>CM059789.1:9483804-9831304 GCA_030435695.1 Brachymystax lenok tsinlingensis
TGATACATTATTCCATCCAATTATAATTATTAAAGTGGCTAGAGATTTGGGTCGATGACCGAACGGCATAGGCAAGATACAGTAGATGGTTTAGAGTACAGTGTATACATTTGATATGAGTATGTCGGATACGTAAACATTATATACAAAATTGTTTAAAGTGGCTAGTGATACATTGTTACATCCAATTCCTATGTATAAAGTGGCTAGAGATTTAAGTCAGTATGTTGGCAGCAGCCACTCAATGTTAGTGATGGCTGTTTAACAGTCTGATGGCCTTGAGGTAGAAGCTGTTTTTCAGTCTCTCGGTCCCAGCTTTGATGCACCTGTACTGACCTCGCCTTCTGGATGATAGCGGGGTGAACAGGCAGTGGCTCGGGTGGTTGTTGTCCTTGATGATCTTTTGGCCTTTCTGTGACATCGGGTGGTGTAGGTGTCCTGGAGGGCAGGTAGTTTAACCCGGTGATGCGTTGTGCAGTCCTCACTACCCTCTGGAGAGCCTTACGGTTGTGGGCGGAGCAGTTGCCGTACCAGGCGGTGATACAGCCCGACAGGATGCTCTCGATTGTGCATCTGTAAAAGTTTGTGAGTGATTTTGGTGACAAGCCAAATTTCTTCAGCCTCCTGAGGTTGAAGAGGCGCTGTTGCGCCTTCTTCACCACGCTGTCTGTGTGGGTGGACCAATTCAGTTTGTCCGTGATGTGTACGCCGAGGAACTTAAAACTTTCCACCTTCTCCACTACTGTCCCCTCGATGTGGATAGGGGTGCTCCCTCTCCTGTTTCCTGAAGTCCACGATCATCTCCTTTGTTTTGTTGACATTGAGTGAGAGGTTATTTTCCTGACACCACACTCCGAGGGCCCTCACCTCCTCTCTGTAGGCCGTCTCGTCGTTGTTGGTAATCAAGCCTACCACTGTAGTGTCGTCAGCAAACTTGATGATTGAGTTGGATGCGTGCTTGGCCACGCAGTCATGGGTAAACAGGGAGTACAGGAGAGGGCTGAGAACGCACCCTTGTGGGGCCCCAGTGTTGAGGATCAGCGGGGTGGAGATGTTGTTTCCTACCCTCACCACCTGGGACCGGCCCGTCAGGAAGTCCAGGACCCAGTTGCACAGGGCTGGAGTCGAGACCCAGGGTCTCGAGCTTAATGACGAGCTTGGAGGGAACTATGGTGTTAAATGCTGAGCTGTAGTCGATGAACAGCATTCTTACATAAGTATTCCTCTTGTCCAGATGGGTTAGGGCAGTATGCAGTGTGATTGCGATTAAGTCTGTCTGTGGACCTATTGGGATGGTAAGCAAATTGGAGTGGGTCCAGGGTGTCTGGCAGGATGGAGGTGATATGATCCTTGACTAATCTCTCAAAGCACTTCATGATGACGGAAGTGAGTGCTACGGGGCGATAGTCATTTAGCTCAGTCACCTTAGCTTTCTTGGGAACAGGAACAATGGTGGCCCTCTTGAAGCATGTGGGAACAGCAGACTGGGATAGGGACTGATTGAATATGTCCGTAAACACACCAGCCAGCTGGTCTGCGCATGCTCTGAGGACACGGCCAGGGATGCCATCTGGGCCGGCAGCCTTGCGAGGGTTAACACATTTAAATGTTTTTCTCACATTGGCTGCGGTGAAGGTGAGCCCGCAGGTTTTGGTAGCGGGCCGTGTCGGTGGCACTGTATTGTCCTCAAAGCGAGCAAAGAAGTTGTTTAGTTTGTCTGGGAGCAGGACATCATGGTCCGCGACGGGGCTGGTTTTCTTTTTGTAGTCCGTGATTGACTGTAGACCCTGCCACATTCCTATTGTGTTTGAGCCATTGAATTGTGACTCTACTTTGTCTCTATATTGACGCTTAGCTTGTTTGATTGCCTTGCGGAGGGAGTAGCTGCACTGTTTGTATTCAGTCATGTTTCCGGTGGCCTTTACCTGGTTAAAAGCAGTGGTTCGCGCTTTCAGTTTTGCGCGAATGCTGCCATCAATCCACGGTTTCTGGTTGGGGAAGGTTTTGATATTTGCTATGGGTACAACATCACCAATGCATTTGCTAATAAACTCGCTCACCGAATCAGCGTATACATCAATGTTGTTGTCAGATGCTATCCGGAACATATCCCAGTCCACGTGCTCGAAGCAATCTTGAAGCATGGAATCAGATTGTTCGGACCAGCGTTGAACAGACCTGAGAACGGGCGTTTCCTGTTTTAGTTTCTGTTTGTAGGCTGGGAGCAACAAAATGGAGTCATGGTCAGACTTGCCGAAAGGAGGCGGAGAATAGCCTTGTATGCATCACGGAAGTTGGAATAACAGTGGTCCAGGGTTTTACCAGCCCGGGTGGCACATTCGATATGCTGGTAAAATTTCGGGAGCCTTGTTCTTAAATTAGCCTTATTAAAATCCCCAGCCACAATAAATGCAGCCTCAGGATATGTGGTTTCCAGTTTACATAGAGTCCGATGAATTTCTTTCAGTGCCGTCGATGTATCAGCTTGAGGGGGGGATGTACACGGCTGTGATTATAATCGAGGAGAATTCTCTTGGTAGATAATGCGGTCGGCATTTGATTGTAATGAATTCTATGTCAGGTGAACAAAAGGACTTGAGTTCCTGTATGTTGTTATGATCACACCATGTCTCGTTAATCATAAGACACACACCCCCACCCTTCTTCTTACCAGATAGAAGTTTGTTTCTGTCGGCGCGATGCGTGGAGAAACCAGGTGGCTGTACCGACTCTGATAACGTGTCCTGAGTGAGCCATGTTTCCGTGAAGCAAAGAACGTTGCAGTCTCGGATGTCTCTCTGAAAGGCAACCCTTGATCTGATTTCGTCTACTTTGTTGTCAAGAGACTGTACATTGGCGATTAAAATACTCGAGAGATGCACGATCGCCCGTCGACGTAGCTTGACCAAAAGACCGGCGCGTTTCCCTCTTCTCGGCGCCGCCGTTGTTTTGAGTAGCCACGTGCTATCCAGTCTATTGTTGTGTTTGGGTTAACGAAAGGAGAATCCTCTTTGGGAAAGTCGTATTCCTGGTCGTAATGTTGGTAAGTTGACGTTGCTCTTATATCCAATAGTTCTTCCCGGTTGTATGTAATAAAACTTAATATTTTCCGGGGTAACAATGTAAGAAGTAAAACATAAAAAAACAAAATACTGCATGGTTTCCTGAGAACGTGAAGCGAGGCTGCCATCTCTGTCGGCGCCGGAAGTAGTCTAATGTAGCCTGCTATCCATATACAGTCTAATGTAGCCTGCTGTCCATATATAGTCTAATGTAGCCTACTATCCATATTTAGTCTAATGTAGCCTACTATCCATATTTAGTCTAATGTAGCCTGCTATCCATATATAGTCTAATGTAGCCTGCTATCCATATATAGTCGAATGTAGCCTGCTATCCATATACACTGTCTAATGTAGCCTGCTATCCATATACACTGTCTAATGTAGCCTGCTATCCATATATAGTCTAATGTAGCCTGCTATCCGTATATAGTCTAATGTAGCCTACTATCCACATATAGTCTAATGTAGCCTGCTGTCCATATATAGTCTAATGTAGCCTGCTATCCGTATATAGTCTAATGTAGCCTACTATCCACATATAGTCTAATGTAGCCTGCTGTCCATATATAGTCTAATGTAGCCTGCTATCCGTATATAGTCTAATGTAGCCTACTATCCATATATAGTCTAATGTAGCCTGCTATCCATATATAGTCTGATGTAGCCTGCTTTCCATATATAGTCGAATATAGCCTGCTATCCATATACACTGTCTAATGTAGCCTGCTATCCGTATACACTGTCTAATGTAGCCTGCTATCCATATACACTGTCTAATGTAGCCTGCTATCCATATATAGTCTAATGTAGCCTGCAATCCGTATATAGTCTAATGTAGCCTACTGTCAACATATAGTCTAATGTAGCCTGCTGTCCATATATAGTCTAATGTAGCCTGCTATCCGTATATAGTCTAATGTAGCCTACTATCCAATATATAGTCTAATGTAGCCTGCTATCCATATATAGTCTAATGTAGCCTACTATCCATATATAGTCTAATGTAGCCTACTATCCATATATAGTCTCATGTAGCCTGCTATCCATATATAGTCTAACGTAGCCTGCTTTTCATATATAGTCTAACGTAGCCTGCTATCATATACTATTCTGTGAAAATAAAGTACATATAAAGAACTCTGATGTCATTCAGACTGTAGAGGTGTATGGAGGACAGAAAAGTGATGCTGAGTGTGAGCATCTAAACCAGGGGTGGGCAACTCCAGTCCTCGAGGGCCTGTCACACTTTTTCTCCATCCCTAGCAAACAGCTGATTAATCAAATTGCATTCTAAACTGAAGATCATGCTTAGGTGATTATTGGAGTCAGGTGTGTTAGCTGGGGCTGGGGCAAAATTTTGACACCAATCAGGGCCTCGAGGACTGGAATCGCCCACCCCCTGACTAAACCAACAATAATCCTGTCAGGGCATAGAAACAAGAAGTAGCCTACCGTAAGTATGAGTTCAAGGGTTAATGTAGCCTAGTGAAGGGTTTATGACATGCCCAATGAGGAAAAATGTAATTCATATTCATCACTCCTCATCAAAGTGGTACTGAAGGTTCCAGTGTTCCAGACTAGAGATCTCCCTACTGGCTTCTCAACATTACTGCAGCCTCCAATCCTCCACAGAATAAGAATCACCTTCATTCGTCAAGTATGTTGACACATACTCATAATGATTTAGTAATGCTATCAATATACATTATTTAGATACAGAATACAGACAGGGAAATGTATACAAGATATGTAAAAATATGTTGCATTAATTTGGAACTACTTTTGACAACCTGATAATGTTAATGCTCCTTTGACAATGCAGTGTCGTTCAGTATCCTCTAAACGGTGTCAAATAATCTGTTGTTGGGTAGAGACCAAGCTCCAGGCAGAAGTTGTTCAGTATCCTCTAAAGGGTGTCAAATAATCTGTTTGTTGGGTAGAGACCAAGCTCCAGGTACAAGTTGTTCCGTATCCTCTAAATGGGTATAAATTATCTGTTGTTGGGTAGAGACCAAGCTCCAGGTTGAAGTTGTTTTTAGGCAGAGATCTAGGATTAGCTCGTCCATCCCAAATCCTGAACTCAACCATTAGGGTTAAAACACAAAACAGATCTTAGATAAGTGTTGGTTATTGTTAGCAGCAAGTTAAAAAAAACTTTACAATAAGTAAATTAATTGTGTGGAATTCAGGAAGTTACAGATCGAACCAACATACCTGTCAAACAGTAACCACTCCCCACCACCACAGTATTAACTACCCACCACTACAGTATTAACTACCCACCACTACAGTATTAACTACCCACCACTACAGTATTAACTACCCACCACTACAGTAACCACTACCCACCACTACAGTAACCACTACCCACCACTACAGTAACCACTGCCCACCACTACAGTATTAACTACCCACCACTACAGTAACCACTACCCACCACTACAGTATTAACTACCCACCACTACAGTATTAACTACCCACCACTACAGTATTAACTACCCACCACTACAGTAACCACTGCCCACCACTACAGTATTAACTACCCACCACTACAGTAACCACTGCCCACCACTACAGTATTAACTACCCACCACTACAGTATTAACTACCCACCACAACAGTATTAACTACCCACCACTACAGTATTAACTACCCACTACTACAGTATTAACTACCCACTACTACAGTATTAACTACCCACCACTACAGTATTAACTACCCACCACTACAGTATTAACTACCCACCACTACAGTAACCACTACCCACCACTACAGTAACCACTACCCACCACTACAGTATTAACTACCCACCACTACAGTATTAACTACCCACCACAACAGTATTAACTACCCACCACTACAGTATTAACTACCCACTACTACAGTATTAACTACCCACCACAACAGTATTAACTACCCACCACTACAGTATTAACTACCCACTACTACAGTATTAACTACCCACTACTACAGTATTAACTACCCACCACTACAGTAACCACTCCCCACCACTACAGTATTAACTACCCACCACTACAGTAACCACTACCCACTACTACAGTAACCACTACCCACCACTACAGTATTAACTACCCACCACTACAGTAACCACTACCCACCACTACAGTAGCCACTACCCACCACTACAGTATTAACTACCCACCACTACAGTAACCACTCCCACCACTACAGTATTAACTACCCACCACTACAGTATTAACTACCCACCACTACAGTAACCACTGCCCACCACTACAGTAGCCACTACCCACCACTACAGTATTAACTACCCACCACCACAGTAACCATTCCCACCACTACAGTATTAACTACCCACCACTACAGTATTAACTACCCACCACTACAGTAACCATTCCCACCACTACAGTATTAACTACCCACCACTACAGTATTAACTATCCACCACTACAGTAACCATTCCCACCACTACAGTATTAACTACCCACCACTACAGTATTAACTACCCACCACTACAGTATTAACTACCCACTACTACAGTATTAACTACCCACCACTACAGTATTAACTACCCACCACTACAGTATTAACTACCCACTACTACAGTATTAACTACCCACCACTACAGTATTAACTACCCACTACTACAGTATTAACTACCCACTACTACAGTATTAACTACCCACCACTACAGTAACCAATCCCCACCACTACAGTATTAACTACCCACCACTACAGTATTAACTACCCACTACTACAGTATTAACTACCCACCACTACAGTAACCACTACCCACCACTACAGTAACCACTACCCACCACTACAGTAACCCCTAGCCACCACTACAGTAACCACTACTACAGTATTAACTACCCACCACTACAGTAACCATTCCCACCACTACAGTATTAACTACCCACCACTACAGTAACCACTACCCACCACTACAGTAACCACTCCCCACCACTACAGTATTAACTACCCACCACTACAGTATTAACTACCCACTACTACAGTATTAACTACCCACCACTACAGTAACCACTACCACCACTACAGTAACCACTACCCACCACTACAGTAACCACTACCCACCACTACAGTAACCACTACCCACTACTACAGTAACCACTACCCACCACTACAGTAACCACTACCCACCACTACAGTAACCACTACCCACCACTACAGTAACCACTACCCACCAGTACAGTAACCACTCCCCACTACTACAGTATTAACTACCCACCACTACAGTAACCACTCCCCACCACTACAGTATTAACTACCCACCACTACAGTAACCACTCCCCACTACTACAGTATTAACTACCCACCACTACAGTAACCATTCCCACCACTACAGTAGTAACTACCCACCACTACAGTTTTAACTACCCACCACTACAGTAACCACTACCCACTACTACAGTATTAACTACCCACCACTACAGTATTAACTACCCACCACTACAGTATTAACTACCCACTACTACAGTATTAACTACCCACCACTACAGTAGTAACTACCCACCACTACAGTATTAACTACCCACTACTACAGTATTAACTACCCACCACTACAGTAGTAACTACCCACCACTACAGTAACCATTCCCACCACTACAGTAGCCACTACCCACCACTACAGTATTAACTACCCACCACTACAGTATTAACTACCCACCACTACAGTATTAACTATCCACCACTACAGTAACCATTCCCACCACTACAGTATTAACTACCCACCACTACAGTATTAACTACCCACCACTACAGTAACCATTCCCACCACTACAGTATTAACTACCCACCACTACAGTATTAACTACCCACCACTACAGTATTAACTACCCACCACTACAGTAACCACTGCCCACCACTACAGTATTAACTACCCACTACTACAGTATTAACTACCCACCACTACAGTAGTAACTACCCACCACTACAGTAACCACTCCCACTACTACAGTAACCACTACCCACTACTACAGTAACCACTACCCACTACTACAGTAACCACTCCCCACCACTACAGTATTAACTACCCAACACCACAGTAACCACTACCCACCACTACAGTAACCATTCCCACCACTACAGTAACCACTACCCACCACTACAGTATTAACTACCCACCACTACAGTAGTAACTACCCACCACTACAGTAACCACTCCCCACCACTACAGTAACCACTCCCACTACTACAGTAACCACTACCCACTACTACAGTAACCACTCCCCACCACTACAGTATTAACTACCCACCACTACAGTAACCACTACCCACCACTACAGTAACCATTCCCACCACTACAGTAACCATTCCCACCACTACAGTATTAACTACCCACCACTACAGTATTAACTACCCACCACTACAGTAACCATTCCCACCACTACAGTATTAACTACCCACCACTACAGTATTAACTACCCACCACTACAGTAACCACTACCCACCACTACAGTATTAACTACCCACCACCACAGTAACCATTCCCACCACTACAGTATTAACTACCCACCACTACAGTAACCACTACCCACCACTACAGTAACCATTCCCACCACTACAGTATTAACTACCCACCACTACAGTATTAACTACCCACCACCACAGTAACCATTCCCACCACTACAGTATTAACTACCCACCACTACAGTAACCACTACCCACCACTACAGTAACCATTCCCACCACTACAGTAACCACTACCCACCACTACAGTAACCATTCCCACCACTACAGTATTAACTACCCACCACTACAGTAGTAACTACCCACCACTACAGTAGCCACTACCCACCACTGCAGTGTAACTACCCACTACTACAGTGTAACTACCCACCACTACAGTAACCACTACCCACCACCACAGTAACCACTAGCCACCACTACAGTAACCACTACCCACTACTACAGTAACCCCTACCCACCACTACAGTAGCCACTACCCACCACTACAGTATTCACTACCCACCACTACAGTAACCACTACCCACCACTACAGTAGCCACTACCCAACACTACAGTAACCACTACCCACCAGCACAGTAACCCCTAGCCACCACTACAGTAACCACTACCCACCACTACAGTGGCGACTACCCACCACTACAGTAACCACTACCCACCACTACAGTAACCACTACCCACTACTACAGTAACCACTACCCACTACTACAGTGCCACTACCCACCAGTGCAGTAACCCCTAGCCACCACTACAGTAACCACTACCCACCACTACAGTAACCACTACCCACTAGTACAGTAACCCCTAGACACCACTACAGTAACCACTACCCACCACTACAGTAACCACTACCCACTACTACAGTAACCACTACCCACTACTACAGTAACCACTACCCACTACTACAGTGTAACTACCCACTACTACAGTGTAACTACCCACTACTGCAGTAACCACTGCCCACTAGTACAGTAACCCCTAGCCACCACTACAGTAACCACTACCCACCACTACAGTGACCACTACCCACTACTACAGTAACCACTACCCACTACTACAGTAACCACTACCCACTACTACAGTGACCACTACCCACTACTACAGTGTAACTACCCACCACTACAGTGGCCGCTACCTACCACTACAGTGACCACTGCCCACCACTGCAGTGTGGCTACCCACCACTACAGTAACCACTGCCCACCACTACAGTGTTAACTACCCACCACTACAGTAACCACTACCCACCACTACAGTAACCACTGCCCACCACTACAGTGTGGCTACCCACCACTACAGTAACCACTACCCACTACTACAGTAACCACTACCCACCACTACAGTAACCACTACCCACCACTACAGCATGTGGCTACCCACCACCACAGTAACCACTACCCACTACTACAGTATTAACTACCCACCACTACAGTATTAACTACCCACTACTACAGTAACCACTACCCACTACTACAGTAACCACTGCCCACCACTACAGTATTAACTACCCACCACTACAGTAACCACTACCCACCACTACAGTAGTAACTACCCACCACTACAGTAACCACTACCCACTACTACAGTATTAACTACCCACTACTACAGTAACCACTACCCACCACTACAGTAACCACTCCCCACCACTACAGTATTAACTACCCACCACTACAGTAACCATTCCCACCACTACAGTATTAACTACCCACCACTACAGTATTAACTACCCACTACTACAGTATTAACTACCCACCACTACAGTAACCATTCCCACCACTACAGTATTAACTACCCACCACTACAGTAACCACTCCCCACCACTACAGTATTAACTACCCACCACTACAGTATTAACTACCCACCAATACAGTAACCACTGCCCACCACTACAGTATTAACTACCCACTACTACAGTATTAACTACCCACCACTACAGTATTAACTACCCACCACTACAGTAACCATTCCCACCACTACAGTATTAACTACCCACCACTACAGTATTAACTACCCACTACTACAGTATTAACTACCCACCACTACAGTAACCATTCCCACCACTACAGTATTAACTACCCACCACTACAGTATTAACTACCCACTACTACAGTATTAACTACCCACTACTACAGTAACCACTACCCACCACTACAGTATTAACTACCCACCACCACAGTAACCACTGCCCACCACTACAGTATTAACTACCCACCACTACAGTAACCACTACCCACCACTACAGTAACCACTGCCCACCACTACAGTATTAACTACCCACCACTACAGTAACCACTACCCACTACTACAGTAACCACTACCCACCACTACAGTAACCACTACCCACCACTACAGTATTAACTACCCACCACCACAGTAACCACTACCCACTACTACAGTATTAACTACCCACCACTACAGTATTAACTACCCACTACTACAGTAACCACTACCCACTACTACAGTAACCACTGCCCACCACTACAGTATTAACTACCCACCACTACAGTAACCACTACCCACCACTACAGTATTAAATTACCCACCACTACAGTAACCACTACCCACTACTACAGTATTAACAGTATTATCCCACCACTACAGTAACCATTCCCACCACTACAGTATTAACTACCCACCACTACAGTATTAACTACCCACCACTACAGTAACCATTCCCACCACTACAGTATTAACTACCCACCACTACAGTATTAACTACCCACCACTACAGTAACCACTACCCACCACTACAGTATTAACTACCCACCACCACAGTAACCATTCCCACCACTACAGTATTAACTACCCACCACTACAGTAACCACTACCCACCACTACAGTAACCATTCCCACCACTACAGTATTAACTACCCACCACTACAGTATTAACTACCCACCACCACAGTAACCATTCCCACCACTACAGTATTAACTACCCACCACTACAGTAACCACTACCCACCACTACAGTAACCATTCCCACCACTACAGTAACCACTACCCACCACTACAGTAACCATTCCCACCACTACAATATTAACTACCCACCACTACAGTATTAACTACCCACTACTACAGTATTAACTACCCACCACTACAGTAACCACTACCCACCACCACAGTAACCACTAGCCACCACTACAGTAACCACTACCCACTACTACAGTAACCCCTACCCACCACTACAGTAGCCACTACCCACCACTACAGTATTCACTACCCACCACTACAGTAACCACTACCCACCACTACAGTAGCCACTACCCAACACTACAGTAACCACTACCCACCAGTACAGTAACCCCTAGCCACCACTACAGTAACCACTACCCACCACTACAGTAGCCACTACCCACCACTACAGTAACCACTACCCACCACTACAGTAACCACTACCCACTACTACAGTAACCACTACCCACTACTACAGTAACCACTACCCACCAGTACAGTAACCCCTAGCCACCACTACAGTAACCACTACCCACCACTACAGTAACCACTACCCACTAGTACAGTAACCCCTAGACACCACTACAGTAACCACTACCCACCACTACAGTAACCACTACCCACTACTACAGTAACCACTACCCACTACTACAGTAACCACTACCCACTACTACAGTATTAACTACCCACTACTACAGTATTAACTACCCACTACTACAGTAACCACTACCCACTAGTACAGTAACCCCTAGCCACCACTACAGTAACCACTACCCACCACTACAGTATTAACTACCCACCACTACAGTAACACCTACCCACTACTACAGTAACCACTACCCACCACTACAGTAACCACTACCCACCACTACAGTATTAACTACCCACCACCACAGTAACCACTACCCACTACTACAGCATTAACCACTACCCACCACTACAGTATTAACTACCCACCACTACAGTAACCACTACCCACTACTACAGTAACTACCCACCACTACAGTATTAACTACCCACCACTACAGTAACCACTACCCACCACTACAGTAACCACCCACCACTACAGTATTAACTACCCACCACTACAGTAACCACTACCCACCACTACAGTAACCACTACCCACCACTACAGTAACCACTACCCACCACTACAGCAACCACTACCCACCACTACAGTATTAACTACCCACCACTACAGTAACCACTACCCACCACTACAGCATTAACTACCCACCACTACAGTATTAACTACCCACCACTACAGTATTAACTACCCACCACTACAGTAACCATTCCCACCACTACAGTATTAACTACCCACCACTACAGTATTAACTACCCACTACTACAGTATTAACTACCCACCACTACAGTAACCATTCCCACCACTACAGTAATTAACTACCCACCACTACAGTATTAACTACCCACCACTACAGTATTAACTACCCACCACTACAGTATTAACTACCCACCACTACAGTATTCCCACCACTACAGTACCCACCACTACAGTATTAACTACCCACCACTACAGTGTTAACTACCCACCACTACAGTATTAACTACCCACCACTACAGTAACCACTGCCCACCACTACAGTATTAACTACCCACCACTACAGTATTAACTACCCACCACTACAGTATTAACTACCCACCACCACAGTAACCACTTCCCACCACTACAGTATTAACTACCCACCACTACAGTATTAACTACCCACCACTACAGTATTAACTACCCACCACTACAGTAACCACTTCCCACCACTACAGTATTAACTACCCACCACTACAGTATTAACTACCCACCACTACAGTATTAACTACCCACCACTACAGTAACCACTACCCACCACTACAGTAACCACTGCCCACCACTACAGTATTAACTACCCACCACTACAGTAACCACTACCCACCACTACAGTATTAACTACCCACCACTACAGTAACTACACTACCCACCACTACAGTATTAACTACCCACCACTACAGTAACCACTACCCACCACTACAGTATTAACTACCCACCACTACAGTAACCACTACCCACCACTACAGTGCCACTGCCCACCACTACAGTAACTACCCACCACTACAGTAACCACTACCCACCACTACAGTAACCACTACCCACCACTACAGTAACCACTACCCACCACTACAGTATTAACTACCCACCACTACAGTAACCACTACCCACCACTACAGTATTAACCTACCCACCACTACAGTAACCACTACCCACCACTACAGCAGTAACCACTACCCACCACTACAGTAACCACTGCCCACCACTACAGTATTAACTACCCACCACTACAGTATTAACTACCCACTACTACAGTAACCACTACCCACTACTACAGTAACCACTGCCCACCACTACAGTATTAACTACCCACCACTACAGTAACCACTACCCACCACTACAGTATTAACTACCCACTACTACAGTAACCACTACCCACCACTACAGTAACCACTCCCCACCACTACAGTATTAACTACCCACCACTACAGTAACCATTCCCACCACTACAGTATTAACTACCCACCACTACAGTATTAACTACCCACTACTACAGTATTAACTACCCACCACTACAGTAACCACTACCCACCACTACAGTATTAACTACTCACCACTACAGTATTAACTACCCACCACTACAGTATTAACTACCCACCACTAAAGTATTAACTACCCACCACTACAGTATTAACTACCCACCACTACAGTAAGCACTTCCCACCACTACAGTATTAACTACCCACCACTACAGTATTAACTACCCACCACTACAGTAACCACTGCCCACCACTACAGTATTAACTACCCACTACTACAGTATTAACTACCCACCACTACAGTATTAACTACCCACCACTACAGTAACCATTCCCACCACTACAGTATTAACTACCCACCACTACAGTATTAACTACCCACTACTACAGTATTAACTACCCACCACTACAGTAACCATTCCCACCACTACAGTAACCACTACCCACCACTACAGTATTAACTACCCACTACTACAGTATTAACTACCCACTACTACAGTAACCACTACCCACCACCACAGTAACCATTCCCACCACTACAGTATTAACTACCCACCACTACAGTAACCACTACCCACCACTACAGTAACCACTCCCCACCACTACAGTATTAACTACCCACCACTACAGTATTAACTACCCACCACTACAGTATTAACTAGCCACCACTACAGTAACACTACCCACCACTACAGTATTAACTACCCACCACTACAGCATTAACTACCCACCACTACAGTAACCACTACCCACCACTACAGTATTAACTACCCACCACTACAGTATTAACTACCCACCACTACAGTATTAACTACCCACCACTACAGTATTAACTACCCACCACTACAGTAACCACTACCCACCACTACAGTATTAACTACCCACCACTACAGTATTAACTACCCACTACTACAGTATTAACTACCCACCACTACAGTAACCATTCCCACCACTACAGTATTAACTACCCACCACTACAGTAACCACTACCCACCACTACAGTATTAACTACCCACCACCACAGTAACCACTGCCCACCACTACAGTAACTACCCACCACTACAGCATTAACTACCCACCACCACAGTAACCACTACCCACCACTACAGTATTAACTACCCACCACTACAGTAACCACTACCCACCACTACAGTATTAACTACCCACCACTACAGTAACCACTACCCACCACTACAGTATTAACTACCCACCACTACAGCCACCACTACAGTATTAACTACCCACCACTACAGTAACCACTACCCACCACTACAGTAACCACTACCCACCACTACAGCATTAACTACCCACCACTACAGTAACCACTACCCACCACTACAGTAACCACTACCCACCACTACAGTAACCACTACCCACCACTGCAGTAACCACTACCCACCACTACAGTAACCACTACCCACCACTACAGTAACCACTACCCACCACTACAGTAACCACTACCCACCACTACAGTAACCACTACCCACCACTACAGTAACCACTACCCACCACTACAGTAACCACTACCCACCACTACAGTAACCACTAGCCACCACTACAGTAACCACTACCCACCACTACAGTAACCACTACCCACCACTACAGTGACCACTACACCACTACAGTAACCACTACCCACCACTACAGTATACCCACCACTACAGTAACCACTCCACCACTACAGTAACCACTACCCACACCACTACAGTAACTACCCACCACTACAGTTAACTACCCACCACTACAGTAACCACTACCCACCACTACAGTAACCACTACCCACCACTACAGTAACCACTACCCACCACTACAGTAACCACTACCCACCACTACAGTAACCACTACCCACCACTACAGTATTACCACTACCCACTACTACAGTAACCACTACCCACCACTACAGTGACTACCCACCACTACAGTAACCACTACCCACCACTACAGTAACCACTACCCACCACTACAGTAACCACTACCCACCACTACAGTAACCACTACCCACTACTACAGTAACCACTACCCACCACTACAGTAACCACTACCCACCACTACAGTAACCACCCACCACCACTACAGTAACCACTACCCACCACTACAGTAACCACTACCCACCACTACAGTAACCACTACCCACCACTACAGTGCATTACCACTACCCACCACTACAGTAACCACTACCCACCACTACAGCTACCCACTACTACAGCTCCACTACCCACCACTACAGTAACCACTACCCACCACTACAGTAACCACTACCCACCACTACAGTGTGCCCACCACTACAGTAACCACTACCCACCACTACAGTAACCACTACCCACCACTACAGTAACCACTACCCACCACTACAGTGTTAACTACCCACCACTACAGTAACCACTGCCCACCACTACAGTATTAACTACCCACCACTACAGTATTAACTACCCACCACTACAGTAACCACTGCCCACCACTACAGTATTAACTACCCACCACTACAGTAACCACTACCCACTACTACAGTAACCACTACCCACCACTACAGTAACCACTACCCACCACTACAGTATTAACTACCCACCACTACAGTAACCACTACCCACCACTACAGTATTAACTACCCACCACTACAGTATTAACTACCCACTACTACAGTAACCACTACCCACTACTACAGTAACCACTGCCCACCACTACAGTATTAACTACCCACCACTACAGTAACCACTACCCACCACTACAGTATTAACTACCCACCACTACAGTAACCACTACCCACTACTACAGTATTAACTACCCACTACTACAGTACTACCCACCACTACAGCCCACCACTACAGTATTAACTACCCACCACTACAGTAACCACTACCCACTACTACAGTATTAACTACCCACTACTACAGTAACCACTACCCACCACTACAGTAACCACTCCCCACCACTACAGTATTAACTACCCACCACTACAGTAACCACTCCCCACCACTACAGTATTAACTACCCACCACTACAGTAATTAACTACCCACCACTACAGTATTAACTACCCACCACTACAGTATTAACTACCCACCACTACAGTAACCAACTACCCACCACTACAGTAACCACTACCCACCACTACAGTATTAACTACCCACCACTACAGTATTAACTACCCACCACTACAGTAACCACTACCCACCACTACAGTATTAACTACCCACCACTACAGTAACCACTACCCACCACTACAGTATTAACTACCCACCACTACAGTAACCACTTCCCACCACTACAGTATTAACTACCCACCACTACAGTATTAACTACCCACTACTACAGTAACCACTACCCACTACTACAGTAACCACTACCCACCACTACAGTATTAACTACCCACCACTACAGTAACCACTACCCACCACTACAGTATTAACTACCCACCACTACAGTAACCACTACCCACCACTACAGTATTAACTACCCACCACTACAGTAACCACTACCCACCACTACAGTAACCACTACCCACCACTACAGTATTAACTACCCACCACTACAGTAACCACTACCCACCACTACAGTAACCACTACCCACCACTACAGTAACCACTACCCACCACTACAGTATTAACTACCCACCACTACAGTAACCACTACCCACCACTACAGTAACCACTACCCACCACTACAGTATTAACTACCCACCACTACAGTAACCACTACCCACCACTACAGTAACCACTACCCACCACTACAGTAACCACTACCCACCACTACAGTAACCACTACCCACCACTACAGTATTAACTACCCACCACTACAGTAACCACTACCCACCACTACAGTATTAACTACCCACCACTACAGCAGTAACCACTACCCACCACTACAGTAACCACTACCCACCACTACAGTAACCACTACCCACCACTACAGTATTAACTACCCACCACTACAGTATTAACTACCCACCACTACAGTATTAACTACCCACCACTACAGTATTAACTACCCACCACTACAGTATTAACTACCCACCACTACAGTAACCACTACCCACCACTACAGTATTAACTACCCACCACTACAGTAACCACTACCCACCACTACAGTATTAACTACCCACCACTACAGTATTAACTACCCACCACTACAGTATTAACTACCCACCACTACAGTATTAACTACCCACCACTAAAGTATTAACTACCCACCACTACAGTATTAACTACCCACCACTACAGTAAGCACTTCCCACCACTACAGTATTAACTACCCACCACTACAGTATTAACTACCCACCACTACAGTAACCACTGCCCACCACTACAGTATTAACTACCCACTACTACAGTATGAACTACCCACCACTACAGTATTAACTACCCACCACTACAGTAACCATTCCCACCACTACAGTATTAACTACCCACCACTACAGTATTAACTACCCACTACTACAGTATTAACTACCCACCACTACAGTAACCATTCCCACCACTACAGTATTAACTACCCACCACTACAGTATTAACTACCCACTACTACAGTATTAACTACCCACTACTACAGTAACCACTACCCACCACCACAGTAACCATTCCCACCACTACAGTATTAACTACCCACCACTACAGTAACCACTACCCACCACTACAGTAACCACTCCCCACCACTACAGTATTAACTACCCACCACTACAGTATTAACTACCCACCACTACAGTATTAACTAGCCACCACTACAGTAACCATTCCCACCACTACAGTATTAACTACCCACCACTACAGTATTAACTACCCACCACTACAGTAACCACTACCCACCACTACAGTATTAACTACCCACCACTACAGTATTAACTAGCCACCACTACAGTAACCATTCCCACCACTACAGTATTAACTACCCACCACTACAGTATTAACTACCCACCACTACAGTATTAACTACCCACCACCACAGTAACCACTGCCCACCACTACAGTATTAACTACCCACCACTACAGTATTAACTACCCACCACCACAGTAACCACTACCCACCACTACAGTAACCACTAGCCACCACTACAGTAACCACTACCCACTACTACAGTAACCCCTACCCACCACTACAGTAGCAACTACCCACCAATACAGTATTCACTACCCACCACTACAGTAACCACTACCCACCACTACAGTAGCCACTACCCAACACTACAGTAACCACTACCCACCAGTACAGTAACCCCTAGCCACCACTACAGTAACCACTACCCACCACTACAGTAGCCACTACCCACCACTACAGTAACCACTACCCACTACTACAGTATTAACTACCCACTAATACAGTAACCACTACCCACTACTACAGTAACCACTACCCACTACTACAGTAACCACTACCCACCAGTACAGTAACCCCTAGCCACCACTACAGTAACCACTACCCACCACTACAGTAACCACTACCCACTAGTACAGTAACCCCTAGACACCACTACAGTAACCACTACCCACCACTACAGTAACCACTACCCACTACTACAGTAACCACTACCCACTACTACAGTAACCACTACCCACTACTACAGTATTAACTACCCACTACTACAGTATTAACTACCCACTACTACAGTAACCACTACCCACTAGTACAGTAACCCCTAGCCACCACTACAGTAACCACTACCCACCACTACAGTAACCACTACCCACTACTACAGTAACCACTACCCACTACTACAGTAACCACTACCCACTACTACAGTAACCACTACCCACTACTACAGTATTAACTACCCACCACTACAGTAGCCGCTACCTACCACTACAGTAACCACTGCCCACCACTACAGTATTAACTACCCACCACTACAGTATTAACTACCCACCACCACAGTAACCACTGCCCACCACTACAGTATTAACTACCCACCACTACAGTAAGCACTTCCCACCACTACAGTATTAACTACCCACCACTACAGTATTAACTACCCACCACTACAGTAACCACTGCCCACCACTACAGTATTAACTACCCACTACTACAGTATTAACTACCCACCACTACAGTATTAACTACCCACCACTACAGTAACCATTCCCACCACTACAGTATTAACTACCCACCACTACAGTATTAACTACCCACTACTACAGTATCAAAGTCACCATTATTAGTCAGTTGTACAACCAAATGCCTTCAACCGAAATGTGTCTTCCGCATTTAACCCAACCCCTCTGAATCAGAGAGGTGCGGGGGGCTGCCTTAATCGACTTCCACGTCTTCGGCGCCCGGGGAACAGTGGGTTAACTGCCTTGTTCAGGGGCAGAACGACAGATTTTTTTTCCCTTGTCAGCTCAGGGATTCGAACTTGCAACCCTCCGGTTACAAGTCCAACGCTCTAACCACTAGGCTACCTACCCACCACTACAGTAACCATTCCCACCACTACAGTATTAACTACCCACCACTACAGTATTAACTACCCACTACTACAGTATTAACTACCCACTACTACAGTAACCACTACCCACCACCACAGTAACCATTCCCACCACTACAGTATTAACTACCCACCACTACAGTAACCACTACCCACCACTACAGTAACCACTCCCCACCACTACAGTATTAACTACCCACCACTACAGTATTAACTACCCACCACTACAGTATTAACTAGCCACCACTACAGTAACCATTCCCACCACTACAGTATTAACTACCCACCACTACAGTATTAACTACCCACCACTACAGTAACCACTACCCACCACTACAGTATTAACTACCCACCACTACAGTATTAACTACCCACCACTACAGTATTAACTAGCCACCACTACAGTAACCATTCCCACCACTACAGTATTAACTACCCACCACTACAGTATTAACTACCCACCACTACAGTATTAACTACCCACCACCACAGTAACCACTGCCCACCACTACAGTATTAACTACCCACCACTACAGTATTAACTACCCACCACCACAGTAACCACTACCCACCACTACAGTAACCACTAGCCACCACTACAGTAACCACTACCCACTACTACAGTAACCCCTACACACCACTACAGTAGCAACTACCCACCAATACAGTATTCACTACCCACCACTACAGTAACTACTACCCACCACTACAGTAGCCACTACCCAACACTACAGTAACCACTACCCACCAGTACAGTAACCCCTAGCCACCACTACAGTAACCACTACCCACCACTACAGTAGCCACTACCCACCACTACAGTAACCACTACCCACCACTACAGTAACCACTACCCACTACTACAGTATTAACTACCCACTAATACAGTAACCACTACCCACTACTACAGTAACCACTACCCACTACTACAGTAACCACTACCCACCAGTACAGTAACCCCTAGCCACCACTACAGTAACCACTACCCACCACTACAGTAACCACTACCCACTAGTACAGTAACCCCTAGACACCACTACAGTAACCACTACCCACCACTACAGTAACCACTACCCACTACTACAGTAACCACTACCCACTACTACAGTAACCACTACCCACTACTACAGTATTAACTACCCACTACTACAGTATTAACTACACACTACTACAGTAACCACTACCCACTAGTACAGTAACCCCTAGCCACCACTACAGTAACCACTACCCACCACTACAGTAACCACTACCCACTACTACAGTAACCACTACCCACTACTACAGTAACCACTACCCACCACTACAGTAACCACTACCCACTACTACAGTATTAACTACCCACCACTACAGTAGCCGCTACCTACCACTACAGTAACCACTGCCCACCACTACAGTATTAACTACCCACCACTACAGTAACCACTGCCCACCACTACAGTATTAAATACCCACCACTACAGTAACCACTACCCACCACTACAGTAACCACTGCCCACCACTACAGTATTAACTACCCACCACTACAGTAACCACTGCCCACCACTACAGTATTAACTACCCACCACTACAGTAACCACTACCCACCACTACAGTAACCACTGCCCACCACTACAGTATTAACTACCCACCACTACAGTAACCACTACCCACCACTACAGTAACCACTGCCCACCACTACAGTATTAACTACCCACCACTACAGTAACCACTGCCCACCACTACAGTATTAACTACCCACCACTACAGTAACCACTACCCACCACTACAGTAACCACTGCCCACCACTACAGTATTAACTACCCACCACTACAGTAACCACTACCCACCACTACAGTAACCACTACCCACCACTACAGTATTAACTACCCACCACTACAGTATTAACTACCCACCACTACAGTATTAACTACCCACCACTACAGTAACCACTACCCACCACTACAGTAACCACTACCCACCACTACAGTATTAACTACCCACCACCACAGTAACTACTCCCCACCACTACAGTATTAACTACCCACCACCACAGTAACCACTACCCACTACTACAGTAACCACTACCCACCACTACAGTATTAACTACCCACCACCACAGTAACTACTCCCCACCACTACAATATTAACTACCCACCACTACAGTAACCCCTAGCCACCACTACAGTAACCACTACCCACCACTACAGTATTAACTACCCACCACTACAGTAACCACTACCCACCACTACAGTATTAACTACCCACCACTACAGTAACCACTGCCCACCACTACAGTAGTAACTACCCACCACTACAGTAACCACTACCCACCACTACAGTAACCACTACCCACCACTACAGTATTAACTACCCACCACTACAGTAACCACTACCCACCACTACAGTATTAACTACCCACCACCACAGTAACTACTACCCACTACTACAGTAACCACTACCCACCACTACAGTATTAACTACCCACCACTACAGTAACCACTACCCACCACTACAGTAACCACTACCCACCACTACAGTATTAACTACCCACCACTACAGTAACCACTACCCACCACTACAGTAACCACTACCCACCACTACAGTATTAACTACCCACCACTACAGTAACCACTACCCACCACTACAGTATTAACTACCCACCACCACAGTAACCACTACCCACTACTACAGTAACCACTACCCACCACTACAGTAACCACTACCCACCACCACAGTAACCACTACCCACCACTACAGTAACCACTACCCACCACTACAGTAACCACTACCCACCACTACAGTATTAACTCCCCACCACTACAGTATTAACTACCCACCACTACAGTAACCCCTAGCCACCACTACAGTAACCACTACCCACCACTACAGTATTAACTACCCACCACTACAGTAACCACTACCCACCACTACAGTATTAACTACCCACCACTACAGTAACCACTCCCCACCACTACAGTATTAACTACCCACCACTACAGTAACCACTACCCACCACTACAGTATTAACTACCCACCACTACAGTAACCACTACCCACCACTACAGTATTAACTACCCACCACAACAGTAACCACTACCCACTACTACAGTAACCACTACCCACCACTACAGTATTAACTACCCACCACTACAGTAACCACTACCCACCACTACAGTAACCACTACCCACCACTACAGTATTAACTACCCACCACTACAGTAACCACTACCCACCACTACAGTATTAACTACCCACCACTACAGTAACCACTCCCCACCACTACAGTATTAACTACCCACCACTACAGTAACCACTACCCACCACTACAGTAACCACTACCCACCACTACAGTATTAACTACCCACCACTACAGTAACCACTACCCACCACTACAGTATTAACTACCCACCACCACAGTAACCACTACCCACTACTACAGTAACCACTACCCACCACTACAGTATTAACTACCCACCACTACAGTAACCACTACCCACCACTACAGTAACCACTACCCACCACTACAGTAACAACTCCCCACCACTACAGTATTAACTACCCACCACTACAGTATTAACTACCCACCACTACAGTAACCACTACCCACCACTACAGTATTAACTACCCACCACCACAGTAACCACTACCCACTACTACAGTAACCACTACCCACCACTACAGTAACCACTACCCACCACCACAGTAACCACTACCCACCACTACAGTATTAACTACCCACCACTACAGTAACCACTACCCACCACTACAGTAACCACTACCCACCACTACAGTATTAACTACCCACCACTACAGTAACCACTACCCACCACTACAGTAACCACTACCCACCACTACAGTATTAACTACCCACCACTACAGTAACCACTACCCACCACTACAGTATTAACTACCCACCACCACAGTAACCACTACCCACTACTACAGTAACCACTATCCACCACTACAGTAACCACTACCCACCACCACAGTAACCACTACCCACCACTACAGTAACCACTACCCACCACTACAGTAACCACTACCCACCACTACAGTATTAACTACCCACCACTACAGTAACCACTCCCCACCACTACAGTAACCCCTAGCCACCACTACAGTAACCACTACCCACCACTACAGTATTAACTACCCACCACTACAGTAACCACTACCCACCACTACAGTATTAACTACCCACCACTACAGTAACCACTCCCCACCACTACAGTATTAACTACCCACCACTACAGTAACCACTACCCACCACTACAGTAACCACTACCCACCACTACAGTATTAACTACCCACCACTACAGTAACCACTACCCACCACTACAGTATTAACTACCCACCACCACAGTAACCACTACCCACTACTACAGTAACCACTACCCACCACTACAGTATTAACTACCCACCACTACAGTAACCACTACCCACCACTACAGTAACCACTACCCACCACTACAGTATTAACTACCCACCACTACAGTAACCACTACCCACCACTACAGTAACCACTACCCACCACTACAGTATTAACTACCCACCACTACAGTAACCACTACCCACCACTACAGTATTAACTACCCACCACCACAGTAACCACTACCCACTACTACAGTAACCACTACCCACCACTACAGTAACCACTACCCACCACCACAGTAACCACTACCCACCACTACAGTAACCACTACCCACCACTACAGTAACCACTACCCACCACTACAGTATTAACTCCCCACCACTACAGTATTAACTACCCAACACTACAGTATTAACTACCCACCACTAGAGTAACTACTCCCCACCACTACAGTAACCACTACCCACCACTACAGTATTAACTACCCACCACTACAGTAACCACTCCCCACCACTACAGTATTAACTACCCACCACTACAGTAACCACTACCCACCACTACAGTAACCACTACCCACCACTACAGTGTTAACTACCCACCACTACAGTAACCACTACCCACCACTACAGTATTAACTACCCACCACCACAGTAACCACTACCCACTACTACAGTAACCACTACCCACCACTACAGTATTAACTACCCACCACTACAGTAACCACTACCCACCACTACAGTAACCACTACCCACCACTACAGTATTAACTACCCACCACTACAGTAACCACTACCCACCACTACAGTATTAACTACCCACCACTACAGTAACCACTCCCCACCACTACAGTATTAACTACCCACCACTACAGTAACCACTACCCACCACTACAGTAACCACTACCCACCACTACAGTGTTAACTACCCACCACTACAGTAACCACTACCCACCACTACAGTATTAACTACCCACCACCACAGTAACCACTACCCACTACTACAGTAACCACTACCCACCACTACAGTATTAACTACCCACCACTACAGTAACCACTACCCACCACTACAGTAACCACTACCCACCACTACAGTAACAACTCCCCACCACTACAGTATTAACTACCCACCACTACAGTATTAACTACCCACCACTACAGTAACCACTACCCACCACTACAGTATTATCTACCCACCACCACAGTAACCACTACCCACTACTACAGTAACCACTACCCACCACTACAGTAACCACTACCCACCACCACAGTAACCACTACCCACCACTACAGTATTAACTACCCACCACTACAGTAACCACTACCCACCACTACAGTAACCACTACCCACCACTACAGTATTAACTACCCACCACTACAGTAACCACTACCCACCACTACAGTAACCACTACCCACCACTACAGTATTAACTACCCACCACTACAGTAACCACTACCCACCACTACAGTATTAACTACCCACCACCACAGTAACCACTACCCACTACTACAGTAACCACTATCCACCACTACAGTAACCACTACCCACCACCACAGTAACCACTACCCACCACTACAGTAACCACTACCCACCACTACAGTAACCACTACCCACCACTACAGTATTAACTCCCCACCACTACAGTATTAACTACCCACCACTACAGTAACCCCTAGCCACCACTACAGTAACCACTACCCACCACTACAGTATTAACTACCCACCACTACAGTAACCACTACCCACCACTACAGTATTAACTACCCACCACTACAGTAACCACTCCCCACCACTACAGTATTAACTACCCACCACTACAGTAACCACTACCCACCACTACAGTATTAACTACCCACCACTACAGTAACCACTACCCACCACTACAGTATTAACTACCCACCACAACAGTAACCACTACCCACTACTACAGTAACCACTACCCACCACTACAGTATTAACTACCCACCACTACAGTAACCACTACCCACCACTACAGTAACCACTACCCACCACTACAGTATTAACTACCCACCACTACAGTAACCACTACCCACCACTACAGTATTAACTACCCACCACTACAGTAACCACTCCCCACCACTACAGTATTAACTACCCACCACTACAGTAACCACTACCCACCACTACAGTAACCACTACCCACCACTACAGTATTAACTACCCACCACTACAGTAACCACTACCCACCACTACAGTATTAACTACCCACCACCACAGTAACCACTACCCACTACTACAGTAACCACTACCCACCACTACAGTATTAACTACCCACCACTACAGTAACCACTACCCACCACTACAGTAACCACTACCCACCACTACAGTAACAACTCCCCACCACTACAGTATTAACTACCCACCACTACAGTATTAACTACCCACCACTACAGTAACCACTACCCACCACTACAGTATTAACTACCCACCACCACAGTAACCACTACCCACTACTACAGTAACCACTACCCACCACTACAGTAACCACTACCCACCACCACAGTAACCACTACCCACCACTACAGTATTAACTACCCACCACTACAGTAACCACTACCCACCACTACAGTAACCACTACCCACCACTACAGTATTAACTACCCACCACTACAGTAACCACTACCCACCACTACAGTATTAACTACCCACCACTACAGTAACCACTACCCACCACTACAGTATTAACTACCCACCACAACAGTAACCACTACCCACTACTACAGTAACCACTACCCACCACTACAGTATTAACTACCCACCACTACAGTAACCACTACCCACCACTACAGTAACCACTACCCACCACTACAGTATTAACTACCCACCACTACAGTAACCACTACCCACCACTACAGTAACCACTACCCACCACTACAGTATTAACTACCCACCACTACAGTAACCACTACCCACCACCACAGTAACCACTACCCACCACTACAGTAACCACTACCCACCACTACAGTAACCACTACCCACCACTACAGTATTAACTACCCACCACAACAGTAACCACTACCCACTACTACAGTAACCACTACCCACCACTACAGTATTAACTACCCACCACTACAGTAACCACTACCCACCACTACAGTAACCACTACCCACCACTACAGTATTAACTACCCACCACTACAGTAACCACTACCCACCACTACAGTAACCACTACCCACCACTACAGTATTAACTACCCACCACTACAGTAACCACTACCCACCACCACAGTAACCACTACCCACCACTACAGTAACCACTACCCACCACTACAGTAACCACTACCCACCACTACAGTATTAACTACCCACCACTACAGTAACCACTCCCCACCACTACAGTAACCCCTAGCCACCACTACAGTAACCACTACCCACCACTACAGTATTAACTACCCACCACTACAGTAACCACTACCCACCACTACAGTATTAACTACCCACCACTACAGTAACCACTCCCCACCACTACAGTATTAACTACCCACCACTACAGTAACCACTACCCACCACTACAGTAACCACTACCCACCACTACAGTATTAACTACCCACCACTACAGTAACCACTACCCACCACTACAGTATTAACTACCCACCACCACAGTAACCACTACCCACTACTACAGTAACCACTACCCACCACTACAGTATTAACTACCCACCACTACAGTAACCACTACCCACCACTACAGTAACCACTACCCACCACTACAGTATTAACTACCCACCACTACAGTAACCACTACCCACCACTACAGTAACCACTACCCACCACTACAGTATTAACTACCCACCACTACAGTAACCACTACCCACCACTACAGTATTAACTACCCACCACCACAGTAACCACTACCCACTACTACAGTAACCACTACCCACCACTACAGTAACCACTACCCACCACCACAGTAACCACTACCCACCACTACAGTAACCACTACCCACCACTACAGTAACCACTACCCACCACTACAGTATTAACTCCCCACCACTACAGTATTAACTACCCAACACTACAGTATTAACTACCCACCACTAGAGTAACTACTCCCCACCACTACAGTAACCACTACCCACCACTACAGTATTAACTACCCACCACTACAGTAACCACTCCCCACCACTACAGTATTAACTACCCACCACTACAGTAACCACTACCCACCACTACAGTAACCACTACCCACCACTACAGTATTAACTACCCACCACTACAGTAACCACTACCCACCACTACAGTATTAACTACCCACCACCACAGTAACCACTACCCACTACTACAGTAACCACTACCCACCACTACAGCATTAACTACCCACCACTACAGTAACCACTACCCACCACTACAGTAACCACTACCCACCACTACAGTATTAACTACCCACCACTACAGTAACCACTACCCACCACTACAGTATTAACTACCCACCACTACAGTAACCACTCCCCACCACTACAGTATTAACTACCCACCACTACAGTAACCACTACCCACCACTACAGTAACCACTACCCACCACTACAGTATTAACTACCCACCACTACAGTAACCACTACCCACCACTACAGTATTAACTACCCACCACCACAGTAACCACTACCCACTACTACAGTAACCACTACCCACCACTACAGTATTAACTACCCACCACTACAGTAACCACTACCCACCACTACAGTAACCACTACCCACCACTACAGTAACAACTCCCCACCACTACAGTATTAACTACCCACCACTACAGTATTAACTACCCACCACTACAGTAACCACTACCCACCACTACAGTTTTATCTACCCACCACCACAGTAACCACTACCCACTACTACAGTAACCACTACCCACCACTACAGTAACCACTACCCACCACCACAGTAACCACTACCCACCACTGCAGTGTTAACTACCCACCACTACAGTAACCACTACCCACCACTACAGTAACCACTACCCACCACTACAGTATTAACTACCCACCACTACAGTAACCACTACCCACCACTACAGTAACCACTACCCACCACTACAGTATTAACTACCCACCACTACAGTAACCACTACCCACCACTACAGTATTAACTACCCACCACCACAGTAACCACTACCCACTACTACAGTAACCACTATCCACCACTACAGTAACCACTACCCACCACCACAGTAACCACTACCCACCACTACAGTAACCACTACCCACCACTACAGTAACCACTACCCACCACTACAGTATTAACTCCCCACCACTACAGTATTAACTACCCACCACTACAGTAACCCCTAGCCACCACTACAGTAACCACTACCCACCACTACAGTATTAACTACCCACCACTACAGTAACCACTACCCACCACTACAGTATTAACTACCCACCACTACAGTAACCACTCCCCACCACTACAGTATTAACTACCCACCACTACAGTAACCACTACCCACCACTACAGTATTAACTACCCACCACTACAGTAACCACTACCCACCACTACAGTATTAACTACCCACCACAACAGTAACCACTACCCACTACTACAGTAACCACTACCCACCACTACAGTATTAACTACCCACCACTACAGTAACCACTACCCACCACTACAGTAACCACTACCCACCACTACAGTATTAACTACCCACCACTACAGTAACCACTACCCACCACTACAGTATTAACTACCCACCACTACAGTAACCACTCCCCACCACTACAGTATTAACTACCCACCACTACAGTAACCACTACCCACCACTACAGTAACCACTACCCACCACTACAGTATTAACTACCCACCACTACAGTAACCACTACCCACCACTACAGTATTAACTACCCACCACCACAGTAACCACTACCCACTACTACAGTAACCACTACCCACCACTACAGTATTAACTACCCACCACTACAGTAACCACTACCCACCACTACAGTAACCACTACCCACCACTACAGTAACAACTCCCCACCACTACAGTATTAACTACCCACCACTACAGTATTAACTACCCACCACTACAGTAACCACTACCCACCACTACAGTATTAACTACCCACCACCACAGTAACCACTACCCACTACTACAGTAACCACTACCCACCACTACAGTAACCACTACCCACCACCACAGTAACCACTACCCACCACTACAGTATTAACTACCCACCACTACAGTAACCACTACCCACCACTACAGTAACCACTACCCACCACTACAGTATTAACTACCCACCACTACAGTAACCACTACCCACCACTACAGTAACCACTACCCACCACTACAGTATTAACTACCCACCACTACAGTAACCACTACCCACCACTACAGTATTAACTACCCACCACCACAGTAACCACTACCCACTACTACAGTAACCACTATCCACCACTACAGTAACCACTACCCACCACCACAGTAACCACTACCCACCACTACAGTAACCACTACCCACCACTACAGTAACCACTACCCACCACTACAGTATTAACTACCCACCACTACAGTAACCACTCCCCACCACTACAGTAACCCCTAGCCACCACTACAGTAACCACTACCCACCACTACAGTATTAACTACCCACCACTACAGTAGCCACTACCCACCACTACAGTATTAACTACCCACCACTACAGTAACCACTCCCCACCACTACAGTATTAACTACCCACCACTACAGTAACCACTACCCACCACTACAGTAACCACTACCCACCACTACAGTATTAACTACCCACCACTACAGTAACCACTACCCACCACTACAGTATTAACTACCCACCACCACAGTAACCACTACCCACTACTACAGTAACCACTACCCACCACTACAGTATTAACTACCCACCACTACAGTAACCACTACCCACCACTACAGTAACCACTACCCACCACTACAGTATTAACTACCCACCACTACAGTAACCACTACCCACCACTACAGTAACCACTACCCACCACTACAGTATTAACTACCCACCACTACAGTATTAACTACCCACCACTACAGTAACCACTACCCACCACTACAGTATTAACTACCCACCACCACAGTAACCACTACCCACTACTACAGTAACCACTACCCACCACTACAGTAACCACTACCCACCACCACAGTAACCACTACCCACCACTACAGTAACCACTACCCACCACTACAGTAACCACTACCCACCACTACAGTATTAACTCCCCACCACTACAGTATTAACTACCCAACACTACAGTATTAACTACCCACCACTAGAGTAACTACTCCCCACCACTACAGTAACCACTACCCACCACTACAGTATTAACTACCCACCACTACAGTAACCACTCCCCACCACTACAGTATTAACTACCCACCACTACAGTAACCACTACCCACCACTACAGTAACCACTGCCCACCACTACAGTATTAACTACCCACCACTACAGTAACCACTACCCACCACTACAGTATTAACTACCCACCACCACAGTAACCACTACCCACTACTACAGTAACCACTACCCACCACTACAGTATTAACTACCCACCACTACAGTAACCACTACCCACCACTACAGTAACCACTACCCACCACTACAGTATTAACTACCCACCACTACAGTAACCACTACCCACCACTACAGTGTTAACTACCCACCACTACAGTAACCACTCCCACCACTACAGTGTTAACTACCCACCACTACAGTAACCACTACCCACCACTACAGTAACCACTAACCACCACTACAGTATTAACTACCCACCACTACAGTAACCACTACCCACCACTACAGTATTAACTACCCACCACCACAGTAACCACTACCCACTACTACAGTAACCACTACCCACCACTACAGTATTAACTACCCACCACTACAGTAACCACTACCCACCACTACAGTAACCACTACCCACCACTACAGTAACAACTCCCACCACTACAGTATTAACTACCCACCACTACAGTATTAACTACCCACCACTACAGTAACCACTACCCACCACTACAGTATTAACTACCCACCACCACAGTAACCACTACCCACTACTACAGTAACCACTACCCACCACTACAGTAACCACTACCCACCACCACAGTAACCACTACCCACCACTACAGTATTAACTACCCACCACTACAGTAACCACTACCCACCACTACAGTAACCACTACCCACCACTACAGTATTAACTACCCACCACTACAGTAACCACTACCCACCACTACAGTAACCACTACCCACCACTACAGTGTTAACTACCCACCACTACAGTAACCACTACCCACCACTACAGTATTAACTACCCACCACCACAGTAACCACTACCCACTACTACAGTAACCACTATCCACCACTACAGTAACCACTACCCACCACCACAGTAACCACTACCCACCACTACAGTAACCACTACCCACCACTACAGTAACCACTACCCACCACTACAGTATTAACTACCCACCACTACAGTAACCACTCCCCACCACTACAGTAACCCCTAGCCACCACTACAGTAACCACTACCCACCACTACAGTATTAACTACCCACCACTACAGTAACCACTACCCACCACTACAGTATTAACTACCCACCACTACAGTAACCACTCCCCACCACTACAGTATTAACTACCCACCACTACAGTAACCACTACCCACCACTACAGTAACCACTACCCACCACTACAGTATTAACTACCCACCACTACAGTAACCACTACCCACCACTACAGTATTAACTACCCACCACCACAGTAACCACTACCCACTACTACAGTAACCACTACCCACCACTACAGTATTAACTACCCACCACTACAGTAACCACTACCCACCACTACAGTAACCACTACCCACCACTACAGTAACCACTACCCACCACTACAGTATTAACTACCCACCACTACAGTAACCACTACCCACCACTACAGTATTAACTACCCACCAATACAGTAACCACTACCCACCACTACAGTATTAACTACCCACCACCACAGTAACCACTACCCACTACTACAGTAACCACTACCCACCACTACAGTAACCACTACCCACCACCACAGTAACCACTACCCACCACTACAGTAACCACTACCCACCACTACAGTAACCACTACCCACCACTACAGTATTAACTCCCCACCACTACAGTATTAACTACCCAACACTACAGTATTAACTACCCACCACTAGAGTAACTACTCCCCACCACTACAGTAACCACTACCCACCACTACAGTATTAACTACCCACCACTACAGTATTAACTCCCCACCACTACAGCATTAACTACCCACCACTACAGTAACCACTACGCACCACTACAGTATTAACTACCCACCACTAGAGTAACTACTCCCCACCACTACAGTAACCACTACCCACCACTACAGTAACCACTACCCACTACTACAGTAACCACTACCCACCAGTACAGTAACCCCTAGCCACCACTACAGTAGCCACTACCCACCACTACAGTAACCACTACCCACTACTACAGTAACCACTACCCACCAGTACAGTAACCCCTAGCCACCACTACAGTAACCACTACCCACCACTACAGTAACCACTACCCACTACTACAGTAACCACTACCCACTACTACAGTAACCACTACCCACTACTACAGTATTAACTACCCACCACTACAGTAGCCACTACCCACCACTACAGTAACCACTACCCACTACTACAGTATTAACTACCCACTACTACAGTATTAACTACCCACTACTACAGTAACCACTACCCACCACTACAGTAACTACTACCCACCACTACAGTAACCCCTAGCCACCACTACAGTAACCACTACTACAGTATTAACTACCCACTACTACAGTAACCACTACCCACTACTACAGTAACCACTACCCACTACTACAGTAACCACTACACACCAGTACAGTAACCCCTAGCCACCACTACAGTAGCCACTACCCACCACTACAGTATTCACTACCCACCACTACAGAAGCTACTACCCACTACTACAGTATTCACTACCCACCACTACAGAAGCTACTACACACTAATACAGTAACCACTACCCACCACTACAGTAACCACTACCCAACACTACAGTATTCACTACCCACCACTACAGAAGCTACTACACACTAATACAGTAATCACTACCCACCACTACAGTAACCAATACCCACCACTACAGTATTCACTACCCACCACTACAGTAACCAATACCCACCACTACAGTATTCACTACCCACCACTACAGTACCCAATACCCACCACTACAGTATTCACTACCCACCACTACAGTAACCAATACCCACAACTACAGTCATCAATAGCCACCACAACAGTAACCACTACCCACCACTACAGTATTTACTACCCACCACTACAGTATTCACTACCCACCACAACAGTAACCACTACCCACCACTGCATTATGCACTACCCACCACTACATTATTCACTACCCACCACTACAGTATTAACTACCCACCACTACAGAAGCTACTACCCAACACTACAGTATTCACTACCCACCACTACAGTAACCACTACCCACCACTACAGTAACCACTACCCACCACTACAGTAACCACTACCCAACACTACAGTATTCACTACCCACCACTACAGAAGCTACTACACACTAACACAGTAACCACTACCCACCACTACAGTATTCACTACCCACCACTACAGTATTCACTACCCACCACTACAGTAACCAATACCCACCACTACAGTATTCACTACCCACCACTACAGTAACCAATACCCACAACTACAGTATTCACTACCCACCACTACAGTAACCAATACCCACCACTACAGTATTCACTACCCACCACAACAGTATTCACTACCCACCACTACAGTATTCACTTCCCACCACTACGGTATTCACTACCCACCACTACAGTAACCACTACCCACCACTACAGTATTCACTACCCACCACTACAGTATTCACTTCCCACCACTACGGTATTCACTACCCACCACAACACAATAACCACTACCCACCAATACAGTATTCACTACCCAACACTACAGTAACCACTACCCACCACTACAGTAACCACTACAGTAACCACTACCCACAACTACAGTATTCATTACCCACCACTACAGTAACCACTACAGTATTGACTACCCACCACTACAGTAACCAATACCCACAACTACAGTATTCACTACCCACCACTACAGTATTCACTACCCACCACTACAGTAACCACTACCCACAACTACAGTATTCACTACCCACCACTACAGTAACCACTACCCACAACTACAGTATTCACTACCCACCACTACAGTAACCACTACAGTATTCACTACCCACCACACCAGTATTCACTACCCACCACTACAGTAACCATTACCCGCCACACCAGTATTCACTTCCCACCACTACAGTATTCACTACCCACCACTACAGTATTCACTACCCACCACTACAGTATTTACTACCCACCACTACAGTAACCAATACCCACCACTACAGTAACCACTACCCACCACTACCGTAACCACTACAGTATTCACTTCCCACCACTACAGTATTCACTTCCCACCACTACAGTATTCACTACCCACCACTACAGTATTCACTACCCACCACTACAGTATTTACTACCCACCACTACAGTAACCAATACCCAACACTACGGTAACCACTACCCACCACTACAGTAACCACTACAGAATTGACTTCCCACCACTACAGTATTCACTACCCACAACTACAGTATTCACTACCCACTACAGTACAGTAAGCACTACAGTATTGACTACAGTACTAGTATTCACTACAGTATTGACTACCCACCACTACAGTAACCACTACCCACAACTACAGTATTGACTACCCACCACTACAGTAACCACACCAGTATTCACTTCCCACCACACCAGTATTGACTACCCACCACTACAGTAACCATTACCCACCACACCAGTATTCACTACCCACCACTACAGTAACCATTACCCACCACACCAGTATTCACTACCCACCACTACAGTAACCATTACCCACCACACCAGTATTCACTACCCACCACTACAGTAACCACTACCCACCACTACAGTAACCACTACCCACCACTACAGAAACACCTACCCACCACTACAGTAACCATTACCCACCACACCAGTATTCACTACCCACCACTACAGTAACCATTACCCACCACAACAGTATTCACTACCCACCACTACAGTAACCACTACCCACTACTACAGTAATCCCTACCCACCACTACAGTAACCACTACAGTATTCACTACCCGCCACACCAGTATTCACTACCCACCATTACAGTATTCACTACCCACCACACCAGTATTAACTACCCACCATTACAGTATTCACTACCCACCACACCAGTATTAACTACCCACCATTACAGTATTCACTACCCACCACACCAGTATTCACTACCCACCATTACAGTATTCACTACCCACCACACCAGTATTCACTACCCACCATTACAGTATTCACTTCCCACCACACCAGTATTCACTACCCAACACTACAGTAACCCCTACCCACCACTACAGTAACCACTATCCACCACTACAGTAACCATTACCCACCACACCAGTATTCACTACCCACCACTACAGTATTCACTACCCACCACTACAGTAACCCCTACCCACCACTACAGTAACCACTACCCACAACTACAGTATTCACTACCCACCACTACAGTAACCATTACAGTATTCACTACCCACCACACCAGTATTCACTTCCCACCACACCAGTATTGACTACCCACCACTACAGTAACCCTTAGCCACCACTACAGTAACCACTAGCCACCACTACAGTAACCACTACCCACCACTACAGTAACCATTACCCACTACTACAGTAACCACTACCCACCACTACAGTAACCATTACCCACTACTACAGTAACCACTACCCACCACTACAGTATTCACTACCCACCACTACAGTAACCCTTACCCACCACTACAGTAACCCTTAGCCACCACTACAGTAACCACTAGCCACCACTACAGTAACCACTACCCACTACTACAGTAACCACTACCCACCACTACAGTAACCATTACCCACTACTACAGTAACCACTACCCACCACTACAGTATTGACTACCCACCACTACAGTAACCCTTAGCCACCACTACAGTAACCACTAGCCACCACTACAGTAACCACTACCCACCACTACAGTAACCATTACCCACTACTACAGTAACCACTACCCACCACTACAGTAACCATTACCCACTACTACAGTAACCACTACCCACCACTACAGTATTCACTACCCACCACTACAGTAACCCTTACCTACCACTACAGTAACCACTATCCACCACTACAGTAACCACTACCCACCACTACAGTAACCCTTACCTACCACTACAGTAACCACTATCCACCACTACAGTAACCACTACCCACCACTACAGTAACCCTTACCTACCACTACAGTAACCACTATCCACCACTACAGAAACCACTATCCACCACTACAGTAACCATTTCCCACCACTACAGTATTCACTACCCACCACTACAGTATTCACTACCCACCACTACAGTATTCACTACCCACCACTACAGTAACCCCTACGCACCACTACAGTAACTCCTACCCACCACTACAGTATTCACTACCCACATCTACAGTAACCACTACCCACTGTTACAGTAATCACTACTGTAGTGGTGGGATAATAACTGTATATATTTTTATCATTAATAGGCCTTCAAACTTTCTTCACAAACTGTCATTAGTTTTCCTACCCACAGTTGGTTGTCTGTTCAATGCTTTTGCAGCCCACCACCAGTCCCAACTAAAGTATTTTCTCTGGATCTACATGGTCAGGTATAGTGCACACATGCAAGACAGTCATCTGTATAATATTACTAGGAGCTGTAACCAATTATATTGGTAGCACAGACCAGGACTCAAACCTGGGTCCAGTGTTTTTAAAGACGACACGTTAACCATTCCAGCAAGAGATCTGAACCTCTTAAACAAATGTGTTTTCTTCTGACAATTAAGATGTACAAACTATGGCATAAAGGGATGATAAGCGGATAAGAGGCAATCCGTAATTTCAACATTAATGAGCGAGCTAAGATGGACATAGTCAATATAACTATTTGTTCAGCCCTTTTTAATTGTACCGCAACAGAATTCAGAACATTGACCGTTCTTACAGTGTTCCCCCTGTACACCAAGTCAGAACCGTAGGATAAATAAAGGGGGCATGTAAGACAATGAAAGCTCTTACAATATTCAATGATTACATTTCTCAAAAACAGGCTACATGTGCACCACCAAGTCAGAACAGTAGGAAAAAGATTTTAAAATGTTCATAGATGACCAGCAGGGTCAAATAATAATAATCACAGTGGTTGTTGAGTGTGCAATAGGTCAGCACCTCAGGAGTAAATGTCAGTTGGCTTTTCATAGCCGATCATTCAGAGTATCTCTACCGTTCCTGCTGTCTCTAGAGAGAAAAACAGCAGGTCTGGGACAGGTAGCACGTCTGGTGAACAGGTCAGGGTTCCATAGCCGCAGGCAGAACAGTTGAAACTGGAGCAACAGCACAACCAGGTGGACTGGGGACAGCAAGGAGTCATCAGGACAGATAGTCCTGAGGAATGGTCCTTGGCCTCAGGTCCTCCGAGAGAGAGAAAGAAAGAAAGAAAGAAAGAAAGAGAGAAAGAGAGAAAGAAAGAGAGAAAAAGAGAGAAAGAGAGAGAAAATTAGAGAGAGCATACTTATATTCACACAGGACACCGGATAAGAGAGGAGAAATACTCCAGATATAACAGACTGACCCTAGCCCCCCGACACATAAACAACTGCAGCATAAATACTGGAGGCTGAGACAGGAGGGGTCGGGAGACACTGTGGCCCCAGACAGGGCCAAACAGGCAGGTTATAACCCCAACCACTCTGCCGAAGCACAGCCCCCACACCACTAGAGGGATATCGTAAACCACCAACTTACCATCCTGAGACAAGGCCGAGTATAGCCCACAAAGATCTCCACCACGGCACAACCCAAGGGGGAAGGGGGTGCAAACCCGGACAGGAAGATCACATCAGTGACTCAACCCACTCAAGCGACGCACCCCCCCATGGACAGCATGGAAGAGCACCAGTAAGCCAGTGACTCAGCCCCTGTAATAGGGTTAGAGGCAGAGAATCCCAGTGGAGAGGGGAACCGGCCAGGCAGAGACTGCAAGGGTGGTTCGTTGCTCCAATGCCTTTCCGTTCACCTTCACACTCCTGGGCCAGACTACACTCAATCATAGAACCTACTGAAGAGATGAGTCTTCAATAAAGACTTAAGGGTTGAGACCGAGTCTGCGTCTCTCACATGGATAGGCAGACCATTCCATAAAAATTTAGCTCTATAGGAGAAAGCTCTGCCTCCAGCAGTTTGCTTTGAAATTCTAGGGACAGTAAGGAGGCCTGCGTCTTGTGACCATAGCATACGTGTAGGTATGTATGGCAGGACCAAATCAGAAAGACAAGTAGGAGCAAGCCCATGTAATACTTTGTAGGTTAGCAGTAAAACCTTGAAATTAGCCCTTGCCTTAACAGGAAGCCAGTGTAGAGAGGCTAGCACTGGAGTAATGTAATCAAATTTTGGGGTTCTAGTCAAGATTCTAGCAGCCCGTGTTAAGCACTAACTGAAGTTTATTTAGTGCTTTATCTGGGTAGCCGTAAAGTATAGCATTGCAGTAGTCTAACCTAGAAGTGACAAAAGCATGGATACATTTTTCTGCATCATTTTTGGACAGAAAGTTTCAGATTTTTGCAATGTTACGTAGATGGAAAAAAGCTGTCCTTGAAACAGTCTTGATATGTTCGACAAAAGAGAGATCAGGGTCCAGACTAACGCTGAGGTCCTTCACAGTTTTATTTGAGACGACTGTACAACCATCAAGATTAATTGTCAGATTCAACAGAAGATCTCTTTGTTTCTTGGGACCTAGAACAAGCATCTCTGTTTTGTCCGAGTTTAAAAGTAGAAATTTGCCGCCATCCACTTCCTTATGTCTGAAACACAGGCTTCCAGGGAGGGCAATTTTGCGGCTTCACCGTGTTTCATCAAAATGTACAGCTGTGTGTCATCCACATAGCAGTGAAAGTTAACATTATGTTTCCGAATGACATCACCAAGAGGTAAAATATATAGTGAAAACCATAGTGGTCCTAAAACGGAGCTTTGTGAACATCTACATTTACAGTTGATTTGTCAGAGGACCATCCACAGAGACAAACTGATATCTTTCTGACAGATAAGATCTAAACCAGGCCAGAACTTGTCCGTGTAGACCAATTTGGGTTTCCAATCTCTCCAAAAGAATGTGGTGATCGATGGTATCAAAAGCAGCACTAAGGTCTAGGAGCACGAGGACAGATGCAGAGCCTCAGTCTGACGCCATTAAAAGGTAATTTACCACCTTCACAAGTGCAGTCTCAGTGCTATGATGGGGTCTAAAACCAGACTGAAGCGTTTCGTATACATTGTTTGACTTCAGGAAGGCAGTGAGTTGCTGCGCAACAGCTTTTTCAAAAAATATTGAGAGGAATGGGAGATTCGATATAGGCCGATAGTTTTTTACATTTTCTGGGTCAAGGTTTCGCTTTTTCAAGAGAGGCTTTATTACTGCCCCTTTTAGTGAGTTTGGTACACATCCGGTGGATAGAGAGCCGTTTACTATGTTCAACATTGGAGGGCCAAGCACAGAAAGCAGCTCTTTCAGTAGTTTAGTTGGAATAGGGTCCAGTATGCAGCTTGAATGTTTAGAGGCCATGATTATTTTAATCAATGTGTCAAGAGATATAGTACTAAAGTGTCTCCCTTGATTCTAGGTCCTGGCAGAGTTGTGCAGACTCAGGACAATTGAGCTTTGGAGGAAAACGCAGATTTAAAGAAGAGTGCATAATTTGCTTTCTAATGATCATGATCTTTTCCTCAAAGAAGTTCATGAATTTATCACTGCTGAAGTGAAAGCCATCCTCTCTTGGGGAATGCTGCTTTTTAGTTAGCCTTGCGACAGTATCAAAAATACATTTTGGATTGTTCTTATTTTCCTCAATTAAGTTGGAAAAATAGGATGATCGAGCAGCAGTGAGGGCTCTTCGATACTGCACGGTACTGTCTTTCCAAGCTAGTCGGAAGAATTCCAGTTTGGTGTAGAGCCATTTCCGTTCCAATTTTCTGGAAGCTTGCTTCAGAGCTCGGATATTTTCTGTATACCAGGGAGCTAGTTTCTTATGGCAAATGTTTTTTTGTTTTAGGGGTGCGACTGCATCTAGGGTATTGCGCAACATTAAATTGAGTTCCTCAGTTAGGTGGTTAACTGATTTGTGCACTCTGATGTCCTTGGGTAGACAGAGGGAAGCTGGAAGGGCATCTAGGAATCTTTGGGTGTCCGAGAATTTATAGCATGACTTTAGATGATCCTTGGTTGGGGTCTGAGCAGATTATTTGTAGCGATTGCAAACGTAATAAAATGGTGGTCCGATAGTACAGGATTATGAGGAAAAACATTAAGATCCAAAACATTTATTCCACGGGACATGTTGGACAAAACCCACTGAGTCGATGATGGCTCCGAAAGCCTTTTGGAGTGGGTCTGTGGACTTTTCCATGTGAATATTAAAGTCACAAAAAATGTGAATATTATCTGCTATGACTACAGGGTCCGATAGGAACGCTGTATATGGCCCAGGAGGCCTGTAAACAGTTGCTATAAAAAGTGATTGAGTAGGCTGCATAGATTTCATGACTAGAAGCTCAAAAGACGACAACGTCAGAGTTTTTTTTGTAAATTGAAATTTGCTATCGTAAATGTTAACAACACCTCCGCCTTTGCGGGATGCGCGGGGGATATGGTCACTAGCTTAACCAGGAGGTGAGGCCTCATTTAACACAGTAAATTCATCAGGCTTAAGCCATGTTTCAGTCAGGCCAATCACATCAAGATTATGATCAGTGATTAGTTCATTGACTATAACTGCCTTGGAAGTGAGGGATCTAACATTAAGTAGCCCTATTTTGAGATGTGAGGTATCACAATCTCTTTCAATAATGGCAGGAATGGAGGTCTTTATTCCAGTGAGATTGCTAAGGCGAACACCGCTGTCACGACTTCCGCCGAAGTCGGTCCCTCTCCTTGTTCGGGCGGCGTTCGGCGGTCGACGTCACCAGTCTTCTAGCCATCGCCGATCCACTTTTCATTTTTCCATTTGTTTTGTCTTTGTTTTCCACACACCTGGTTTTCATTCCCCAATTACATGTTCATGTATTTAACCCTCTGTTTCCCCCATGTTTGTGTGCGTGGGCACGTTATAATTGTTTGCCATGTGCCGTATTGAGTAAATACGTTGTTCACTCATCTCTGCTCTCCTGTACCTGACTTTATGCACCAGCTACACACAACGACCTGACAGAATCATGCACCACCAATGGAGTCAGCAGGAGCAGGTACCCCGGTACTAGAGGTTGAGGAGCGCGTCCAGCAGCATGAGGCGATGCTACACCATCTCGGCACCACCATGGATCGCGTCCTGCAATCTATGGAGCGCTGGGAGAGAAGAGGAGTTCCTCCAGCGCCTCCACCAGCACCACCACAGGCACCACTGCTCACCCCTCTTTCAACCGGTCCCAGTGGGATTCGGCTCGCGCTCCCTAGGGAGTATGATGGGACGGCTGCCGGATGTCAGGGGTTCCTACTCCAGCTGGAGCTCTACCTGGCAACCGTCCACCTGGCTCCTTCGGGACGTGAGAGCGTGTCTGCCCTCGTCTCCTGTCTCTCAGGGAAAGCCCTGGAGTGGGCCAACGCCGTATGGGGGGGAAGGAGAAGCAGTGTTGGACCACTACGAGGATTTCACCTGAATGTTGGTTTCACCTGAGGCAGGGGACGAGGAGCGCGCAGGAGTTCGCCTTGGACTTCCATACCCTGGCCGCCAGCGCGGGATGGAACGACAGGGCCCTGTTCAATCACTACCGGTGCAGTCTGTGCGAGGATGTCCGTCGGGAGATGGCCTGCAGGGACACTACTCTAACATTAAACCAGCTGGTGGACCTGTCCATCCGGTTGGATAACCTGCTGGCTACCCGCGGACGTCCAGATCGGGGTCTGTCGGTTCCATCCCCCAGCACCACCGCTCCGACGCCCATGGAGCTGGGAGGTGCTGCACTTTGCACCATCTGTGGCCGCAGAGGGCACACTGCTGGTCGGTGCTGGGGAGGTTCCTCTGGGAGTCGAGGCAGCAGGCAGGGCACTCTCGTGTCACCCCAGGTGAGTCGGCACCAGGCTCACCCAGAGCCCCCTGTTGCTCACATGTTTTTGTTTATTCATTTTCCTGAGTTTTCTCCGAATTCCCAGCATAAGGCACTCGTAGATTCAGGCACAGCTGGGAATTTTATTGACAGATCATTTGCCCATAGTTTTGGGATCCCCATTGTTCCTGTGGAAATGCCCTTCCCTGTGCACACCATAGATAGTCGACCATTAGGATCATGGCTAATTAGGGAGGCCACCGCTCCACTGGGTATGGTTACGCAGCAGGGTCACAAAGAGAGAATCAGTCTCTTCCTTATTGATTCTCCTGCGTTTCCCGTCATGCTGGGCCTACCCTGGTTGGCCTGTCATGACCCCACTATTTTGTGGCAACAGAGGGCTCTCACGAGGTGGTCACGAAAGTGCTCGGGAGGTGTTTAGGGGTTTCCGTCGGTGTTACTACGGTGGAAAGTCCAGACCAGGTCTCCACTGTGCGCATCCCCTCTGAATATGCCAATTTGGCTCTGCCTTCTGTAAAAAGAAGGCAACACAATTACCACCCCATCAACGGGGGGATTGTGCGATAGATCTCCTGGTAGACACAGCACTTCCCAGGAGTCACGTGTATCCCCTGTCGCAAGAGGAGACGGCAGCTATGGAAACATATGTCTCTGAATCTCTGGGGCAGGGGTACACTGGTCGACTGTTGGAGCATGACCTGTACGTCAAGGCTGAGAAATGTCTGTTCTTTCAACAGTCCGTCTCCTTCCTAGGGTACCGCATTTCCACTTCAGGGGTGGAGATGGAGAGTGACCGCATTTCAGCCGTGCGTAATTGGCCGACTCCCACCACGGTAAAGGAAGTGCAGCGGTTTCTAGGGATTGCCAACTATTACCGGAGGTTTATCCGGGGCTTTGGTCAGGTAGCGGCTCCCATTACCTCACTGCTGAAGGGGGGACCGGTGCGTTTGCAGCGGTCGGCTGAGGCGGACAGGGCTTTTGGTCACCTGAAGGCGCTGTTTACCTCAGCTCCCCGTGCTGGCTCATCCTGGTCCCTCTTTGGCGTTCATAGTGGAGGTGGACGTGTCCGAGGCTGGGATAGGAGCCGTGCTCTCTCAGCGTTCGGGTACGCCACCAAAGCGAGCGAAACTATGACGTGGGGGACCGGGAGCTGTTGGCTGTCTATGAGACATTGGCTTGAGGGGGCTAAACACCCTTTTCCCATCTGAACTGACCACCACAATCTGGAGTGCATCCGGGCGGCGAGGAGACTGAACCCTCGCCAGGCAAGGTGGGCCATGTTCTTTACCCGTTTCGTTTTCACCCTGTCTTACAGACCAGGTTCCCAGAACGCGAAGGCAGACACACAGTCCCGGATGTATGACACAGAGGAGCGGCCCATGGATCACACCCCCATGCTCCCGGCCTCCTACCTGGTGGCGCAGGGCGGCAGGTAGCCTAGTGGTTAGAGTGTTGGACTTGTAACCGGAGGGTTGCAAGTTTGAATCCCTGAGCTGACAAGGAAAAAAAAAAAAATCTGTCGTTCTGCCCCTGAACAAGGCAGTTAACCCACTGTTCCCCGGGCGCCGAAAACGTGGAAGTCGATTAAGGCAGCCCCCCGCACCTCTCTGATTCAGAGGGGTTGGGTTAAATGCGGAAGACACATTTCGGTTGAAGGCATTTGGTTGTACAACTGACTAATAATGGTGACTTTGACTTTGACTTTGGCACCGGTAGTGTGGGAGCTGGACGCGGACATCGAGCGGGTGCTACGTGCAGAGCCCACTCCCATCCAGTGTCCAGCTGGGCGTCTGTGCGTTCCGTCTGCTGTCCGCGACCGTTTGATCTATTGGGCCCACACGTCACCCTCCTCTGGTCATCCGGGCATCGGTCGGACAGTGTGCTGTCTTAGTGGGAAGTACTGGTGGCCCACTTTAGCTAAGGACGTGAGGGTTTATGTTTCCTCCTGCTCGGTGTGCGCCCAGTGCAAGGCGGGGGGAGTGGGCAGCGTTCATACCCTGGGCAGAGATGGCCCAGAACTCGCTCCGCCACTCCTCCACTAACCTCTCCCCTTTCCAGTGCGTACTGGGGTACCTGCCGGTTCTGGCGCCGTGGCATCAGAGCCAGATCCAGGCTCCTGCGGTGGATGACTGGTTTAGGCGCTCAGAGGAGACGTGGGACGCTGCTCATATGCACCTTCAGCGGGCCGTGAGGCGTCAGAAAGCCAGCGCAGACTGCCACCGCAGTGAGGCCCCGGTGTTCGCAGCAGGGGACCGGGTCTGGCTCTCGACCCGAAACCTGCCCCTCCGACTGCCCTGCCGGAAGCTGGGTCCGCGGTTACTTGATGCCGACACATATTTCTAGCTGATTTATACGCTGAGGCTATGTTGAGCTTGGTGATCTCTGACTGTTTCATCCTAACATCGTTGGTGCCGACGTGGATAACAATATCTCTATACTCTCTACACTCGCCAGTTTTAGCTTTAGCCAGCACCATCTTCAGATTAGCCTTAACGTCGGTAGATCTGCCCCCTGGTAAACAGTGTATGATCGCTGGATGATTCGTTTTAAGTCTAATACTGCGGGAAATGGAGTTGCCAATGACTAGAGTTTTCAATTTGTCAGAGCTAATGGTGGGAGTCTTTGGCGTCTCAGACCCCGTAACGGGAGGAGTAGAGACCAGAGAAGGCTCGGCCTCTGACTCGCTGCTTAATAAGGAGAACCGGTTGAAAGTTTCTGTCGGCTGAATGAGCGACACCGGTTGAGCTTTCCTACAGCATTTCCCTCCAGAAGCCATGAGAAAATTTTCCGGCTGCGGGGACTGTGCAAGGGGATTTATACTACTATCTGTACTTACTGGTGGCACAGACGCTGTTTTATCCTTTCCTACACTTAAATTTCCCTTGCCTAACATCTGAAGCTGGGCTTGCAGCACAGCTATCCTCGCCGTAAGTCGATCGTTCTCCTGTATATTATGAGTACAGCGACTGCAATTAGAAGGCATCATGTTAATGTTACTACTTAGCTTCGGCTGGTGGAGGTCCTGACGAAACACGTCCAGATAAAGCGTCCAGAGTGAAAAAAGTTGAATGAAAAAAAAGTAGAGCTATGGAAAAACTAAAAATATAAACGGTAATTACAAAGTAAAAACCGTAAAGCTGGCAGGTAGCAACTATACTGTAGATATAACGTGATTTGACGTCATTTTATCTGTGGCCAATGACCTTGAGCCTTCTTGGATGGGCACTTCTAATGTAACTCTATGGCAGCACCTGAGTAATGATCATGCTGTTTAAACAGCTTATTGATATGCCACACCTGATGGATTATCTTGGCAAAGGAGAAATGCTCACTAACAGGGATGTAAACACATTTGTGCACAACATTTGAGAGAGATAAGCTTTTTGTACATATGGAACATTTCTGGGACCTTTTATATCAGCTCATGGGACCAACACTTTACATGTTGCATTTTTATTTTTGTTCAGTGTAGCTTGTGAAGCTGTACATAACTGTTCACCGTGGGGAGAAAGAGAAGTGCCTACAACCACTGAGAGCTGTTGAGAGGCTGAGCTTAGTGTTAACAATGAAAATAGCAGAGATAGTGTGATTATATGTCTCTGTAATAAATGGTTTAAACAGGCCCTGATGCATGAGACTGTCCTGTACACTTTGTTTGTCTATTGTTGTGACTTAGATGAAGATCAAATCAAATTTGATGACCAATTTATGCAGAAATCCAGGTAATTCATAAGGGTTCACATACTTTTTCTTGCCACTGTATGCTGAGCACTTGTTGGCTGCTTTTCCTTCACTCTGCAGTCAAACTCATCCCAAACCATCTCAATTGGGTTGAGGTCGGATGATTGTGGAAGCCAGGTCATCTGATGCAGCACTCCATCACTTTCCTTCTTGGTCAAAAAGCAATTACACAGCCTGAAGGTGTGTTGGGTCATTGTCCTGTTGAAAAACAAATGATAGTCCAAATAAGCGCAAAGCAGATGGGATGGAATATTGCTGCTGAATGCTTTCGTAGCCATGCTGGTTAAGTGTGCCTTGAATTCTAAATAAATCACAGACATTGTCACCAGCAAAGCACCACCACACCATCACTCCTTCTCCTCCATGCTTCACGGTAGGAAGTCGTAGTGGGAGGACCACACACCAGACTATGATTATTGTATTATATTATTATATGAATATTTGTGCATTAAAGCATTTCCACTGTCATTTCTCGCATAATTAATTTTACAGACACAAATAGATCCCACCTTGTCGAGCACAATTTGTTTTGTGGACGTTTGGAAAGTTTATTTGCAAATTTGCTGTTTCCATCATTCCTGTTTTTTATACAACATGTACATTACTTGTTTAAAAAGGTTGGATGGAAACCTGGTCACTGTGGAAAAAAGAGAAGTGCCTATAACCACAGAGCGGTTGAGTGTTAACAATGAAAATAGCAGAGAATGTCTGATTAAATATCCCTGGTGTAAATGGTTTATACAGCCAAATCAAATTGTATTTGACACATGCTTCGTAAACAACAGGTGCAGACTAACAGTGAAATGCGTACTTATGGGCCCTTCCCAACAATGCAGAGAAAAAAATAGCAATAATAGAAAAAGAATAACACAAGGAATAAATAAATGCACAATCGGTAACTATAACTTGGCTATATAAAGGGAGTACCAGGTAATAACATGGCTATACACAGGGAGTACCAGGTAATAACATGGCTATACACAGGGAGTACCAGGTAATAACATGGCTATATACAGGGAGTACAAGGTAATAACATGGCTATATACAGGGAGTACCAGGTAATAACATGGCTATATACAGGGAGTAGCAGGTAATAACATGGCTATATACAGGGAGTACCAGGTAATAACATGGCTATACACAGGGAGTACCAGGTAATAACATGGCTATATACAGGGAGTACAAGGTAATAACATGGCTATATACAGGGAGTACCAGGTAATAACATGGCTATATACAGGGAGTACCAGGTAATAACATGGCTATATACAGGGAGTACCAGGTAATAACATGGCTATATTCAGGGAGTACCAGGTAATAGCATGGCTATATACAGGGAGTACCTGGTAATAACATGGCTATATACAGGAGTACCAGGTAATAACATGGCTATATACAGGGAGTACCAGGTAATAACATGGCTATACACAGGGAGTACCAGGTAATAACATGGCTATATACAGGGAGTACCAGGTAATAACATGTCTATACACAGGGAGTACCAGGTAATAACATGGCTATATACAGGGTAATAACATGGCTATATACAGGGAGTACCAGGTAATAACATGGCTATATACAGGGAGTATCAGGTAATAACATGGCTATAGACAGGGAGTAGCAGGTAATAACATGGCTATATACAGGGAAAACCAGGTAATAACATGGCTATACACAGGGAGTACCAGGTAATAACATGGCTAAATATAGGGAGTATCAGGTAATAACATGGCTATAGACAGAGAGTACCAGGTAATAACATCGCTATATACAGGGAGTACCAGGTAATAACATGGCTATATACAGGGTAATAACATGGCTATATACAGGGAGTACCAGGTAATAACATGGCTATATACAGGGAGTATCAGGTAATAACATGGCTATAGACAGAGAGTACCAGGTAATAACATCGCTATATACAGGGAGTACCAGGTAATAACATGGCTATATACAGGGTAATAACATGGCTATATACAGGGAGTACCAGGTAATAACATGGCTATAGACAGAGAGTACCAGGTAATAACATGGCTATATACAGGGAGTACCAGGTAATAACATGGCTATATACAGGGAGTACCAGGTAATAACATGGCTATACACAGGGAGTACCAGGTAATACCATGTCTATATACAGGGAGTACCAGGTAATAACATGGCTATATACAGGGAGTACCAGGTAATAACATGGCTATATACAGGGAGTACCAGGTAATAACATGGCTATACAGAGGGAGTACCAGGTAATAACATGGCTATACACAGTGAGTAGCAGGTAATAACATGGCTATACACAGGGAGTACCAGGTAATAACATGGCTATATACAGGGAGTACCAAGTAATAACATGGCTATACACAGGGAGTACCAGGTAATAACATGGCTATATACAGGGAGTACCAAGTAATAACATGGCTATACACAGGGAGTACCAGGTAATAACATGGCTATATACAGGGAGTATCAGGTAATAACATGGCTATACATAGGGAGTACAAGGTAATAACATGGCTATATACAGGGAGTACCAGGTAATAACATGTCTATATACAGGGAGTACCAGGTAATAACATGGCTATATACAGGGAGTACCAGGTAATAACATGGCTATATACAGGGAGTACCAGGTAATAACATGTCTATATACAGGGAGTACCAGGTAATAACATGGCTATATACAGGGAGTACCAGGTAATAACATGGCTATACAGAGGGAGTACCAGGTAATAACATGGCTATACACAGGGAGTACCAGGTAATAACATGGCTATACACAGGGAGTAAAATGTGTAAAATTTCAGAAAGAAAAATACTTTACATTTCTAGGAAGGACAACTTCCAGGAAGAAGTTTCAGGAATTCAGTCAATATGGAATAGAAAATATGCAAACATGGTGAAACAGGAAATTCATGTATATTGACTACTGCAGTAAGAGAGAGAGAGAGAGAGAGAGAGAGAGACAGAGAGAGACAGAGAGAGACAGAGAGGGGAGTCATGTCTATTGAATAATGCAGTAAGGAGAGAGAGGTCATGTCTATTGACTACTGCAGTAAGAGAGAGAGAGAGAGAGAGAGACCCCCTCTCAGTGACCCCCTCCCATATCATTACCAAGCCCTGCAATGCCAAGAGCTGATCAAAGAAAATAGTCCCATCATCCAGCTGGTCCTGGGGCTGAGTTCACAAACCTGTTCTACTAACACACTGAAGCCTCAGGACCAGAACATCCAATCAATCAGAATAAAACAAATTACATCACAATTAAAACAAAACTACATTTCTCATTGGGAAACACAAGCACAAGCACAAAGCAAAATGCAGTGCTATCTGGCCCTAAATCGACAGTACACCATGGCAAACTATTTGACCATGGTTACTGATCATAACCTGAGAAAGACCTTGACAAAGTACAGGCTCAGTGAGCACAGCCTTGCCATTGAGAAGGGTAGACACAGGAAAACCTGGCTCCCTGTAGAGGAAAGGGTGTGCAACCACTGCACCACAGCAGAACCTGAGACAGAGCTGCATTTCCTGACAAAATGTCAAAAATGTAAAACAATTAGAGTGTCATTTCCCCAAATTTGAAACCCTTATTCAAGGCTTCAAAGACCTCTCTGATGAGGATAGGCTACCCGTCCTGTTGGGGGAGGACGCAGAGAGCTGTGGGTTGGCAGCGCACTACATTGCTGCCTGCCATAAGAAGAGGGACAGTGTCTGACAGACCAATCAACCTGCACATGTCCTCTGCTGTTGAGTTCATGTCTATTGACTACTGCAGCAAGAGAGAGAGAGAGAGAGAGAGAGAAATAATTACTTGACACATTGGAAAGAATTTACAAAAAAACTGCTATTTGGCCCTGAACAGAGAGTACACAGTGACAGAATACCTGACCACTGTGACTATCCCAAAGCTTTGACTATGTACAGACTCAGTGAGCATAGCCTTGCTATTGAGAAAGGCTGCCGAAGGCACCCCACATAATTAGGTGGAGAGAGAGAGGAGAGGAGAGTCTTGTCCACCAAAATAATACCAAAATGTATCAACTTCCCAAAATAATTTGATTCTATTTGGCATACAGGACTGTTATACAAAGTTATTGAAAGTGGTGTAGGGGGTAAAACATATGACATATTTAAATCAATGTACAGTATACTGGCAATTCGAGCAGCATCAAAATAGGCAAGAAAATAACAGAATTGTTTAACCAGGGGTGGGGCCTTCACCAGAGTTGCAATTAGAGCCCTGCACTCTAATATTTACATCAACGAATTGGCTACTATTCTAGAAAAATCCTCAGCCCCTAGTGTTAGTCTCCACAATTCAGAGGTTAAATGCCTGCTCTTCGCAGATGACCTATGCCTGCTGTCACCCACAGCACATGGCCTACAGCAGAGCCTGGACCTGCTAGAGCAGTACTGCCAGACCTGGCACTAAACCCCAAAAATACTAAAATAATGATTTTCCAGAGAAGATCCAGATCTCAGGGAATTAGACCAAATGTATTAATTGGTACGAAATATATAGAGTACTGCACACAATACAATGACTTAGGTTTAAACCTAAGCTCAACTGGACACCTTAATGAGGCAGTGAACGAACTGAGAGAGAAAGCATGCAGGGCATTCTACACCAATAAAAAAGTAATTCAAATTGAAATACGTATTAAAATTTGGCTAAAACGAATTGAAGTTGTCATTGAACCAATTGCACTTCATGGCAGCGAGGTTTGGGGTCCACTTGCAAAACAAGATTTCACCCAATGGGACAAACACCCCATGGAAACCCTGCACCCAGAGGAAAACTACAAACAATGCATGCAGGATAGAATTAGGCCAATATTCACTAATAATAACAACTCAAAAAATAGCAATTAAGTTTAGAAAACATCTAAAATACAGTGACCCCCTCCCATATCATTGCCAAGCCCTGCAATACCAAGAGCTGAGCAAAGAAGAGTCCCCTCATCCACCTGGTCCTGGGGCTGTTCACAAACCTGTTCTACTAACACAGTGAAACCACAGGACCAGAACATCCAATCAATCAGAATAAACCAAATTACAACACAGTCAAAACAAAACTACATGACTTATTGGGAAACACATACACAAAGCAAAATGCAGAGCTATGTGGCCCTAAATCGACAGTACAGTCGTGGCCAAAAGTTTTGAGAATGACACAAATATTAGTTTTCACAAAGTCTGCTGCCTCAGTTTGTATGATGACAATTTGCATATACTCCAGAATGTCATGAAGAGTGATCAGATGAATTGCAATTAATTGCAAAGTCCCCCTTTCGCCATGCAAATGAACTGAATCCCCCAAAAACATTTCCACTGCATTTCAGCCCTGTCACAAAAGGACCAGCTGACATCATGTCAGTGATTCTCTCGTTAACACAGGTGTGAGTGTTGACGAGGACAAGGCTGGAGATCACTCTGTCATGCTGATTGAGTGTGAATAACAGACTGGATGCTTCAAAAGGAGGGTGGTGCTTGGAATCATTGCTCTTTAAACATGGTTACCTGCAAGGAAACACGTGCCGTCATCATTGCTTTGCACAAAAAGGGCTTCACAGGCAAGGATATTGCTGCCAGTAAGATTGCACCTAAATCAACCATTTATCGGATTATCAAGAACTTCAAGGAGAGCGGTTCAATTGTTGTGAAGAAGGCTTCAGGGCGCACTAGAAAGTCCAGCAAGCGCCTAAAGTTGATTCAGCTGCGGGATCGGGGCACCACCAGTACAGAGCTTGCTCAGGAATGGCAGCAGGCAGGTGTGAGGGCATTTGCACGCACAGTGAGGCGAAGACTTTTGGAGGATGGCCTGGTGTCAAGAAGGGCAGCAAAGAAGCCACTTCTCTCCAGGAAAAACATCAGGGACAGACTGATATTCTGCAAAAGGTACAGAGATTGGACTGCTGAGGACTGGGGTAAAGTCATTTTCTCTGCTGAATCCCCTTTCCGATTGTTTGGGGCATCCGGAAAAAAGCTTGTCCGGAGAAGACAAGGTGAGTGCTAGCATCAGTCCTGTGTCATGCCAACAGTAAAGCATCCTGAGACCATTCATGTGTGGGGTTGCTTCTCAGCCAAGTGAGTGGGCTCACTCACAATTCTTCCTAAGAACACAGCCATGAATAAAGAATGGTACCAGCACATCCTCAGAGAGCAACTTCTCCCAACCATCCAGGAACAGTTTGGTGACGAACAATGCCTTTTCCAGCATGATGGAGCACCTTGCCATAAGGCAAAAGTGATAACTAAGTGGCTCGGGGAACCAAAAATTTATATTTGGCCAGGAAACTCCCCAGACCTTAATCCCATTGAGAATTTGTGGTCAATCCTCAAGAGGCGGGTGGACAAACAAAAACCCACAAATTCTGACAAACTCCAAGCATTGATTATGCAAGAATGGGCTGCCATCAGTCAGGATGTGTCCCAGAAGTTAATTGACAGCATGCCAGGGCGGATTGCAGAGGTCTTGAAAAAGAAGGGTCAACACTGCAAACATTCTTTGCAAACAGACTCTGCATCAACTTCATGTAATTGTCAATAAAAGCCTTTGACACTTATGAAATGCTTGTAATTATACTTCAGTATTCCATAGTAACATCTGACAAAAATATTTAAAGACAATGAAGCAGCAAACTTTGTGGAAATTAATATTTGTGTCATTCTCAAAACATTTGGCCACGACTGTACACCGTGGCAAAGTATTTGGCCATGGTTACTGATCATAACCTGAGAAAGACCTTGACAAAGTACAGGCTCAGTGAGCACAGCCTTGCCATTGAGAAGGGTAGACACAGGAAAACCTGGCTCCCTGTAGAGGAAAGGCTGTGCAACCACTGCACCACAGCAGAACCTGAGACAGAGCTGCATTTCCTGACAAAATGTCAAAAATATAAAAGAGAGTGTCATTTCCCCAAATTTGAAACCCTTATTCAAGGTTTCGAAGACCTCTCTGATGAGAATAGGCTACCAGTCCTGTTGGGGGAGGACGCAGAGAGCTGTGGGTTGGCAGCGCACTACGTTGCTGTCTGCCATAAGATGAGGGACAGTGTCTGACAGACCAATCAACCTGCACATGTCCTCTATGCTTATTGTTATTGGTCAATGTGTGGTTGTTTTGACCTTTTATTATTGTTGTTACTGTTGTCCTGTTGACAATATTGATTCTTGTTATTTTCATATTGTAAATATCCCAAGTAAGCTTTGACAATATGTACATTGTTATGTCATGCCAATAAAGCAAATTTAATTGAGAGAGGAGTCATATATATTGACTACTGTAGTAAGAGAGGAGGGATCATTAAAGGCAGAAAGTAGGAAGACAAAGGCCTCTTCTTATTGATCTCACTGTTCTCAGCAGCTTTACATTGCAGACAGCAGCATTTAGCAAGTGGTGTATGTGATATATTCAGTGCATCAACCACAGGACTATGACGTTGCATTCCTCTTCCACTCCCTGGTGCCCATAGCAACGATGTGAACCCACCTGTTCTATTCCGTGTCCCTCCTGTAAGAGGCATGGTCCATCAGCAACATCTTCAGAGAGATTATTAACATATTACTGTTACTACTGTCTCTAAACCATTATTAACATTTCTGGGATGTCCTTGTCCCATCGCGCTCTAGCTACTCCTTGTGGCGGGCACGCTGATTTCGGTGGCCAGCTGTAGGGTGTTTCCTCCGACACATTGGTGCAGCTGGCTTCCGGGTTAAGCGAGCAGTGTGTCAAGAAGCAGTGCAGCTCGGCAGGGTCGTGTTTCGGAAGACGCACGGCTCTCCACCTTCGCCTCTCCCGAGACCGTACGGGGACAAGACTAACTACCAATTGGATATCATAAAAAAATTGGTAAAAAGTTAAAATATATATTTCTAAAATAAACAATATTCTATATCTTTATCAGTAGGTCCAATGGATCAAATAAATTGAGGGTAATGTACCACGTCAATTTCAATGGGGATGATGCCACAACCCCTCTAAAAAAAAGGACCGAACGTTGTCTTTACGAAATCCTTCAGCAAGATTCTAGCCAGAGCATCCCTTCTACTGAATATTAATTAGGCTTGCCAACTTGATGTAGCCCAGAGCATCCCTTCTACTGAATATTAATTAGGCTGGCCTACTTGAAGCCCAGGCTGCATCTTCTCAACTACAGGACTAATGGCCCCCAGCGTCCACCCTCTCCATCTGGGTTAATGTCTACTAGTGGACATACAGTCAGTGTGAGCATTCCAAATGGCACCTTGTTCCCTACATAACCTACAGGGCTCTGGTCAAAACGTAAGTGCATTATGTAAGGAATATGGTGCCTTTTGGGATACAAGCCAGGGTGAGCGCTCCGTCTCAGGTTAATTTAAACAGTCTTGCCTGGAGTATCAATCCTGATGTATGGAAGGAGAGGAGCACAGAGTGCTGACATGATTTCATCACAGATAAGTTCTGTCTCTTAGGAGGGAGCAGCAATGTAGCATCACATATATAGTCTGTCCCAAATGGAACCATATTCCCCATGTAGTGCACTACTTCTTAACAATTCCCATAGAGCTCTAGTCAAAAGTAGTGCACTATATGGAGAATAGGGTTCCATTTAGGACGTACATTGGAAAAGTACTCCACCATTTTCAATATAGTAACCCACTCGACCTAAGTTAATTACTAGGTATTTTATCTTATCATTTATGTGAGTTGTCATACTATTCAACCGAGTAATACATTAATCGGTAAAGCTTGAAGGAATGTTTGAATTTTCCCAGATTTCTATGGAGTTAGACCGCCATCTTGTGGTGATGACTGAGCAAGAGACATTATATTCCCTAGTCGTGCACTACTCACTAGAGCCTTTTAGGCAAAACTACCCCCCCAAAAAAGGACAGCAAAAACTAAAAAGATAATTGTTTATTTTGGTTGCTCCTCACCAGTAGTTTCTGAACAATCAGACAACAAAATATAGACAACAAAAAAAAAGTACAAGAAAATGCATACATTTTTTAACCCAATTCATTTCACGGCCAGCCTACTATGTGCATATTTTAAGACTCCAATGACAATCTCTCAACCATTGTACTTAAGGTGTGTGTAGCCAAGTGACTGTGGGGTTGCTGGACACCAGGGAGCAGAAATCTCTATAGAAAGACCACCCAATTACCTATCAGATATCAAAACAGAAGAGTTCATCAGACATCTTTCTATTGATAATACATTTTGATGAATACCGGTTGCTACCGTCCCACTCTAGGACCTGAAATACCCAGAACTCTTTTCCACCACTCATATTGTCTCATTCAGGGAATATACATTATACACCCTTTGCGTATATGTAAAATGAACAAAAGAATAGTTAAAGTGCTTTCTACCGACTCAAACACACATCTCTTTACTTTACACGGCATATGTTTGAGACTTAATATCACTTTACTTTTCAGATTTCTGTTTTAGCAGAGCTCAGTGCATGAGGAGAAAGAAACAGAACATAAGACATGATGACCATTGGATGGTTGGCTTGTGTGTGACCACATCTGTGTTCTATGTGATGACACATACACATCATATACAGTGGCATTCACAAGGTCAAAAAACTGTGGTGACAACTGCTGGAGTTTTTACCAAACCAAACATACAGAACAGAACCATCTGTCCACCAAACACCAAAACATTAAACAAGTTTAATTAATAATAAATCGGCACTGTTAAGATGAAACGAAACAAAGTTCTGTTTGTTTTAAAAAATGAGTTGGTTTCGTAGCTCGTAGGTTAAGGTGCTTGTGTAAACATTGTTCCACTCTGACCTCTGACCTCACAGGTGGACCAGCCAAACAGGGCCCTCAGCCTCATAATGGCATGATTGTGATTCAGATTGCCTTTAAAACAAGCGGTATTAGGGTATAAACCAGGTTATTGGGAGGATACTTAGACATGGGTTCAAAAACTATTTGTAATAATTAAAAATACATACCTTCACTGGGCTTGCCTGGCACAATGGAACCAACCAATTCACAAAAGTCCACTCTAGGCAGGATAAAGGAAATGCTAAACGTATAAGAAATATTTCAAAAATTATTTGAACCCAGGTTTCAAGATACTAGTCAGTAGCAGAGCATTGCAGCTCTCCAGTATGCACTAGTTTGATACAGTCTGGTGAGATAGAGAAGAACAACAGACCTGAATGACATTCTCAAATAACCACTTCCTATATTACAGGACTCCGTCCTTCTGTCCATTTCTTTCTCCCAGAGACTCAACTGCAACAGGTACACACACAGACATATTTTGAGACCCTGAATAAAATGTTCATCATATGGTGAATCCTCTCTCTGCAGATAAATAATTACAGAAAGAGTGACCCACTGACTACATATACACTGGTTTTAAACTTCACCAACTTCCACCACATGCTTAGTTTGATTACACCTGGGGGAGAGGGAAAGAGGGGGTCCGGTGAGACCTATTCCTACTCTATACAACCAGTAGAAAAAGAGAAGCAGTCAGAATGTTATCATCGCTAGCCGTCTAAATGTACCATTCCATCCTTATCAACTGCCTAAATGTGTTCCCCCTTTGTCGTGTGAAACAGGTCTATGTAGACTAAGGAGTGAGTGTGCCAGTCTGTCTGTCCGGGTAACGTTGTGTCAACATTGTATTAACAACGTTCCATCAACATATCTTTGTGATGTCTGGCTATGTGCTGGCTCTTCTCCGAGGGCCTTCTGAAGCCTTTACAACAGTAGTCACAGCAGTGGGGGTATTCCTTGGTGTGGATCGAGATCACGTGGCGTTTGAATCCTGAAGCGTCCGGGCTGTTGTACTCGCAGTACTGACACTGGTACACTTTCCTCCCGCTGTGGGTCTTCATGTGTTTCTTCAGCTCCGTGGACTGGCGGAACCCTCGCCGGCAGCGTTTACACTTAAAGGGGAGATCCTTGGTGTGAACGGACAGGATGTGTCTGCTGAGGGTGAAAGGGTCAGAGGTTGTGAAGTTACAGTGCCTGCACTGGTGCACCTTGTTGCCTTTGTGCGTCTCTGAGTGTTTCTTCAGCTCAGAGGGCCGGTGGAAGCCCTTCTCACACACGTCACACTGGTGAGGGAAGTCTTTGGTGTGAACAGATATGATGTGTCGTTTTAGATCAGAGGAGTTGGTGCTCTTGTGTTCACAGTGGGGGCACTGGTGGGTCTTGTGGCCCTGCACCATCTCTGTGTGCCGCTGCAGCTCCCCCTCGTCTGCGTAGGCCTGGGGGCAGTGGCCACACTTAAAAGGCAGGTCGGCACCGTGCTTGCTCTTGATGTGAGTCTTTAGGTTGGACTGGTCTGCACAGCGAAAGTCACAGTGCGGGCAGCAGTACGGCTTCTCGCCCGTGTGGGTCCGCATGTGCTTCTTGAGCTCTGACGGGTGACGGAAGCCTTTGGCGCACTCCACGCATACATGGGCGAAGTTTCTACTATGAACGGCAAGTAGGTGGCGGTTGAGGAGTCCCTGCTCTGCAGTCTCATAGTCACAATACTTACAGTGGTGCAGTTTGGACTCCTTGTCCCTCAGGATCAGCTTGTTAGACCCTAGCTGGCTGTCTTCGTGGTAACGCCGGGTGTACTCTGTGTACTCTGGGGTGGTCCTGTTGTATTCTGGGTAGTCTGTGGTGGTCCTGTTGTATTCTGAGTACTCTGGGGTGGTCCTGTTGTATTCTGGGGTGGTCCTGTTGTATTCTGGGTAGTCTGGGGAAGAGGCTCTGTCTCTGTCACTGCGATGGACCAGTAGCTTGTGGGACTCCAGGTGGTTGTGGAAGTTGACCTTCAATAACAAAACAGAATATATTTATAGTGCATTTTGCAGACATGTCACAAGGGCAACACACTTAACAGGGAGGAGTTACAACGTAATATTATAAAAAGGGTTGTCTGGATCCTGATTGGTTGATATGCTGGACTTATGGGACAAAAACTCACGCAAAATACCACAACGTATTAATCTCATAATTCCACTGTGCAGCAGACCAGGCAGAAAATTCATCAACTTAATTTCCCCCGGGGGAAAAAAAACTACTTTTTTCCCATGCTACTATTTGGTTTGCAACAGTTGGGGGGGAATCTATCCTGTGCCAGTAGGCTAGCTAGCCCAAGAATGAAGACGAAACTAATAATTCACCATGGAAACGGTAAACACTCAGAAATTCATTAATTCTATTGGACATTAATTGAATCATTATTTAGCTAGCTACATGCCAATGATTTGTTTAGCATAGCAATGTCAAATGGCATAGCAACATTGAATGGATAGAATGATTAGCATTAACGACAGGGTCAAAACAACCAGCACACTTGGGTAGCAACTTCAGAATGCAAAAACAAAATGTACTCTTTAAAATAATGTTTTTAATTCTAAAATGTCCTTCACATTTTAATAATTAAATATATGTTTGCAACCGTTTTACAAAAAGCTATAATGCTCTCAAACCCGGGAATTATCGTGGGACAACTCCCTCCAAGGCTGTATCCTCAGAACAGCCCTTGTCTGATAATTCCCGGGTTCTCAAGCGTTATTTCATAAATAACATAAAAGAATAGAGAGAATGAAGGGAAGAGGAAAAGAGGAGAGTAATAAGAGAAAAAAGTCCAATGACGGGAACATCAGAGATATGAGAGACGACAGAGACCTTCTTGTTGGTGGTGAAGTCACAGTCGGTACACTGGTACTTCTTAAGGTGGTGGTCAGGATGGTTCTTCATGTGGCACTTGAGGAAGCCTTGTGACCTGAACTTCTTACCACAGATGTGACAGGGGTAGACGGTCAGGGGCATGCCATCTGGACCGATGATCACAGCTGAGAGGAGACAGAAGGGAAATGTATTTTGCCTTCAATTATCCAGGTGAGACAATTAAGAACGTATGACCACAGATGACGAGAGAAAAAGAGCAGAGATGCACGACAAAAGTATGTGGACACTGCTTCAAATGAGTGGATTCGGCTATTTCAGCCACACTCATTGCTGACAGGTGTATAAATTCGAGCACACAGCCATGCAATCTCCATAGACAAACATTGGCAGTAGAACAGCCTTATTGAAGAGCTCAGTGACTTTCAACGTGGCACCATCGTAGGATGCCACCTTTCCAACAAGTCATTTTGTCCTCCTAGAGCTGCCCCGGTCACAACTGGAAGTGCGGTTATTGTGGAATGGAAACATTTAGGAGCAACAATGGCTCAGTTGCGAAGTGGTAGGCCACACAAGCTCACAGAACCGGACCGCCGAGTGCTGAAACACAAAAAAAAAAATTGTCAGTCCTCGGTTGCAACCCTTGCTACAGAGTTCCAAAATGTATGTTCCAAGATGGCGTAGCATAGCAGTCGGACGTGTGTTTTGTCTTGTCCTGTGTATATAATTGTTTTCCTTGTTTTTTTCCCATATATATATATATATATATATATATATATATATATATATATTTTAATCTCACTTTCCATCTACGGACTGAATATACTCTCCTATAACCCGCCTCACCCAATGTGGTACGGAGCTGCTATTTTTACACTTTAGAACCGGAACCCCCATCAGAAGCTAGCCAGCTAACTGGCTACTAGCTAGTAGTCAGTTAGCCACTGCTAGCGGCCTTCACTGTTAACTCTGACACCAGCCAGCCTAAGCTCGGTCAATAACTGCCAGTCTGCACAGTGCAATATCAACCAATAAGACTGCTTTTTCTCTACCACATCTCCAGATTCCTACCGTAAGCTCTGAACCTTTACTCCGGATCATCGCAGCTAGCTAGCTGCAATCCGGGTGGCTAGCGCCTCTGTCCCGAAGCAAGCACCAGTTAGCCTTGAGCTAGCCTCGAGCTAGGCCCATCTCCCGGCTAGCCGTAGAGGTCTACCAGTTAATTATTGGGCTACAATACCTCTTTTGCCAATTGGCCTGGACCCTTTATTGCCGACACGGAGCCACGCCGATCCATCACGACTGGTCTGCCGACGTAATCGTCCGAGGTGGTTTCAACAGGCTTCTCCGTTGCGACGTCGCTGAAGACCCATCTGCTGGCTACGGCCTGCTAGCCTTCTGACATCTCACACAAATTATCAAGGAACCTACCAGGTACAACCCTAAATCTGTAACCATGGGCACCCTCATAGATATCATCCTGACCAACCTGCCCACTAAATGCACCTCTGCTGTCTTCAACCAGGATCTCAGCGATCACTGCCTGCATCCGTAATGGGTCCGCGGTCAAACGACCACCCCTCATCACTGTCAAATGCTCCCTTAAACACTTCAGCGAGCAGGCCTTTCTAATCGACCTGGCCCAGGTATCCTGTAAGGATATTGACCTCATCCCGTCAGTAGAGGATGCCTGGTTGCTCTTTAAAAAAGTGCTTTCCTCACCATCTTACATAAGCATGCCCCATTCAAGAAATGTAGAACTAAGAACCGATATAGCCCATGGTTCACCCCAGACTGCCCTTGACCAGCACAAAAACATCCTGTGGCGTACTGCATTAGCATCGAATAGCCCCCGCGATATGCAACTTTTCAGGGAAGTCAGGAACCAATATACACAGTAAGTTATGAAAGCTAAGGCTAGCTTTTTCAAACAGAAATTTGCATCCTGTAGCACTATTTCAAAAAGTTCTGGGACTGTAAAGTCCATGAGAATAAGAGGTCATCCCCCTCTTCAAAGGGGGAGACACGCTAGACCCAAACTATCCATCCTGCCCTGCCTTTCAAAAATCTTCGAAAGCCAAATTAACAACCAGATCACAGACCATTTTGAATCCCCCCGTACCTTCTCCACTATGCAATCTGGTTTCCTAGCTGGTCATGGGTGCACCTCAGCCACGCTCAAGGTCCTAAACGACATCAAAACCGCCATTGACAGTACTGTGCAGCAGTCTTCATCGACCTGGCCAAGGCTTTCGACTCTGTCAATCACCGTATTCTTATCGGCAGACTCAATACCCTTGGATTCTCAAATGACTGCCTCGCCTGGTACACCAACTACTCTCTGATAGAGTTCAGTGTGTCAAATCGGAGGGCCTGTTGTCCAAACCTGTGGGAGTCTCTATGGGGGTCATTTACAAAATAGCCTCCAACACTCTACTCAGCAAATTGGATGTAGTCTATCACGGTGCCATCCGTTTTGTCACCAAAGCCCCATATACTACCCACCACTGCGACCTGTATGCTCTCGTTGGCTGGCCCTCGCTACATATTCGTCGCCAAACCCACTGGCTCCAGGTCATCTATAAGTATTTTCTAGGTAAAGCCCCGCCTTATCTCAGCTCACTGGTCACCATAGCAACACCCACCCGTAGCACGCGCTCCAGCAGGTATTTTTCACTGGTGACCCCCAAAGCCAACACCTCCTTTGGCCGCCTTTCCTTCCAATTCTCTGTTGCCAATGACTGGAACGAATCGCAAAAAAAACACTGAAGCTGGAGACTTATATCTCCCTCTCTAACTTTAGGCATCAGCTGTCAGAGCAGCTTACCAATCACTGTACCTGTACACAGCCAATCTGTAAATAGCACACCCAACTACCTCATCCCCATATTGTTATATTTTTGTTGTTGCTCCTTTGCACCCCAGTATCTCTACTTGCACATCATCTGCACATCTATCACTCCAGTGTTAATGCTAAATTGTAATTATTTCACCTCTACTCCCTATTTATTGCCTTACCTCCCTAATCTTATCTCATTTACACACACTGTACATACCTTTTTCTATTGTGTTAGTGACGGTAAGTTTGTTTATCCCATGTGTAACTCTGTGTTGTTGTTTTTGTCGCACTGCTTTGCTTTATCTTGGGTAGGTCGCAGTTGTAAATGAGAACTTGTTCTCAACTGGCCTACCTGGTTAAATAAAGGTGAAATAAAAAAATTATACAAAATTTAAATTCCTCTGGAAGCAACGTCAGCACAATAACTGTTCGTTGGGAGCTTCATGAAATGGGTTTCCATGACCGAGCAGCCACACACAAGCCTAAGACCACCATGCGCAATGCCAAGCTTCGGAGTGGTGTAAAGTTCGCCACCATTGGACTCTGGAGCAGTGGAAACACGTTCTGTGGAGTGATGACGAATCAGGGTTTTGTGGATGCCAGGAGAACGCTACCTACCCGAATGCGTAGTTTTTCATGGTTCGGGCTAGGCCCCTTAGTTCCAGTGAAGGGAAATCTTAACGCTACAGCATACAATGACATTCTAGACGATTCTGTACTTCCAACTTTGTGGGGAAGGCCCTTTCTTGTTTCCTCATGACAACTCCGCCGTGCACAAAGCGAGGTCCATACAGAAATGGTTTGTCGAGATCGGTGTGGAAGAACTTGTCTGGCCTGCACAGAGCCCTGACCTCAACCCCATCAAACAACTTTGGGATGAATTGGAACGCAGACTTAGAGCCAGGCCTAATCGCCCAGCATCAGTGCCCGACCTCACTAATGCTCTTGTGGTTGAATGAAAGTCTCCGCGGCAATGCTCCAACATCTAGTGGAAAGCCTTCCCAGAAGAGTGGAGGCTGATACACCATATTAATGCCCATGATTTTGGAATGAGATGTTTGTCTAGCAGGTGTCCACATACTTTTGTAGGTTATATTACTGAGGAGCAGATCAAAACTCATACAAGGTCTAAGAGCAGAATTTCAATCCACAAAAAGGAAGCAACAGGGAATCTCCGCTATGTTTTCAACCCTCTGATCATTTCATATATTAAGGAGACATAACTAGTTGTATGTTCTTTGGGCTCATGTCAGACAAAGGGATAATGTAATGGCTGTCTGTACCTGTCTGGCACTGCCGTGATAATGTAATGTCTGGCACTGCCGTGATAATGTAATGTCTGGCACTGCCGTGATAATGTAATGTCTGGCACTGCCGTGATAATGTAATGTCTATACCGGTCTGGCACTGCCGTGATAATGTAATGTCTGTACTGGTCTGGCACTGCCGTGATAATGTAATGTCTGGCACTGCCGTGGTAATGTCTGTACCGGTCTGGCACTGCCGTGATAATGTAATGTCTGTACCGGTCTGGCACTGCCGTGTCTCGCCATTCCTCTTCTTCTTCTTGATCTTCTGTTTGAGGGCTCTGTTGGTGCCCTGACCGTCTCTGATCTGAAGGTATGGCCTGGTCCCTCCATTCTTCACTGTGTCCACACTGTTGTTATCTACATTTAAACAGCAGGAGAAACAGACTGTTATCTACATATAAAACACATTAAGCCCCACCCTCTTCAACACACACACACACACACACACACACACACACACACACACACACACACACACATACATATATACTTTTATTTATTTTACTAGGCAAGTCAGATAAGAACAAATTCTTATTTTCAATGACGGCCTAGGAACAGTGGGTTAACTGCCTTGTTAACCCACTGTTAACGAATTGGCGAGGGCACTAGAACAGTCTGCAACACCCGGCCTCAACCTACTAGAATCTGAAGTCAAATGTCTACTGTTTGCTGATTATCTGGTGCTTCTGTCCCCAACCAAGGGAGGGCCTACAGCAGCACCTAGATCTTCTGCACAGATTCTGTCAGACCTGGGCCCTGACAGTAAATCTCAGCAAATAATAATGGTGTTCCAAAAAAGGTCCAGTTGCCAGGACCACAAATACAAATTCCATCTAGACACCGTTGTCCTAGAGCACACAAAACACTATACATACCTCGGCCTAAACATCAGCGCCACAGGTAACTTCCACAAAGCTGTGAACAATCTGAGAGACAAGAAGGGCCTTCTACGCCATCAAAAGGAACATAGAATTCGACATACCAATTAGAATCTGGATAAAAATACTTGAATCAGTTATAGAACCCACTGTCCGTTATGGTTGTGAAATCTGGGGTCCGCTCACCATCCAGGAATTCACAAAACGAGACAAACACCAAAGAGACTCTGCATGCAGAATTCTGCAAAAAAGATCCTCTGTGTACAACGTAAAACACCAAATAATGCATGCAGAGCAGAAATAGGATGATACCCGCTCGTTAACAAAATCCAGAAAAGAGGCATTAAATTCTACAGCCACCTAAGAGGAAGGGGATTCCCAAACCTTCCATAACAAAGCCATCACCTACAGAGAGATGGACCTGGAGAAGAGTCCGAGGACAGCACCACAATTGGACGCCACCAAATTATGAGAAAACAAAAAGATAATTAAGTGAGACATTGGAAAGAATTAACAAAAAAACAGAGAAAACATTCTAGTTATTTGGCCCTAAACAGAGAGTACAGTCGCAAAATACCTGACCACTGTGACTGACCCAAAATTAAGGAAAGCTTTGACTATGTACAGACTCAGAGAGCATAGCCTTGCTGTTGAGAAAGGCCGCCGAAGGCAGACCTGGCTCTCAAGAGAAGACAGGCTATGTGCACACTGCCCACAAAATGAGGTGGAAACTGACCTGCACTTCCTAACCTCCTGCCAGATGTATGACCACATTAGAGACACATATTTCCCTGAGATCACACAGAATTTGAAAACAAACCCAATTTTGATAAACTCCCATATCTACTGGGTGAAATACCACCGTGTGCCATCACAAAGGCAACCCATATTTAGATGTATTTTCCCTTTTGTACTATTTGCACATCGTTACAACACTGTACATAGCCATAATGACATTTAAAATGTGTCTATTCCTCTGAAACCTTTGTGAGTGTAATGTTTGCTGTTCATTTTATTGTTTATTTCACTTTAGTTTATTTTCTATTTCACTTGCTTTGGCAATGTAAACACATGTTCCCCATGCCAATAAAGCCCTTACATTGAATTGAATTATAACGGCAGGGAAGTAGTAACTTATTTTCACTGAACAAAAACAAAACGCAACATGGAACAATTTCAAAGATTTTACTGAGTTACAGTTCCTATAAGGAAACCGGTTAATTAATTAGGCCCTAATCTATGGATCTCACATGACTGGGAATACAGATATGCATCTATTGGTCACAGATACCTTAAAACAAAAAGGTAGGGCCATGGGTCACAGTCAGTATCTGGTGTGATCACCACTTGCCTCATGCAGCGTGGCACATCTCCTTCACATAGAGTTGATCAGGCTGCTGATTGTGGCCTGTTGTCCCACTCCTCTTCAATGGCTGTACGAAGTTGCTGGATACTGGGAACTGGAACACGCTGTCGTACACGTCAATCCAGAGCATCCCAAACATGCTCAATGAGTGACAGGTGTTAACTCGAAATGACACAACGACAAGGTTCCAGTTTAACAAAGTTTACTACACCATATGAACACACTACAAGGTAGCCATTCCACTCCAGGCTAGGTCCATTAACGAACAAGACTCAACGCGCAGGCGCACTCTTAACTGAGTGATAGCCCCGTAATAACAGAAGCATAGGGATACTTAAAACATGAACTTAACAACAGGTCTGGTGAATATGCAGGCCATGGAACTGGGACATTTTCAGCTTCCAGGAATTGTGTACAGATCCTTGTGACATGGGGCCGTGCATTATTATGCTGAAACATGAGGTGATGGCGGCGGATAACGTAGAACTCCTGACAGTTTGTACAGACATTCTTCGGTTGTGCAAACCCACAGTTTCATTAGCTTTCTGGGTGGCTCTTTTCAGACCATCCACAGGTGAAGAAGCCGGATGTGGAGGTCCTGGCTGGCGTGGTTACACGTGGTCTGCGGTTGTGAGGTCGATTAGACGTACTGCCAAATTCTCTAAAACAACGTTGGAGGTGGCTTATGGTAGAGCAATTAACATTCAATTCTCTGGCAAAAGCTCTGGTGGACATTCCTGCAGTCAGCATGCCAATTGCACAGTTCCTCAAAACTTGAGACATCTGTGGCATTGTGTTGTGTGACAAAACTGCACATTTTAGTATGGCATTTTATTGTCCCCAGCACAAGGTACACCTGTGTAATGATCATGCTGTTTCAATCAGCTTCTTGATATGCCACACCTGTCAGGTGGATGGAATATCTTGGCAAAGGAGAAATGCTTACTGACAGGGATGTAAAAAATTTGTGCGCAAAATTTAAGAAAAATAAGCTTTTTGTACGTATGGAAAATTTCAGGGATCTTTTATTTCAGCTCATGAAACATGAGACCAACACTTTCCATGTTGCGTTTATATTTTTGTTCAGTATACATATAAACAGCAGGGGAGGAGAAATAAGGTTTAGCAAATACTAAAACAAGCACTACTCTTGAAAAGGTCTGTGTGTACACGTTTTACTATAGTTGTGAGTACCAGAAGTCCTCACAAGAATAGTAAACCAAATCAAATTCAGAGAAGTGAGGGCATTTTGCCAGCGTAGGCTTTAGGGAAAATCTGATTTTGAATGGGAATCAACTGTTGGCCTCCAGAAAGTCCACACAAGTATAGTAAGAATCAGGGCAAAGGGTTTCAACATCCAACGAGAACCTAGGTGAATACCGGCGAACCTCGTATTTAGAAGTTATTTTCCTGTAACAAACTGTTTTCCCGTTTCATGTTTGTTTTAAACCCAAGCCCTCTGTAGGCTACCCTTACCCTCAGCCTACTATAACAAAGGCTGGTTCAACAGCAATTTGGCTGGTTCAACAGAATTTATGATATCAATTACATTTTACATGGATTTATTGTTGTTGAAAAACAGATTGCTTGTTTTTGTTTAATTTTATTAAAACCAAACTTAATAGAATGATTCAGTGTCCTGGTTTAATGGTGAGAACGTCAGTGGCGCTCATGCAATGCACTTCTGGAGAAGTGTGACTGCGATCTGTTAGATGGTGCCAATATGTATAGAAAACATATTTGGAAGCAGTGTAACGGGTGAAGTGACATTATCCCTTCTCCTTACACTGGATCTTTTTCCAGCTGCTGTGAACAGTTTGGATGTACGTAAAACCATAGCCTGTGTTGTTTAAATATTATATGCCCACAGGAAACAATTATGGTGCCTGTAAATGTATTTACACTTTTAGCTTATTTAAAAACAAGTTGTTTTCTTTAGAATTGTATTACAATTATTCACTCTTTTTAAGCCTAAATATTATTACTGAATTGAATCATGCTTATTTACAATGTTTGGCATGTCCATGCTCAGTCCTAATGCAATTTACTGTAGGCCTAGTTACTATTCAGGTCTGATTGTATGTATATATTTCCACATTAAAGCCATGCAATTACTCAGAACAATGTGGACTGCAAACAGGTTCAAGTTAACATGTTTAGCAAAGATGGGATAGTTCTACATTTAGTTATTTTGTTTCTGTAAGCTGTTTAACAAACTATGAAATGAACTAACATTGGAGTTGATTCCAAGGCAATACATAAAATATAGTGAATTCACAACTTGAAGCAACAACATATTTAGCCGTGGAGCATATTATGATTGGCAAGTGAGGGGCCAAGCCTCGACAAAAGCCACAATTTGTTTATTCATCAAACCCCAGCCCTTTCGCGCAACTGCCAGCACTGTGACGTACATTTTGGGTTGTGAAGAGCTAAAATACTTCTGACCCCCCACCCCCGCAAACCTGTAGTGCTACCTACAGTGTGACCTACAGCGCTACCGCCAGCGCAATCTACAGCGCAACCTACAGCGCGACCGCCAGCGCTTGGATTTACCATTGCGTTAGGTTTGTTAAAATAGATCCCATAGTTGTGTGTGTGTGTTATATCCAGATGAAGGAATACTGTTACTACTGAATATAAAACCAGCTGATCACTCAAATCCTTACTGCGAATCCTTATTCCTTACCGTAGGCAGCAGCCCAAGAGACAGGGACAAACATCTTGCTGTTTGGAGAGTCATCTAGCTGGTTCTCCTGGACTGCAGAGGTCTCCTCCTCTCCAACAATCACCTCCATGTACACCTGCTCTGCCATGTCTGACACATCTGTAAACACACAGACAGATTCAGTAACAACCCTTACCCTTCTCCTCAACCACCTACACCTGCTCAGCCACGTCAGCCAGGTCTGGAAAACAGAGCGACACAGCGCCACCTACACCTACAGTGGATGTAATAAATGTATCACTAGCCACTTTAAATGATGCCATTTATATAATGTTTACATATCCTACATTACTATATATATATATATATGTGTGTGTGTATATACTGTACTCTATACCATCTACTGCATCTTGCCTATGCCGGTCAGCCATCGCTCATCCATATATACTTATATGTACAGACTCATATTCATTCCTTTACACGTGTGTATAAGGTAGTTGTTGTAAAATTGTTATATTACTTGTTAGATACTACTGCATCGTCAGAACTAGAAGCACAAGCATTTCGCTACACTCGCATTAACATCTGCTAACCATGTGTATGTGACAAATAAAATTTGATTTTTACAGAACATGTACAAACACTGTTGATTTGCGCAAAGCCCTCTTCAAATCCTTCTGAACGGCACCTGTGAAAGCTATTTGTTGGAGAGAAAAAATTAAGAATAATGAACCTATCCAGGCGTATTTGATGACATGATTGGATAGGTGAAATGAAGGGTTCCACTAAAAAGCCTTCACAGATGGGGAGTTATTTATTTAAAGAAGAGTGTTTACTCACTGATATCTTCCTCTGACTGGGCGTGGTCTGACTGTGCGTGGTCCTTTACAGCCATGTAGACCATCCTCTCCCCCCGGCCATGTCTGCCTCCTCCCCCAGACTCCAACACAGCATGGTGGCCATTATGGAAGTCACTCTCAGACACCACCTCAGTCCCACCTACAGACAAAGACAGTAACCACGCTTCAATACACAGTTTATAATGCTAGTAAAGTTTCACAGTGTTCAATAGACCGTTTTTAATGCTAGTAAAGTTTCAGTGTTTAATGGTCACATGTAGAGGGTTGCAGCTGTGATTGCAGGGCACATTGAGAATATCATAGGCTTCAAGCTCCAACATGCAGGACTAGTGAAATATAATAAAAACGATAGAAATAGCACTATATAACTGTGATGAATAAAGTCCTAAAGTATATTTTAAAAAAAATCACGACAGCTGTGATGAAACTGGAAGTTTTGGTAAAATTTTATAGATGCCGACAGATCATTTGTTCATTCGACATGGTGGGATCGTTGAGTGTCGGTAAAATTAATTATGCGAGCGGTGGCAGCGGGAAATGCCTTTATGCGCAAATATTGATATATAATAACCATATTGAAGTATACTTGGGAGTCACGCGATGATATGTTGTGTGGTGCTCCAAATACAACAGGGGAAACCGTGCAGTTTATTAGGCTACAGATGAAATAAGTTGTGATGAACTTCACAGGGTGCTGAAAGTGCACAATGATCTTGATGCTCCTTTCAATACATATGGAGGGTCTGATTCTGGTGAGATGATCGACTCTTGACTGCTGTTTGACAAATAAACTACATCTGGCTCTTATCCATAATTATCTCATTATGTAGACTAGCCTACCCTCACTGTATCTGAGAGCTGTTGTGCCCAGACCAGAGTAGACACATTTGCTATTTAAAATGCAACAGTTTGTGACAAAACTATCAGTTGAGCGTAAAATGTGATGGAAACACATTGAACTTTTTTATTCAGTACATGAAAACGTAAGCGAAAAGTACATTTTGTGTGAACTACTTCATCACGCAATGATATTTATATGCAAAAAGTCAATTTTTTGGAAATAGCACTGGTGGGAAAATGCACATATTTTATTATGCATATTTTTTTATATTAGCATAACAACCTGTCGCCAATTGGATGGAAACCTAGCTAGTCACACAGTTTATGTGATCTCTCTACTCCTCTAGGGAACACTTACCATCTAAACTATCATTTCCATATATGTAGCTGATACTTCACGTTAGAAGATAATAGTTTGATGCCATTCACAATATGAAAATTATGCTTCACGTTTCAATTGACATGTGGCTCTTGAAATGTTGGCCTCGTTGATGAAAGAATGGCGCTTTCAAGACAAGTGGGAACTCTGAAATATCCGAGGTCAAATCATGACGTCGGTGATCTTCAGGTCGGAAAGTCGGAGCTCTAGAAAGATGCCAGAGTTTCCGAGTTGGATTACCGTTCAAACCGATTATTCCCCAGTCGGAGTAAAAAAAAATCCTGCGTTCCCAGTGATCTTGAACGCACTGAAGTCGGAGCATTCCCCAGTTCCCAGTTGTTTTGAACGTGACAGAAGTACCACTCACCGATCTCCACATCGTCATCGGCCTCGGCTTTGAAGATGTAGACCTTGATGACCTCGGACCCCTCCTTGTTGGATTCTTCGTCATGCATCACCTCAGTAGTGATCTCCAGAGGAGTGTCTCCTATGTCCAGCTTCTCACCAACGTCATCCACTGGATGGACGGACACACACACACACACAAAGATTACAGTAGTGATCTCCAGAGGAGTGTGTCCTCTGTCCAGATTCTCAACAACATCATCCACTGGATGGACACAAATAACACATCACAGTAAGCTTTTACCCAGCAGCAGGGTAGGATAATACCAAGGATTTGGAAGGCAAAAATTATCAGAAGTTCCTGAAATAGGCTCTCAAAACAGACTTCAGAAACTGTCTACAAACAATCTTTCAGATATATTCTAGCCTTTTAATTTGCAGGGGTTGTAAACATTGTAAATTAGGACTATCCCCAATTAGTCGCCTGGTCGTTGCTGTTGGTCGACCAAGATGGTTTTAGGTCGAGCAGTAACACCACACACACACACAGTACCAGACAAAAGTTTGGACACACCTACTCATTCAAGGATTTTTCTTTATTTTTTTTTACTATTTTCTACATTGTAGAATAATAGTGAAGACATCAAAACTATGAAATAACACATGTAGTAACCAAAAAAAGCATTAAATAAATCAAAATATATTTTATATGAGATTCTTCAAAGTAGCCACCCTTTGCCTTGATGACAGCTTTGCACAATCTTGGCATTCTCTCAACCAGCTTCATGAGGTAGTCACCTGGAATGCTTTTCCAACAGTCTTGAAGGAGTTCCCACATATGCTGAGCACTTGTTGGATGCTTTTCCTTCACTCTGCGGTCCAACTCATCCTAGACTCTAGACTAAAAGCCAATTTATTATTGATTCTAAAATGTGGTCGGAGGCTCCATATGGAGGGTGTGACGCAATTGCGTAGCCTCCAGAGGCCAAATCGAGCTCTGTACCACATAGTCAATGCCCCTCCTAAATTTTGTAACAATGAAGAGGGCTCTGTATAGATCTGCATTGACATGATTGGTAGACGGTAGGTGGAAGCGGTACACCCTGTATAAATTCAAACTCACTTCCTTGACAACAGCTCTGCGCAGCTCCGCGAAGCGCAAGAAGTATGAAAGCCCTGACTTCTGCTGAGGCCAAATCCCCGTAAATGCCGACTTCGGATTGACCATGTAGTGCCCAGACGCACATTTCTCTACCGCCAATTTGTGCACATTCATTGTTTCATAACTTCACTGTGTGAATTGGTTGCGTTTGATTGTTAGCGTCTATCAATTCCCCTTTACATATATCACCACTAGTATATTTACCCTTCATTCCTAATCTACAAGGTTTGTTACTTTGGTTACGGTAATTTTTTAATCCAGTCAATATTATTCCAGTCTTCCTGTTGTCATTGTCAGAGTGGACAACCTATGCTTGCCACACTTGTGAGAAACAACTTTTGGTTTATTTAATTTAATTTACGAGTTCTGTCAAATTAGTCATTGTCTTTTATTTGGAGCACTCCTGTCAAATGTTGCGTAAGGACGCACGGAAGTAAGCCCATAAGGCTACCTGGCATGCATGCAAATGTAGGCCTAGAAATGTGCCCATTTGAGGATCTGATAGTATTTCTGATTGGCTTACCGCACCACCACTAATGACCTGTGGAGCTTCTCAAAGTGATGTTTTATTCACCTCAAACAGCAAGCAAACAAAGTCTGTTTTTACATCCATTGAGAATGACAATAGTTCCTCAATGTATTTGAAAAATATTTCCAGCTCTCTCCCTTTCAATAACCACTCAGCATGAAAGAGAAAAATGTGATTCTCTGATCCAGTGAAAACATCATAAAATAGGCTTCTTGTCAGTGCTGTAATAGGTTCTGTTACTCATTTTGGGTGCTGGTACTGTTTATATTTAGGTGCAGGATCTCCACAATACTTTTTAGCTAATATTCTATAAGAGGAACAGGAGCTCAAGAGGTAGAACATTTTAGGTGACTGTTTTCAGCGCTGGTGAGCTCCTGCCCAAGTCAAGCACGGGTTCTTATCCCTTGTGTCTGTCCTGAGCTCACTGGCGGAAACTGAGGGCCCAGAATATTTTATACAATGTTGCAAGTTCACTAGGCTAGCTTCAGGCTGGACTCAAGTTAATAGTTGATACAATGTTTCAAGTTTGTTGCATACAGGCCATGTGTAGCCAATGTGATTTATAGGATTATTATTTTAAATCAGGATATTTTCTACCTGCAGGCTGTAATGTTTTTATTTGTTTTTACATAGTTGGCAATGAAAGTAACTTAAGTTTGTATCATTTTCATTTAGATTTGGATATAATTTTTATTAACCACATGACAATGACTGAGATATTAAGACGTTATTACTCATTCAATTAAACGAAAATGTGCATATGAAAACCATAGCTGTCATGTAGGTCGGTAGAAATGGTAAGATAAATTGGCATTCCACATGAAAAAGGTTGCAGACTCCTGGTGTAGCCTATTACCGGCAATCAGGAGAGTCATGGCAGAATCTGCAAAAGCCAGCAGGAGCAGGTGGAGAATTGTTGGGTCAGGTTAAGATTTTCTTCTTCTGGTTATCTAGATCTCTGGCACCCTCTTAAGGCATCAAACCGTAAACTTTAAGCATCAGACAAGCTCAATGCACATAGTTGATATAAATAAAACACAGAGGGTGTGTCTATATATGGAAAAATAAATGTTTAAAAATTAACCAATCCATTGGTCCGAAAGAAGGGACAGCCCTAATTCAAATACAGAACCCCACACTGTATATCACTGAAATCAAATCAAGCCTTATTAGTCTGTTTGTAGGGCTAGTTGACTCACAGGAGATCATGAGGTAGTCCTCCTCATCAGTCTGCAGAGAGACAGCCTCCACGTCCACCGGCAGCTCCTCGTGGGCCTGGATCACCATCTCCTCCTCCCCCACCGACACCTCCTGGTCCAAGCCCTCCAACCCATCCTCTACCTCCTGGTGCTCCACAAAAAGCTGGTCTGGCATGTGGTGGTGGTGGTTATGGTGGACTGAGCCCTGGATGAGGTCTGAGGTTAGAACATGGTGATGGTTGCGAGAGTCTATAGCCTCCTCGATGGCCATTTCGGCACCCAGCAAGTGCTCGTGTCCGATGTCAGGGCTTTCAATCACCTCAGTCTCTAGATATTCCTCTAGGACCTCTACCTCTTCCTCAAGGCCCTCGACTTCCACCTCCGCTTCAAGGCCCTCAACTTCTACCTCCGCCTCCAGGCCCTCGACCTCCAGGCCTTCAACCACCTCCGTCTCGAGGCCTTTGACCACCTGTGTCTCCAGCTCCACCACCTCCGCTCCAAAGCCTTCAACTTCCGTCTCTAAGCCTTCCACCTCCACCTCCGCCTCGAGGCCCTGCACCTCCAGGCCGTGCTCCAGCAGGATGCCTTCGTCCGTCATGACGTCAGACAGGAGCATGCCCTCAGGCACAGACACCAAAATGTGATCCCCATCGATGTGGGCCAGGCCCCTCATTCCTGCCACTGTACAGGGAAACAGTAAAAGGGGGAAGATTATTACAGGAATGTTTTTCCACTGCAGCCCTGGTTTGGCTGAGGCTTTTCCAGGCTTTCCTCTTAGTGGAAAAGCACCAAAAAAAAAGGTACAGCTACACAAGACATTGCTGTAGTGTGGTCAGCATCTAACTTTGCATGAGGCATTGGGCTATCAAGTGAAGGCTAATGAGCCCAAAGTATACATTATCACAAGGCCATATTGACCTACCAAAGTCTTGCATGATCATGGTGTGAGGCATCTTTAACTCCTGTGTGTGTAGCTCCAGGACCCCTCCGCCGTGGTCCATCTCTTTGATCTTAAAAAGACTTTAATAAAATGATTAATGTTAGGCCTACACATCATTTCAAGAGGTTCGATACTTGCTACACACTATGTGAATTCAGGAATGTCAGATGATTAGGGTCGGTATCCACAAAGTATCTCAGAGTAGGAGTGCTGAACTAGGACCAGTTTGGCCTTTAGATTATAATGTTATATGGGCAGATCCTAGAGCAGAACTTCTACTCTGAGAGACAGGCCCTGGATATTAATTACTGTCAGTGTGTATTACCTTCACATTTGATGGCAACGCTCTCTAAAATAAGAACAGTGTGTTGCTGGTGTTTCTTCCTTCCATCGGGGGGAGAGAACCCTGCAAAAGAAGGGACAACATAAACTGTGAGATAGATGCCACTGAAAACATTGTGATCTTTCATCCAGGGAACACAAGAGGAAGTGTGGGAAAGACTGATGACATCACATATCCTCTGTGTAAGCTATTTTATGATAAGGACGCTGAAACTGCTGTATTCTAGCTACTGGCATAGCTGTGTCTGTCTTGACATAATTAATGGCTGGAAAAATATGACCACATACTTAATTGATGCTACTGTGGAAACTGTTGATTGGTTAACACTTGTTGATGCCAATTGAGTCAGTCCTAGCTCATATGGAATATGACTGGATAATGAGATATTCGGTCATATTTCTATTATGCGACAGTCGAAATGGACCTAGAACGGATATAACGGTTGTTTTTCCTGCTTCTCAATTGCAATGATTTGAGCTGTCCCACACACGCCCACCATTCATTGCCCAATTTCATGGCTGCCTGGATTATGCAACTGTAGGGCATGCTAGCGAGCATTCGCTATTTAAAAAGAAATGAACAGAACCAACTAGTTAGTGTTACTAATTCCACCTGATTACCAAATGTTCGTGTTAACACTTGCAAACATCAACATTCATTGGGTGGCGGTGGGGTAGAGGACTATCTGTATCGGGCTAGCCAGATAGCTAATAACGAACTAAGCAAGCTTGTTCGGAGTTGTGCAGATGTCGACATCTGGGGGGAAATTCCACAAACGCAACGCTGTGCAATACTACAAAGAAAGGGATGTATATAACAGTAATAAGTCGTTGAACAGTGTGTATAGTGCCCGGTGGCTGTTATTTACGGTATATTTATATATAAACCGTTGCGCCCACAACAACCGTAGCTAGTTAGCCTCGATGCCGCCATTCTGGTTAGCTAGTTTAACAGCGTGTTTTAAAACTCCAGAAAACCTCCATACAGCAACGACTGGTGCTAAATGAACATCATGACACGCGATCGACATCACTAAATAAATACAATGGACGTGTACAACCACAACATTGCTAGTAGCTAAACATTTGTCGATGCATTTGTAATTGCCCCGGGACATTAGCTAGCGCATGCGGCATTATCAACCGTGTTGTTTTTCCACGGCCTGTAGAAGGCCCGCAACGGCCGACTGGGCCCTAGTCTTATATTTCATGTGCAATTTCAATCGTTTCGAAATGTTTTACCTTATTATGGACTCCTTCAAGTGGATCGTCGATATTTCTCGGTTTTGTCTGTTATTGTTTGGGTTTATTTTTCGACAGTAAGGTAAATGCGGCCTGTACATTTGGATCCCCGGGCACTCTTTCCGAGGCCTGGGCCAATCACGTTGCTCGCTCGCAACCAAGGGAGGGCGGGTGGGCCAGACAATGCGTGGCCTCGTGGAGCGCTGATCGCTGTCTATTTGCGTCACGCAGGCGAGAGCTTTGAGTACACGTCGATGTTGTCAAGTTGAAACAAAGATAACTTATTTACCTACTGATCAGGATTGTTACAGCAGTTGATGAAATAAGAATATACATTTGTGTTTGATTATCAGACAGGGTTCAACACTGGATAAAGAGGACAGCAGTGCATTGAAGTTACAATTGATCATGTGCATACACTCATTCATGTTCCCTAATAAAGTTGTCCCCTACTATGACAGCTACACATTTTGGAATAGACGCATCGCCTGGTTCAATAGGATATAATAGTGGGATTATTCATAGGTTGAGTTTTAATCACATTTTTATATATATATATATATATATATATAGCAGAATTTGTTCCATCGATCTCTGGTCCATTCATGCTGAGCAGAAGAAGAGCATCTGCATGAGAAACAAAGTAAACATTCAAGTGCTGGGTAGATTTTATTGTTCGTTTTCATTACAGTTCCTGATTTTCAGAGGCACTCTGCATAAGGGTGCATAGCTGGTTGTCTTAGAAAAGGCATAAGGCCTTTGCTTCGTGCATAAAACAGTTTTATTAGTACAGTGGTATTCAAAAACCAGAACAGATTCACCTACTGATATGCAGTAAAAACAACTGTGGTAAATCAATGCATACAGTATCTCAACTACAAGTATTACTTTATTGGATTTTAGAAACAGTGCTGCAGCATCAGAAATGCACCTTGGCACAAAGAATTTAACCCAACAATAACATTGGTTTTATTTTTCTTAAGGGGGTCTTGATGGAAGGGCAGTGTGGTCCAGAGATGTTGCATTGTGTCAGACTCAGCAAAAGACAAATATACAACACTTATCATTATAGGAGGAATCACAACCAATGGGGCAGGTGAGATATGGGGCAGGTGAGATATGCGGTTGCCACTCACAAACATTTAAAAAAAACTTCCCACACGCATCAACATGGGGTTTGTTCCTTGGAAGAACAGACTTACTATTGATAAGGCTATTATGTAACAAACTCATTTCTTTGTCCTCAGAGGATAGAAAACTAAACAGCATGCAACACCCAAGATGAGATCACCTTCATATCGGTTAGGAGTTCAACTTCACACAACAGAACAAACAGGCCACCCAAAGTCATCAATCATTTGTACATCTACAGAACGTAAACAAATAACAACCCTAGTCTTCTCTCAACAACTATCATAAAATATAGACTGGAATTGACTTGTTAAAAACAACATATTCTGTGGAAGCTTTGTCTAGGTCCCTAGAGCGAAAGAACGGTGTGTGCGTGTGCGCTCAGTCACTCTATCCGCTCTCTCTCCAGTATATCCGTGGTGTGAGAGGGTTCTTCATGCCAGGGAATGTCTGTTCATCTACAGTGGTCCAGCCTACAGAGGTATGTTCAGAGGCAAGTAAGTTGGTGTTGCCCACAGGGGTATGTTCAGAGTCAGTACGCAATGTTGGTGTTGTTTATACTAAAATGTGAGGTAAAGGAGAGAGGTGGAGGAAGTTTCCTTGTTGCCTCAGTAGCAGCCGTCTCTCCACGACTCATTTGAGATTGGGCCATTCGTTCTAGTCATCCCCATAGACCTAACAAACAAAGACAACAATAACATGAGTCTTGATAGCTGTAAGAGTGCCATTCAAACGGTTTGTGGCCGCCACTGATAAGGAGTAATCACATTTAACCAACGGAGTGACTGTACTGAAAATCACACTCCTATCAACTCACTTTATGAGAAGTAATCATCCCAGTAATCATAATGCTGAATGTGTATTTCTAAATAATCAATCACCTTCTAGGTGTCTGGGCCAGTCTTCCCCTGGAGGATGGGGCTGCAGCTTGCCTCCCACCCCCAGTAGAGGATCTCCCAGCTGGGTAGGCTCCCCCGTTGGCAGGCCCTGGGGACTGGACCCTCCGTACGCCTCCATTGGGTCCACTCTGGACTACAGGCAGGCCCCTGGCGGGCTGGCGGGCCCCTGGCATAGAGCCCATGGCTTTGACAGGGACCCGCATGGACAGAGGGGACTGGCCACTGCCTCGCATCCGACTGGATGACATACCGGGGGGGGCATGATGAGATGGGTTTAGGAGAGTGCTATCCACATTGCAAAGTAGTACACATGGGGTCTTCTCACTTATTTCATGACAGTACAATTCAGGTAATGATAGAGAAAAGCACATTCCCTGGCAGAAAAGAGTTGTAGACTAGATGCCTGTACCCAGAATAATTAGTGGAACTGAGGTGTATAACCAGGGAGAGGGAGGAGTTGCAGGCTAGATGCCTGTACCCAGAATAATTAGTGGAACTGAGGTGTATAACCAGGGAGAGGGAGGAGTTAGGGGGTAGGTGTGAGACAGGTGAGGTACCAGTAAGGGTTACCTGAGGGGAGTAGGGTACATGTGAGAGGCTCCCTCTGAGCCTCTCAGGATAGGGTAGGCAGTATCAAGTTCCATTTGAGAGTGGGGCAGGTGTACAGGCCAGGTGAGGGTTACCTGAGGGGGCAGGTGTACAGGCCAGGTGAGGGTTACCTGAGGAGGAGGCAGGTGTACAGACCAGGTGAGGGTTACCTGAGGAGGAGGCAGGTGTACAGACCAGGTGAGGGTTACCTGAGGAGGGGGAGTGGGGCAGGTGAGATATGCGGTTGCCAGAGCTCTGGAGGTTAGCCTCCATGCTGCGGCTGTTCCTGACCGCCTCCAGGGAACGCAGGCTGGTGCGGGGGGCCAGGTTAGGCATGCTGTGCCTCACCTCTTCTGGAACCACACACACGGTTTGAGTTGGAGAAAGACTGAACTGAAACTGCGTTCTATAGAACTAATCGATTGATAAGTCATGTCTTCAAACAATACAGAGTACATCTGACTGACAATTCCATGTAGTTCTGACTGTGTACAGACACTGCTATGTGTTCGGGTTAGTGTGTGATGCATGAACACTCCTCTCCAGTCTCCTACCCTCAGTCTTGGCGAACTTTAGCAGCTCGGGCCCGGGCCCCTGTAGCGATCGACGTGGAGCGCGTTGCCGGGGGGCCCCCAGCCTGCTGTACTCTGCCTGGCCCTGGGAGCCTGGGGAGGGGGAGAGGCAGCGGGGCGAGCCCAGGGGAGAGGGGGAGTAGCGGAGGCGTCGCTGAGGCAGAGAGCAACACTCATCCTCCTCATCCTCCAGGCTGTAGGTATCAAACTCCTGGTCGCTGTAGGTCCCACCCCGACGTAGAGACTGGAGGGAGGCAGAGGAACTACGACGAGACACTGAGGCAGAGCTGGAGGCATAGTCCTGTCTCAGACCTGAGAGGAGAGAGAGTTACAGGGCCTGGACGCTGCCACAAACAAAAAGAACAAGCGTCTACGGGCTTGTGTATTTAGTATCTACATGGACAATAACTCTGAAAGACATGGACACACCCACACATTACAAACACAGTCCTGCCCTAAGTGCACACTACCACAGTCAGCATATTCACAGTCTCCTTTATCAGTTACCTGTGGCATATTGAAAAGCACAATGTAACCCTTTAGAGACTTTGGTAACAGTATTCTACACACCATTCACCCTCTTCCTGAAATACATAATGACGGCAGTCATTATTCTACACAACACAACTCACTCTCTTCCTGTAGGCGGGCCATGATCTGGACGTCAGTGAGGTCCTGTAGCTTGTAACCCATGGAGATGGAGTCGTCTGAGGTACTCAGCTCACTGTCTACAGACGACTGGGAACTCAGAGCAGAGTACATACTCACGTAGCCTGGAAAAACAATAACACACCATGATTTAGATATATCCACCACAGTAGTCCCACACAACAGCCCTTTGAGGGATAAAAAGGACTATAATACAACCTGAAAACCAAGGACATGCAACTATACATTATCCATACAGTGGTCAATTCTCTTTATTAGTCTAATCAGAGACTGGTCCAGTAGTAATAATAATCTCTGTGTAAGGAGACCTGAGAACACTATAGAGCTAGGGATTGTTTCTGGACCAGGCCTGCATTATGAGAAGAGATATTGAGAAGTCCAGACTTCCCTGTCTGTCATACTGTATTAGTCTAGACACAGTGCTGAGGACTGCTAGAAGCATGATGCATCTACTAGGCATCAGCAAGGCCATAGTCTGACACACACACACACACACACCCCTTCATTCAAACTGAAACACACACACACTTTATTCAAATTGACACACACTTCAAACAGACACACTTCATTTCAACTGAAAAATAGGAAACAGCATACAGGGTGTTTAGTTATATAACAGATGGGATTAGGAGGGGTCACCAGCAAGCAAAGCATTTACATACTTCATGCAAAGAGTGTTATTTACAGTCTGTGTTCATCATAACATAAGCATCGTGTTGGTTTACATAGCGCCACCCACACCATGAGAAGTTAAAACGTTTGTTTTCCCAGTATCGCTAAGGGCCAAAGTATTCAATATCCACATCCCACTGCAAAACATGCCTGTAAATGCCATTAGTTGTGGTGAAATTATCATCAATGCATAACATAAGATACCATTCAGCATCGTCGCTGTAGAAGGCCAATATACACAATAGATCCAACCTTTGACCCTTTACGTTGAGTTGAGGAGAACAACCCTTTGAAACAAATTTCCAGAAAAAAAACAGTAAACATTGTAAACAAACATTTAAAACAAACACTTGTTACAAACCTGTTACTTTAAAGTCCTACTCCAGTCTCCCTTTCAGCTCATTCATCACCTGATTTACTTAACAAAAGGCACATCTCAAAAGGTGTCCATATTACTGTATTTATACATGAATATTGTTTTTCAACATGAATAGTTCCTAAATCGCTGGGATGTGTCTTAAACAAATCAAAATATATATTTTAGATTATTCAAAGTAATCCCCCTTTACCTTAGACAGTTCTTGGCATTCTCTCAACCAGCTTCACCTGGAATGCTTTTCCAACAGTCTTGAAGGAGTTCCCACATATGCAGAGAACTTGTTGGATGCTTTTCCTTCACTCTGCGGTCCAACTCATCCCAAACCATCTCAATTGGGTTGAGGTTGGGTGATTGTGAAGGCCAGGTCATCTGATGCAGCACTCCATCACTCTCCTTCTTGGTCAAATAGCCCCTACACAGCCTGGAGCTGTGATAGTCCCACTAAGCGCAAACCAGATGGGAAGGCGTATCACTGCAGAATGCTGTGGTAGCCATGCTGGTTAAGTGTGCCTTGAATACTAAATAAATCACAGACAGTGTCACCAGCAAAGCACCCCCACACCATCGCACCTCTTCCATGCTTCACAGTGGGAACCACACATGCGGAGATCATTCATTCACCTACTCTGCGTCTCAAAGACTTGCTTGGGCCAAGAAACACACACACAATAGAAATCTGTCCTTTGGTCTGATGAGTCCAAATTTGAGAGTTTGGTTCCAACCGCCATGTCTTTGTGAGACGCAGAGTAGGTGAACGGATTATCTCCGCATGTGTGGTTCCCACTGTGAAGCATGGAGGAGGTGTGATGGTGCTTTGCTGGTGACACTTAACCAGCATGGCTATGGCATTCTGCAGCGATTCGCCATCCCATCTGGTTTGCGCTTAGTGGGACTATCATTTGTTTTTCAACAGGACAATGATTCAAAACACACCTACAAGCTGTGTAAGGGCTATTTGATCAAAAGGAGAGTGATGCATCAGATGACCTGGCCTCCACAATCACCTGACCTCCTTCACACAGCAGAGTGAAGGAAAAGCAGCCGACAAGTGCTCAGCATGTGGGAACTTCAAGACTGTTGGAAAAGCGTTCCTCATGAATCTGGTTGATAGAATGCCAAGAGTATGCAAAGCTGTCATCAAGGCAAAGGGTGGCTACATTGAAGAATCTCATATATAAAATATATTTTGATTTGTTTAACACTTTTTTGGTTACTACATGATTCCATATGTTATTTCATAGTTTTGACGTCTTCATTATTATTTTACAATGTAGAAAATAGTAAAAATAAAGAAAAACCCTTGAATGAGTAGGATTGTCCAAACATTTGACTGGTACTAATATTCTTTTTTTTACCCCTTTTTCTCCCCAATTTCGTGACATCCAATTGGTAGTTACAGTCTTGTCCCGTCGCTGCAACTCCCGTATGGACTCGGGAGAGATGAAGGTCAAGAGCCGCGCATCCTCCACAACACGACCACGCCAAGCCGCACTGCTTCTTTACACACTGCTCGCTTAACCCGGTAGCCAGCCACACCAATGTGTCGGAGGAAACACAGTACAACTGGCTACTCCTGCCACAGGAGTCGCTAGAGCGCAATGGGACAAGTACATCCCGGCCGGCCAAACCCTACCCGGAGACAATGGGTCTCCTGGGTTGCGGTCGGCTGCAATTGAACCCGGATCTGTAGTGACGCCTCAAGCACTGCAGTGCCTTAGACCGCTGTGCCACTCGGGAGGCTAGTCGTTAAGAACTTAAAAAGTTAATTTTAAAATGATACTACTTTAAATCTTGAGTTCCACCAACACTGAACACACTGTGGAGAGAGAGCAGCTGAATGTAAAGCAGCACGTGGTGTATTAATATCATGCGTACCTGAGCCACCACTGGTTAGTAGGGTTTTGTTAGTGGATTTGTTGTGGTACCCAGGAGAGAGGAGGCCAGAGCCAGAGGACCCAGCCTCCCCCGTCTGACCAGAGCTGCTGTACATGTTCCTCCAGCGAGATGCTAAAGGCACACAAGAGAGGAGACAGGAGAGGACACACAGTTACATAAACAGAGTCAAGGCACCGTTTAAAAGGCAACCTGTATCGTGCAAAGAGAGTGTTTACTTAAATTCTTGGCCAAAATCTGTGACCTTGTAGACAAATAAAACACCTTCGGGTGGAAGTGTGTGCTCAGGATTCCTTTACCGGTTCTTTTAGGTACCGATTCTGAAGTGAACAAGAACTTTAAAAGTAATTCCTGATCAAAAGAGAAATTACAACTTTCATAGTTTCGAAATGGTAGGCCGTGGGCTGGTTCATTTTAAAAACTGTTGCAAAAGAGCGAGTCTAGACTAGGAGGCATTGATTGTGTATTTAGTAGGACAGATGACGATTCCAAGAGCTTTAGGTGGGACCATGTCTGTGCCTGCACAAAAAGAGTTTTAGAACTTACTGTCCTATAGCAATACTTATGAAGAGCTAACAATGGCGTCTAGCATTTACAGACTACACACAGTATCATTGTTGGCCACTACCTTCATTCAGACTCATTGCCGGAGCCAATGGGCCAAAACACAAGTTTGGGAGGGTGAAACTGTTCTAGATCTCCCTTATAGGCTATGAGAGGTAGCAATGAGGCTATGGCAGGTCATTATTCCTAAGGCACTGGTTCCTATATATTTTTTTTTTATTTACTTCCTCCAGGAAGCAGTATTGTTTGCCATTGGCCACATCAAGTGTGGGAGGGTGAAACTGTCCAATAGCACACTTATATAACATAACTATGGGGTTGGTTATAGCCTAGCGTAATGATTTCCTATATTGCCTGCTGCCTGTTGGTAGCTGATGTAATACAGTGAGTGCAGAAGTCAACGCTGGGGCTATAATCTCCTGTACCACACATGAGCAGCACGGTGGTGTGCATGTCAACGTTTCACTTCTAAAGTGGGTAGTTTCATGGCCTGACAGACAGAGGTATAGCACCTGAACACAGCTATCTAACCCAGGGCAAGGTAATCCAACCCAACAGCCAGCCTCTGACAGCACATGGTCATTGAGCCAGGCCCTGGTCGGGTGTGAATGGCTTGGTTGTTGAAGTTCAGTAGCTGCAGGAAGTACCAGACGGATAAATAAATAATGAATGGGGGTGTGCTGCTGGATCTAACACGGGTAAACGACTGCTGGTGGCGGACTAGAACTACTGTTCCCTGAAGGACGGGAAACGTGGTACAACACCTGTTTGGCCCCACACCGCCTGTTCCTGGGCTCGGGGGAAGAAAGGTATTCAAATCAAGGACTGAATCCAAGCCTCACACTTAGAACCTGTGGAACACGGGGCTTCCAGCGAGGCGCAGATTTCATTGGCCATGTCAGGCGTGTTTGTAGATCCTTCAACTGAAGTCGCTAGAGTAAGACTCCCTATAGTATGTTGTACCTCGTTTCAATCCTTCAGGGAACAATAGTTATAACGTTATGTTGTTATTGCCTCATAATGTTTTATGACTGCATTCACTGTTGGTCAGTGGCAAGCTCATCTTTTTTTTATTGCTTGTTATGAGGTTATTGGGTGGACAGGAGCATTACTTTGCACTGGTACTGTTGGTATAGGGTTACTGGGCACTGGCAGGAAGCAAGGTTATTGTAGAAGGGTTCCTATGGGGTTGTTATAAAGTTATTGTTTTTTATGGTTATTAAAAGGTTGTAATATGGTTATTATTAAAGTTATTTTAGGATTACTAAAAGGTTATTGTACATGGTTAGTATAAGGTGACTGGTTACTATAGTAGAGTTACTTGAGAGTTGGTATATGACCATTATAAGGTTATTATCAAGGTTACTAGGTAGGTGGTGACTGGTTACTATAGAGTTACTTGAGAGTTGGTATATGACCATTATAAGGTTATTATCAAGGTTACTGGGTAGGTGTGTACTCTGGTCGAGACGGTTCAGCAGGGTGCGACAGGCCACCTCCGTCTCTGGGCTGGGGTGGTCCAGAACCTTCCGACACCACTTCAGAGGAGACTCAGGCCTGGGCTCAGCAACTACCTGCTTCTTAGGGGAGACATACAACCTGCAGAGAGAGAGAGACAGAGAGAGAGAGAGACACAGAGAGAGAGAGACAGAGAGAGAGAGACAGAGAGAGAGAGACACAGAGAGAGCGAGACACAGAGAGAGCGAGACACAGAGAGAGAGAGAGACAGAGAGAGACACAGAGAGAGACACAGAGAGAGAGAGAGAGAGACACAGAGAGAGAGAGAGACAGAGACACAGAGAGAGCGAGAGAGCGACACAGAGAGAGCGAGAGAGAGACACAGAGAGAGCGACACAGAGAGAGACACAGAGAGAGCGACACAGAGAGAGACACAGAGAGAGCGACACAGAGAGAGACACAGAGAGAGCGACACAGAGAGAGACACAGAGAGAGCGACACAGAGAGAGACACAGAGAGAGAGACACAGAGAGAGCGAGAGAGACACAGAGAGAGCGAGAGAGAGACACAGAGAGAGCGAGAGAGAGACACAGAGAGAGCGAGAGAGAGACACAGAGAGAGCGAGAGAGACACAGAGAGAGCGAGAGAGAGACACAGAGAGAGCGAGAGAGAGACACAGAGAGAGCGAGAGAGAGACACAGAGAGAGCGAGAGAGAGACAGAGAGAGCGAGAGAGAGACACAGAGAGAGCGAGAGAGAGACACAGAGAGAGAGAGAGAGAGAGAGAGAGACACAGAGAGAGAGAGAGAGAGAGAGACAGAGAGAGAGAGAGAGAGAGAAAGGAGATGATGCAGGGAGAGGTGTGGGGAATAAAGAGGCAGGCAGCAATGAAAGGAAGAGGAGGATGAGAAAGAACGAGACACCAAGAGGGAGGGACAGAGAGAGAGAGGCAATTTACATTTTACAAAGCCTGTTCATTCAGCCTGCCTGCAGCTAAACAGCAGAACAGTGGGATAAGAACACAGCATTAATGGTTCTCTGGCTTGCGAGTTACGCATTTAATAACTTGTACTATGTGGGTATGTCTGCAGGAGGCCTGTCTTCTAGTCTTACGCATTGGTAGAACAACACACACTCATTATCCTCCATACCACTAATCATCTACTACTAGAAATAGGCTAGCCATAGAAGAGACTCCACTTGTTTTAACATACAGCAGCATGTCTTTGTTACATACATAAGGCATTGCCATTGGCTAAACCATCCTTTTATCCAATCCTAGACAGTCACCACTCCATTTCAACCCATTTAGTTCTGCCCATTCTAGCCTACCCCAGATTCCAAGGCAATAAACACCATCCACAGCAGTAGCAGTGCTGTGTGTGCTCAGCCCATACCTGGCAGTGTTACCTCTTCTTTCCACAGTAGCAATATCAGCAGCACTGTGGCCTGTGCATGACCCCATACCCTAACGAGGGCTCTACTGTGCTGTCCTCTCCCAGCAATCACTATGCATTACCTTCTACTGCATGAGTTGTCTGAAATAGGCACATCTACAGCACATCTAGCCTACTGTAGACAATGTGCCTAGTCTACTACACAACAAGGTGATCTCAACTGACATCAATACGCCTGATGGGCCTGATCGTCTTGAACGTCAGTGATGGGCCTGATCATCTTGCATTGCTTAACTCTTTCTAGAGTACATGTGAAGTAAAGCTAAGTAGCAGTGAGTGTTTTAGTCCCTCTCTTTGAAAATAAAAGTGCTGAGCAAACTGCTAAGTTCGTTAGAACATTTGATCCGGGTCACATGGTGGAATGCCTTGAGCCACGAAACACACACAAAAGAGGCCTGGTTGTGCGAACTGGTTTTTGAGTAAATCAACTTGGGCTCATCTTCCCATTGGACAAACAAAAGACAAGCCCTCTATCCCACTGGGATCAGCAACAGCGAGGACAGCAGTTATCCAGGTCTCTCACTACAGATGTTTGAGTAGTCAGTCAGGGCTCTAAAGTCAGAGAACTTGATCCTGGAACAGTTTCTTTCTAGTAATTGGAGAGCTGACCAGCAGTGGCTGATGCTATGCTTGATACTCAGAGCTACAGTTGAAGTGTAGAGGCTCTAAGGGCAGATCATTTGGTAAATGGACCATTTTTTTATTTTTTATTATATACATAGAGTTAAATAGAAATACTGGTAGGCACGCCATCATCTGCACACATAACAAAGCGCTCATGCATGGACATTGGACACTGACACTTTTGTTCACCTTAGCTTGTGTGCCATTTCTTGGCTTGTTCCTTGCACAGCCAGGTTACTTCTAGCCTCAACCCCCACCGATTACTAGAATTCTCCAAACCTCAGTAAATGTTTTTAGAAGCAGAAGGTCCATGATGGATCACATGCAGCCTAAGCGCCCACCCACAAAACACATTTAGGCCCCAGCAGCATCCATCCATCCAGCCTCTAGCCCAAATGGCACCCTATTCCCTATGTAGTCCACTACAACCATAGGGTTCTGGTCAAAAGTAGCACACCATAAAGGGAATAGGGTGCCACTTGGGACTCAGTCCTGAGCCCTAGCCACCAGCCCAAAGCAGCTTAGGGGTCCATGCCTGGGCAGATTATTTATTTAATGTTGTATTAGTGATAACCTCTTGGGCCTCATACGGACTGGCTAATGATGTGGTAGAGAGAACAAGGCCTTGCTGCTTTGGATTGTTAATCCACAGATCAGCTGCTAAAGTAGCTACCAGGAATACAATATGGTACCCGTTTGTCGGACAATACTGTACAAAATGGGACGGGTAATCGCATAATAGCTTTTTTTAAAAGCACCCTGAACTTGGCAAACACACACAAGCCACATGCCCAGATTAACATTGTGGCGTACAGAGGGGAAATTAAATGAAGATGGATTCATTTGGAATTAGCAGTCTGCCATTAAACATTTTGAGGTAATCCAATCCTGTTAATTCAATTCTGGTAAACAAGCCAAGCGCCTCCTCCACAACAGAAGAGCCTAGACTAGACAGTAACGGCAGTACAACAGAAGAGCCCAGACAGTAACGGCAGTACAACAGAAGAGCCCAGACAGTAACGGCAGTACAACAGAAGAGCCCAGACAGTAACGGCAGTACAACAGAAGAGCCCAGACAGTAACGGCAGTACACGGTTGACATTCATTTGAAGAGACTGAGATGATCATTTGAATGATGCAAATCCTGACTGAGCCAGCAGTAGTAGAAGCCCTGCGTAGCGACTGAGCCAGCAGTAGTAGAAGCCCTGCGTAGCGACTGAGCCAGCAGTAGTAGAAGCCCTGCGTAGCGACTGAGCCAGCAGTAGTAGAAGCCCTGCGTAGCGACTGAGCCAGCAGTAGTAGAAGCCCTGCGTAGCGACTGAGCCAGCAGTTGTAGAAGCCCTGCGTAGCGACTGAGCCAGCAGTTGTAGAAGCCCTGCGTAGCGACTGAGCCAGCAGTTGTAGAAGCCCTGCGTAGCGACTGCACTATGACCTCTACATGGGCTCGCGCGCGGTTCAGCGGTCTAACACCCTGACTACACCGCTTGTGTCGCGTGTAATACGGAACTCAAACCGGCAGCGCTCGTGTGCCATCGTGCATAAATGTATTTTGTCCCCCCACACCAAACGTGATCACGACACGCAGGTTAAAATATCAAAAACAACTCTGAACCAATTATATTAATTTGGGGACAGGTTGAAAAGCATTAAACATTTATGGCAATTTAGCTAGCTAGCTTGCTGTTGCTAGCTAATTTGTCCTGAGATATAAACATTGAGTTGTTATTTTACCTGAAATGCACAAGGTCCTCTACTCCGCCAATTAATCCACACATAAAACGGTCAACCAAATCATTTCTAGTCATCCCTCCTCCTTCCAGGCTTTTTCTTCTCTGGACTTTATATTGCGATTGGCAACTTTCATAAATTAGGTGCATTACCGCCACTGACCTCGTTCGTCTTTCAGTCACCCACGTGGGTATAACCAATGAGGAGATGGCACGTGGGTACCTGCTTCTATAAACCAATGAGGAGATGAGAGGCAGGACTTGCAGCGCAATCTGCATCACAAATAGAACTGACTTCTATTTTAGCCCTTGGCAACGCAGACGCTCGTTGGTGGGCGTGAGCAGTGTGGGTGCAATAATTTAATAATATAGATTTCTAAATTTATTTTGCAACGCTCGCACACGCGAGCGGTGTAGTCAGCCTGTCTGGCTCTGCATCTCAATGTTAGAGGTGTCACTACAGACACCCTGGTTCAGTGGTCTACGGCTCTGCATCTCAGTGCTAGAGGCGTCACTACAGACACCCTGGTTCAGCGGTCTACGGCTCTGCATCTCAGTGCTAGAGGCGTCACTACAGACATCCTGGTTCGTATTCAGGTTGTATCACATCCGGCCGTGATTGAGAGTCCCATAGGGTGGCGCACAATTGGCAAAGCGGTGTCCTGGATTGGCCGTCATTGTAAGTAAGAATGTGTTCTTAACCGACTTGCCTAGTTAAATACAAGTAAAAAAAATGATGTGGGATAAACAAAGGACCACTAATGCCTTGTTTCCACTTCTCTGGCTGTGGAAAATGCTGCAGCCTTGGTTCGTGACACACACTCTTTTGAACTTTGACAAGTCATGCTATTGGACTACCTATGGCTGTATGTATTAGGGCCCACCATAGCAAAATGCTTTAAAATGGAAAACAAGTGCCTTTCTTATTGGACAAGTTTCAGTCCATTTTATTCAGTTGGGTGCCTAGTGAATAGGACCCATGTCTCCTCGGCCGTTGAGAGGCCCAGCTGTGCTGCACTAGTTCTGGCTCTGAGCTCAAGCCTCCTCCTCCCTCTCTGGGTATTCATGTCAGAGGAGAAAATCACTACTGCTGCTGAGCGCACACACAGTGCCCAGAGTAAATCACGTTGGCTGGCTGCCCCTCGCCGAGTGACAACAGTGGCCTCTCTCCCTCTAGAGCAAGGCACTCCCTCTCTGTCCATTTCAGTGTCCCTCTCAGTCACTACCCATCCTCTCAGTCTCCACACTACCCCTCTTTTCTCTCTCCCAGTCACATAGAGTCAGTGATCAGAGGCACTGCCCGTCAGTGCCCATTTTATACAGCCCACAAAGCCAAGCATTTCCAAGGCAGAAGCAGCGCTCAGATATTTCCATCTAAAGCCTACTAGCCCAGCTGCATCAAATCTGCATGTATTTTCTGCATGTTTTCCTCTGGTTGTTGCGTATCATGGAAACCAGGCCAACTGCCACAGCAGAGACCCACCTCCAACCTAGGGCCGCGTCCCAAACAGTACCTTATTCCCTACATAGTGCACTAGGGCCTTGGTCAAAAGTAGTGCACTATAAAAGGAATAGGGTTCCATTTGGGACTTTTGTATGACTAAAGGTCACAGTCATAGTCCCTATACTTATAAGAGTAAAAGGTTCAACAGAACAGTAACATCATGACTCATCTGGCTATAGGGCCTTTCATCATCCTGAGTGTGAACACAAACTCATCCCACACAGTAGGACATCACGCTGACCCCTGGAGACCGTGGTAAACAGATGTCTCCACTCCAACATGTGGGGGTGCAGACCAGTGAAGATTAGTCTACATGTGTTCCTCTCCTTCATCTGCAGTGATCAGAATGCATGTCTAGTGTCTCCTGGGAATGCAGATCTACTGAGACTACATTTCATCTGAACAGAGCAGAATCTGAAGATACACAGCAGATGAGGAACGGGCCGTAGACTAAAAAGCTAAGAGCCTTTATTTTACCTTTATTTAACTAGGCAAGTCAGTTAAGAACAAATTCTTATTTTTATGATCGGAGAATAGCAAATAAAAAAAGGTAGGAGACCTTCCAAACAGTGTGCGGAGGATATTTGACTGAATCTGAAATGGCACTATTCCTTACATAGTGCACTCCTTTTGAGCAGAGCCTTATGCAGGCCCCGGTTTAAAGTACTGCAGTAGCTATATAGGAAATAGGTTGGAATTTCAGATGCTTCCATTCTCTCGCTCCTATCCTCATGGTACCTACCAGCTGTCCTCGTCATCCACTTCTGCAAGGTCCTCCTCTAGGTCCAGAACATCCACCTCATCCAGAGCCAACTGGTCCACCCCCGAGTCGCTCTCGGCCAGAGTCTCAGACTCATAGCTGTCCAGAGAGGGACTCTCTGGGGTCGGGCTTAGCCCCTGGGTCTGCGCCGGTCCTGGTCCGTTCCCGCACGGCAGGGTCAGAAAGCCTGCACACAGTCCACCATCCTCAATCCGGTTAGCTGCAGGGAGCGGGGACATATCCTCACTGCTACTACTGTCCTGAGGAGGGGACAGCTCCAAGTCACTGCTGCTGCCTAGTTCCGTTCCACAACTTCCACTGCTCTCCAACCTGAGAGGGAAGTTGGTGTTGGTCACCTTTTCGCTGGAAGAGATTCTCTCGTTGATGTTGGTACTGGTTGTGAGGTTACTGTTTGTGGTGGTCGCTCCTCTGAGATGTGGATCCCTACTGCCTCCCCTGTTGCGGAGTGTTTGATTCTGGACCTCGAGTCTTCGAATGAGCTCCTGGAGCTTACGTACCTCTTCCAGTTCCACCCCTGCTAGCTCCTGCTCCTCCTCGTAGCTCGGCTGGGACGTCTTCATGAGACCCCCGGTACAGTCATTGCCTTCCGCTTGGACCTCACCGGCGCTGTCCGGAACTACCATGTTGCTCGTGTTCTGCTAGGGGGAGAGAGAGATAAGCATCCAAACTGCAGGCTCGTCGTGGGGGGATAACGAACGGTCATCAATTCGATCATAGCTAGTTACTTCGTTACGTTTACATGCCAATAAAAAGCCTGGCTACATCAACTAACAAAGTCACAGGTTTATAATTAATAACGCTGCCATGATGAATAAAGAAATGTCCTAAAATAACGGCCGAAGCCGTCGAAGGATGACAAATTGTAGGCTAACAACAGCGGGCACAAACCGCATCTTCCCCCACTCTCGTTCACTTTCATTGAATGCCGCCAACATTTGCAGCTAATGATAAGTGCAGCGTCTAGTTGCCATTTGTTGCTAGCTAATTAGATCAAATTAACGTCAAAACACATGCATTTATATAATTGATCATGCAAGCCAATAGATCATCGATGCATTACCAAGAGAGCTGTTGATTAGCCAGCCACCAAGCTACAGCGCTAGCTAAACATAACAAACCTACCTTGGCTTCACCGGTTGAGATGAGCCGTGTTGTCAAGAAATGCTCGAATCAGCCTGATAAATTCAACGCACGAGTTTGCGTTAATCAAGTACGTTTACAAAGAATACATTATTATTATTATTTATTTTTAAGTAAATTAGATTTATGTAATAAAAAATATAGCTATATGATTGTCGATGTAATGCCCGAACCACGCTAAACCATGTCCCTGTTAGCCTGTAACTGGCCAACTAAGCAGCTAAAAGACAGATTTTGAGGGACTCGAGTTGACCCAATCAGAGCATTGGTCCCGCCCCCTACCTGACATTGACACCATATTTGGTGCCACCTACAGGATACTTCAGGTATCACCTGTCGTTCTCGTCTCATGCGCTAGAGGTCACCAAATAAAAGGGGGAAGAACAACTAACCCAATGTCACACCTGCGGTGCGTTCAGTTTGCTTCAACGTTGCGTGACGATTGGTAATGAAACGGCACGTTTCCCCAAAACGATGAGAACCGTTCTTCAACAGCATTTGAGGTACGTTTGCTCCCGTTTGGTGGGTGTGGCGAGGTGTGGCCTGATCAATATGGGCATGACCAAATACATGGCCATGTATTTAGAATACATAAATAAAAACATTGCTCTGGGTGTGACTATTTGAAATGGCAAAACTGGTCATTCAGTACAGTACAGTTTCCTTTCTGGCGTACTAAACGCAACCCTGTCATCAGTACTATATACTCTTTGGCCACATTGTCAGTAAACATGAGAGTAAATTAGATGTCTTGGAATGTTTGGTGTTGTACTATGTATGTAATCTACCACAATACTTATAATTATCCAAATTACCTGTCTTCAACATAACAAACTACATGAGCTGTGAAAGGGGAAGAAAAACGAACTGAAGAAAATAACTCCTCTGTAGTATTGTGATGCAACACCTCTCTTTATCTGTGCCAAGATAGCACACCCACACATACCATCATTGCTCAAGTTCTGCAGAGCACTTACTTCTGTTGCAAAGGTGAATCTCATGGTAATAAACATGCTTCACTTATTGAAATGTACCCGTGATAATAGAGCTATATGAGTTAGTAGCCAACGACCAGAAACAAGCTCAGGGCAGAGACCTGATGTTGACCTAGTGGAAGAATACTGGTTTGGGTTCCCAAAGTGAAGGCAGAGAGAGAGAGGGTGAAACCTGTGAGTGTTAGTTTGATAATAACTCTGCTGGTTTGGGAACATGTACTAACAAGTAGGCTTCAGCACATGTTACTGTGTGTGTACACAACCTTATTCTTCACTATATGAGCTGTTATGGTCTGGATTCAAAGTAAAGATGAGAGGGGTAAAGAAAAAAATATTATTGTGGCTAGATACCTAAAATAAATATGGGATCATGAAATACAGAAATATCTCGTTTACATAAGTATTCACACCCCTGAGTAAATACATGTTAGAATCACCTTTGGCAGTGATTACAGATGTGTCTCTGGGTAAGTCTCTAAGAGCTTTGCACACCTGGATTGTACAATGTTTGCACAATATTCTTAAAAAAATTCTTCAAGCTCTGTCAAGTTGGTTGTTGATCGTTTCCAAACAGCCATTTTAAAGTATTGCCATAGATGTTCTGAATTTAATTCAAAACTGTAAATAGGCCACTCCAATGTCATCTTGGCAAGCAACTCCAGTGTATATTTGACCTTGTGTTTTAGGTTATTGTCCTGCTGAAAGGTGTCGTCTCCCAGTGTCTGTTGGAGAGCAGACTGAAACAGGTTTTTCTCAAGGATTTTGCCTGAGCTTAACTCTATTCCTTTTCTTTTTATCCTAAACAACTCCTTAGTCCCTGCCGATGACAAGCATACCCATAACATGATGCAGCCACCACCATGCTTGAAAATATGAAGAGTTGTACTCAGTGATGTGTTGTGTTGGATTTGCCCCAAACATAACGCTTTGTATTCAGGACATAAAGTTAATTTCGTTGCCAAATTTCTTTCAGTTTAACTTTAGTGCCTTATTGCATGATTTTGAATATTTTTATTCTGTACATGCTTCCTTCTTTTCACTCTTTCAATTAGGTTGGTATTGTAGAGTAATTACAACCTGCTAGTTACTCCTCAGTTTTCTCCTGTCACAGCCGTTAAACTCTGCAACTGTTTTAAAGTCACCGTTGGCCTCATGGTGAAATCCCTGAGTGGTTTCCTTCCTCTCCGGCAACTGTTAGGAAGGACGCCTGTATCTGTGTTGATACACCATCCAAAATGTAATGAACTTCACCATGCTCAAAGGGATAGTCAATGTCTGAATGATTTTTTTTGTTCTACCAATATGTGCCCTTCTTTGCGAGGCATTGGAAAACCTCCCTGGTCTTTGTTGTTGAATTTGTGTATGGTCACTGCTCGACTGAGAGACCTTATAGATAATTGTATGTGTGAGGTACAGAGATGAGGTTAAACAATCATGTTAAACACTAATATTGCGTCCATGCAACTTATTATCTGACTTGTGCACATTTTTCCTCCTGGACTTATTTAGGCTTGGCATAACAAAGGGGTTGAGTACTTATTGACTCGACATTTCAGCTTTTCATTTTTAATTAATTTGTAAAAATGAAATTCCACTTTGACATTATGTAGTTTAGTGTGAAGGCCAGTGACACAACATCTCAATTGAATCTATTTTAAATTCAGGCTGTAACACAACACAATTTGGATAAAGTCAAGGGGTGTGAATACTTTTTAAGGCACTGTGTGTGCACTTTCACAATAGGAGAGATCTGGGAGATCTGGCAAGTGGAGGCATGATCCATGATCAATTGTGGAACGCAGTTGTTTTAAATCTCCTCTGCTAAATTCATAGACATGATTCCTTCCTTTCTCGACTATAAGAACAGGCAGACCTGTTAGTAACATGATCTTGACTTCCCATTTTTTTTGCAGTGCCATAAATTGTAAAAAGTGTTGTGTAATTGTGCTGAAGAAGACCCCAGAAAATTTAACTGAGCTAATGTACTTATAACCTCACGAGTGGCGCAGAGGTCTAGGGCACTGCATCTCAGAGCTTGAGGCGTCACTACAGACACCCTGGTTTGAATCCCGGCGTCATGTAGGCGTCATTGTAAATAAGAATTTGTTCTTAACTGACTTGTTTAGTTAAATATATATATATATATATTTAAAATAACCAGGGCTGGGGAGTAATGGATTACATGTAAGGGATTTAAAAAACTGTAATCTGTTACATTACCAGACAAAAAAATTGTAATCAGATTACAGATACATTTGAAAAACTAGATGATTACTTCGAGGATTAAATACATCCATAGGCCTAATGGACACATGCTCAAACTCACTTTTTATAGACTTATAGGGGCAATCTGTGGTTGCTACATCCATTTTTGGATTGATATATATTATATATATTAATGTAAAGATATAATTTAATCGTATTATTATATGTGGTAGAAAGCGATGGGTTAGAAGAAGCCTACATAACCAACCCATAAAGTAAAATGTAACATCCATATACAGCCAGCTATGTAACCTTTAACATTGATTTATCCTGCAATAGATGTCGTTCTATTACAAAAACATACATTATTATCTTCTTCTAATGACTCTTAAGGGGAAAGTAATCTAAAAGTAACTGAACGTGATCAGATTACGTTACTGAGTTTTGGTAATCCTAAGGTTACGTTACTGATTACAGTTTTGGACAGGTAACTGTAACAGCTACCTGGGATGGCAGGTAGCCTAGTGGTTAGAGCGTTGGGCCAGTAACCAAAAGGTTGCAAAATCAAATCCCTGAGCTAACAAGGTAAAAATCTGTCATTCTGCCCCTGAATAAGGCAGTTAACCCACTGTTCCCTGGTAGGCTGTCATTGTAAATAAGAATTTGTTCTTAACTGATTTAGTTAAATAAAGGTTAAAAAAAACATTTAGAATGTAACCTTCACAGGACTGATTGTACATTCATTTTGAATATATGTGCTCTCTAACATTATATTGTTTTATGAAGCTAAAACACACCTCTCTGTTGGCATGCTGGGTCCTGTTGCAGAGGCAGGAGTACTGCTATGTCCCAAATGGCATGCTATTCCTTTTGTAGTGCACTACTTTTGACCTTGGCTCATAGTGCTCTGGTCAAAAGTAGTGCACTATATATGGGAATAGGGTGCCATTTGGGACGGAGACTGGCACTACACCTGGCTGGCTATCGTAAAACCATCAAAGTGAAACACAACACAAGCAATACAGAACTTGTGGGAAGAAACCTTGGAAGTGCCTGAATTTCAATATCCAAGGGAAACACCCAACTCAGATTTGCTTGAGTCTGTAGTTGGAGGTATCAGTTGGCATCCACAGCTGATTACCTACGTGTTGTGCAACACCAGCACCTTGCAATAGCATTCACAGCTACGTTACACTTGGTTGAGACTCTGACAAGAAAAATGTGTTGCAATACCTGTGTAGCACACAATGAAATGTAAATATACAATTTTTAGGGCTGACAAGAGTACTGTATCAGGGGAGAACGACAGGCCTTCTCATTGAAGCCACGGGAGTTCAAGGCTGACTGTGGTACTGCAGGCATTGTTTGCAGAAAACAGGATCCCCCATGATTATAGTGAATGGAAAAATCTTCATGGCCAATCTTTGTGTAAATAAATACATGTTTAGAAGACAATCATGGTCCAAATAATTGCTTCTAATACACCAGATGTATGTCCTTGAACTGATTATTTAAAAATCGGACGCAGAACAAGTTAAGGATAATTAGTTACTAATGGCAATCTGCAGTACCCCGGTTGGCCTTCAACTTGAGTTACTCAATGAGAGGGGGCTAGCCTGCAAAGTCACTTCCTGGAGTAGCTCAAACTGCGCTGTTATAAACTGTTATGTCTCCATGAGATGCCATCTTAACCGACTTAATTTGGCTTCAATGCGCTATTGATTCTTCACATAGGAATGAATGGTGTCACGTGATCAATGGCTTTGTCCATTCATATATACAGTCATTGGTTGGTATGTGCCCCAGATTACACTTCAACCTGTCCTGAATTAGCTCTGCCAGTAAATAAGATGAGCTAATAATCACTCATACACACATCTTTTAATGAATCTTCTTAATAGGATTGTATACTCAATATAATGACAAAAACAACACAAGACTACACATATCTTATTGCTTAAGTCAAAAAAATGAAGACAAGACTAAAACACTTATTTTATTAAAACAAAAATATCTTCTCTCATATTATTGTTACAGAACTGATCCAGAATGACACCGTGTACAGGCAGAACATTGGGCATAGTTGACAGTGGAACTAACTGTTGATGGTGACAGTATTATATGTCATTGACACAAACACAACATGCTCAGTTCTTCCTTCTGTTCAACAAACACCTTAGTTTACCCCTTTCCAACCAAGACTGCATGAAAAAGCATAATTCTAAACATTGACGGTTAAAATCGTACTTCCCTTTACTAATCATGCACCCTTAACCCCTCAGCATCAGAGTCAATGCCACTGTGATTAATTAACATGGTGAAACGCAAAGAAGCAGAGATGATAGACATATTTCTTAAAGGGAGGAGAAGAGAGAGCGACGACTGGGGTAGAGGAACCATGGCGTTTCATTTGGAGCCCTCTGCTTTCTTCTCCTGCTCGATATCTGTGAGAGAAAGAGAGAGAAGTTAGCGAGTAGTCTATGTCCTGAACACTGTTGTGATGAATACCTGGCATACTGAGTAATCAAACCATCATATATTTGTTCATCACCTAATCTATTCCAAAACACTCAAAACAGGACACCACAACCCATCCAAAATGGAAGATACTGTATCATAAAATGGCAGTACATCCTCATACTGAACGTTAAAATCATGACCTATCACTGGGCAATAGAAGACATGATAAAAACACTCTCAGAAGGAGGGGCGCAGGCTGAGAGGCAGCTTGTGAGACAGATGGTTCCTCTCCTGTCATTGGCTTGTTATCAGCCTGGCTGGCTCAACCTCCTGTCATTGGCTTGTTATTGGCTGTCTGGCTTAACTTCCTGTCATTCATTAGCTTGTTATCAGCCTGTCTGGCTCAACTACCTGTCATTGGCTCGTCATTAGCCTGGCTAGCTCAACTACCTGTCATTGGCTCGTTATTAGCCTGGCTAGGTCAACCTCCTGTCATTGGCTCGTTATTAGCCTGGCTAGCTCAACTACCTGTCATTGGCTCGTTATTAACCTGGCTGGCACAACTTCGAGTCACTGGTCAAGTGTCTTTTATCAAGTCCAGTCCATCCTGTCTGAATTAAGGTTTCAGTCTAGTTCATCCTGTCTGAACTAAGGCCTCTATAGATATGCACTAAATCCCTCACTAGTACACTCCCTGTCTGCACTAAACCCCTCGCTAGTGCACACCCTGTCTGCACTAAACCCCTCGCTAGTACACTCCGTCTGCACTAAACCCTCTTTAGTCCACTCCCTGTCTGCACCAAAAGGCAGCCTCTCCCCCACCTAACTGCAATGCACTCCACTGCAGCTGGACTGCAGAGCTCAATGCCCAGGCCCAGAAAGCCCAGTTTTATATGACTACTCAGCACAATGTTATCAATACCAGTTTAATATGACTACTCAGCATAATGTTATCAATACCAGTTTTATATGACTACTATAATGTTATCAATACCAGTTTTATATGACTACTATAATGTTATCAATACCAGTTTTATATGACTAATATAATGTTATCAATACCAGTTTTATATGACTACTATAATGTTATCAATACCAGTTTTATATGACTACTATAATGTTATCAATACCAGTTTTATATGACTACTCAGCATAATGTTATCAATACCAGTTTAATATGACTACTATAATGTTATCAATACCAGTTTTATATGACTACTATAATGTTATCAATACCAGTTTAATATGACTACTATAATGTTATCAATACCAGTTTAATATGACTACTATAATGTTATCAATACCAGTTTAATATGACTACTATAATGTTATCAATACCAGTTTAATATGACTACTATAATGTTATCAATACCAGTTTAATATGACTACTATAATGTTATCAATACCAGTTTAATATGACTACTATAATGTTATCAATACCAGTTTTATATGACTACTATAATGTTATCAATACCAGTTTAATATGACTACTATAATGTTATCAATACCAGTTTAATATGACTACTATAATGTTATCAATACCAGTTTAATATGACTACTATAATGTTATCAATACCAGTTTTATATGACTACTCAGCATAATGTTATCAATACCAGTTTTATATGACTACTATAATGTTATCAATACCAGTTTAATATGACTACTCAGCATAATGTTATCAATACCAGTTTAATATGACTACTATAATGTTATCAATACCAGTTTAATATGACTACTATAATGTTATCAATACCAGTTTTATATGACTACTCAGCACAATGTTATCAATACCAGTTTAATATGACTACTATAATGTTATCAATACCAGTTTTATATGACTACTCAGCATAATGTTATCAATACCAGTTTTATATGACTACTATAATGTTATCAATACCAGTTTAATATGACTACTCAGCATAATGTTATCAATACCAGTTTAATATGACTACTATAATGTTATCAATACCAGTTTTATATGACTACTATAATGTTATCAATACCAGTTTAATATGACTACTATAATGTTATCAATACCAGTTTAATATGACTACTATAATGTTATCAATACCAGTTTAATATGACTACTATAATGTTATCAATACCAGTTTAATATGACTACTATAATGTTATCAATACCAGTTTTATATGACTACTCAGCATAATGTTATCAATACCAGTTTAATATGACTACTCAGCATAATGTTATCAATACCAGTTTAATATGACTACTATAATGTTATCAATACCAGTTTAATATGACTACTATAATGTTATCAATACCAGTTTAATATGACTACTATAATGTTATCAATACCAGTTTTATATGACTACTATAATGTTATCAATACCAGTTTTATATGACTACTATAATGTTATCAATACCAGTTTAATATGACTACTATAATGTTATCAATACCAGTTTAATATGACTACTATAATGTTATCAATACCAGTTTTATATGACTACTCAGCATAATGTTATCAATACCAGTTTTATATGACTACTATAATGTTATCAATGCCAGTTTAATATGACTACTCAGCATAATGTTATCAATACCAGTTTAATATGACTACTATAATGTTATCAATACCAGTTTAATATGACTACTCAGCATAATGTTATCAATACCAGTTTTATATGACTACTCGGCATAATGTTATCAATACCAGTTTAATATGACTACTATAATGTTATCAATACCAGTTTAATGACTACTATAATGTTATCAATACCAGTTTTATATGACTACTCAGCACAATGTTGTCAATACCACTACTATAATGTTATCAATACCAGTTTTATATGACTACTCAGCATAATGTTATCAATACCAGTTTAATATGACTACTATAATGTTATTAATACCAGTTTTATATGACTACTATGTTATCAATACCAGTTTTATATGACTACTATAATGTTATCAATACCAGTTTAATATGACTACTCAGCATAATGTTATCAATACCAGTTTAATATGACTACTATAATGTTATCAATACCAGTTTTATATGACTACTATAATGTTATCAATACCAGTTTAATATGACTACTCAGCATAATGTTATCAATACCAGTTTAATATGACTACTCAGCATAATGTTATCAATACCAGTTTAATATGACTACTCAGCACAATGTTATCAATACCAGTTTAATATGACTACTCAGCACAATGTTATCAATACCAGTTTTATATGACTACTGTAATGTTATCAATACCAGTTTTATATGACTACTATAATGTTATCAATACCAGTTTAATATGACTACTATAATGTTATCAATACCAGTTTTATATGACTACTCAGCATAATGTTATCAATACCAGTTTAATATGACTACTATAATGTTATCAATACCAGTTTAATATGAAGACTATAATGTTATCAATACCAGTTTTATATGACTACTCAGCACAATGTTATCAATACCAGTTTCATATGACTACTATAATGTTATCAATACCAGTTTTATATGACTACTATAATGTTATCAATACCAGTTTAATATGACTACTATAATGTTATCAATACCAGTTTTATATGACTACTATAATGTTATCAATACCAGTTTTATATGACTACTATAATGTTATCAATACCAGTTTTATATGACTACTATAATGTTATCAATACCAGTTTTATATGACTACTATAATGTTATCAATACCAGTTTAATATGACTACTATAATGTTATCAATACCAGTTTAATATGACTACTATAATGTTATCAATACCAGTTTTATATGACTACTCAGCATAATGTTATCAATACCAGTTTTATATGACTACTCAGCATAATGTTATCAATACCAGTTTAATATGACTACTATAATGTTATCAATACCAGTTTAATATGACTACTCAGCATAATGTTATCAATACCAGTTTAATATGACTACTATAATGTTATCAATACCAGTTTAATATGACTACTATAATGTTATCAATACCAGTTTTATATGACTACTATAATGTTATCAATACCAGTTTAATATGACTACTATAATGTTATCAATACCAGTTTAATATGACTACTATAATGTTATCAATACCAGTTTTATATAACTACTATAATGTTATCAATACCAGTTTTATATGACTACTATAATGTTATCAATACCAGTTTAATATGACTACTATAATGTTATCAATACCAGTTTTATATGACTACTCAGCATAATGTTATCAATACCAGTTTTATATGACTACTCAGCATAATGTTATCAATACCAGTTTAATATGACTACTATAATGTTATCAATACCAGTTTTATATGACTACTATAATGTTATCAATACCAGTTTTATATGACTACTCAGCTACAGTAGAAGGGCACTAGCACACTACTAAGACTACAGTAGAAGGGCACTAACACACTACTAACACTACAGTAGAAGGGCACTAACACACTACTAACACTACAGTAGAAGGGCACTAACACACTGCTAACATTAGAGTAGAATGGCACACCTTTGAGTATTTTATGACTTCCTGGCCAGCCAAAGGCATTAGGTTGAACAAGGACAAAGACCTCTTACTGTTGTCCTCAGGTGTGTATCAGGCTCTCTGTTAATCAGTAATAGGCCTATGTCATACTAGTGCAGTGTTGCCGTCTTTTCTCTGTACAATACAGTGGGAGGCACTTAGCTACTGTAAACAGAGAGGGAGACAGGTACAGGGTAGATACTGTAAACAGAGAGGGAGACAGGTACAGGGTAGATACTGTAAACAGAGAGGGGGACAGGTACAGGGTAGTTACTGTAAACAGAGAGGGAGACAGGTACAGGGTAGTTACTGTAAACAGAGAGGGAGACAGGTACAGGGTAGATACTGTAAACAGAGAGGGAGACAAGTACAGGGTAGTTACTGTAAACAGAGAGGGAGACAGGTACAGGGTAGTTACTGTAAACAGAGAGGGAGACAGGTACAGGGTAGATACTGTAAACAGAGAGGGAGACAAGTACAGGGTAGTTACTGTAAACAGAGAGGGAGACAGGTACAGGGTAGATACTTTAAACAGAGAGGGAGACAGGTACAGGGTAGTTACTGTAAACAGAGAGGGAGACAGGTACAGGGTAGATACTGTAAACAGAGAGGGAGACAGGTACAGGGTAGTTACTGTAAACAGAGAGGGAGACAGGTACAGGGTAGTTACTGTAAACAGAGAGGGAGACAGGTACAGGGTAGATACTTTAAACAGAGAGGGAAACAGGTACAGGGTAGATACTGTAAACAGAGAGGGAGACAGGTACAGGGAAGCTACTTTAAACAGAGAGGGAGACAGGTACAGGGTAGTTACTGTAAACAGAGAGGGAGACAGGTACAGGGTAGTTACTGTAAACAGAGAGGGAGACAGGTACAGGGTAGATACTGTAAACAGAGAGGGAGACAAGTACAGGGTAGTTACTGTAAACAGAGAGGGAGACAGGTACAGGGTAGATACTGTAAACAGAGAGGGAGACAAGTACAGGGTAGTTACTGTAAACAGAGAGGGAGACAGGTACAGGGTAGATACTTTAAACAGAGAGGGAGACAGGTACAGGGTAGTTACTGTAAACAGAGAGGGAGACAGGTACAGGGTAGATACTGTAAACAGAGAGGGAGACAGGTACAGGGTAGATACTGCAAACAGAGAGGGAGACAGGTACAGGGTAGATACTGCAAACAGAGAGGGAGACAGGTACAGGGTAGATACTGCAAACAGAGAGGGAGACAGGTATAGGGTAGATACTGCAAACAGAGAGGGAGACATGTACAGGGTAGCTACTGTAAACAGAGAGGGAGGCAGGTACAATGCATGCAGAGCAGAATTAGACTGATACCTGCTAATTATCAAAATCCTGAAATGAGCCGTTAAATTCTACAACCAACTACAAACCTTCCATAACAAAGCCGTCACCTACAGAGAGATGAACCTGGAGAAGAGTCCCCTAAGGAAGCTGGTCCTGGGGCTCTGTTCACAAACACAAACAGACCCCACAGATCCCCAGGACAGCAACACAATTAGACCCCACCAAATCATGAGAAAACAAAAAGTTCATTACTTGACACATTGGAAAGAATTAACAAAAAAACAGAGCAAACTAGAATGCTATTTGGCCCTAAACAGAGTACACAGTCGCAAAATACCTGACCACTGTGACTGACCCAAACTTAAGGAAAGCTTTGACTACTTAGAGACTCAGTGAGCATAGCCTTGCTATTGAGAAAGACCGCCATAGGCAGATATGGCTCTCAACAGAAGACAGGCTATGTGCACACTTCCCACAAAATTAGGTGGAAACTGAGCTGCACGTCCTAACCTCCTGCCAAATGTATGACCATATTAGAGACACATATTACCCTCAGATTACACAGATCCACAAAGAATTCAAAAACAAACCCAATTTTGATAATCTCCCATATCTACTGGGTGAAATACCACAATGTGCCATCACAGCAACAAGATTGCCCTTGTGGCAACAGGTCACCAACCAGTGAAGAACAAACACCATTGTAAATACAACCCATATTTATGTTTATTTTCCCTTTTGTACTTTAACTATTTGCACATCGTTACAACACTGTATATAGACAAATTATGACATTTGAAATGTCTTTATTATTTTGGAACCTCTGAGTGTAATTTTTACTGTTAATTTGTATTGCTTATTTCACATTTGTTTATTTATTAACATTGCTTTGGCAATGTTAACATATGTTTCCCATGCCAATAAAGCCCTTACATTCTATTGACAGGGAGAGAGAGACAGGTACAGAGAGAGGGAGACAGGTACAGGGAGACAGGTATAGAGAGAGGGAGACAGGTGCAGAGAGAGGGAGACAGGGAGACAGGTACAGAGACAGGGAGATGGGTACAGAGACAGGGAGACGGGTACAGAGACAGGGAAACGGGTACAGAGAGAGGGAAACGGGTACAGAGAGAGGGAGACGGGTACAAAGAGAGGGAGACGGGTACAAAGAGAGGGAGACGGGTACAAAGAGAGGGAGACGGGTACAAAGAGAGGGAGACAGGTACAGGGAGAGGGAGACAGGTATAGAGAGAGGGAGACAGGTGCAGAGAGAGGGAGACGGGTACAGAGACAGGGAGACGGGTACAGAGACAGGGAGACAGGTATAGGGTGGGACAGGAGTAGGAGCAATAAGGGGAGGAGACAGGGTAGGAGACAGAAAAGGAGATAGGGTAGGAGAAACATACCCTCCTTGGTTGGCAGGGTGTTCTTCTCAGCAGTATTGGTCTTCTTCAGACACTTCTTGTCAAAGGTCTCCACTCCCTGCTTCACTGGGTTGTTGTCGACCATCTTAGATGATGTCTGAGGGAGAAAGAGTCAGAATGTAAATGTCGAGAGAGAGAAATAGAGAAAGAAAGAGAGTCCTTAGACAAATATGTCATCTAGAAGTCCAGCCGCACCCACTTTACCACACACCCACCCACACCCACACACACCTGTATAATCCATTTAGACTACTCTAGCTAGTTACGTAATTCAGTTACTTGAATCAACACACACTCCCACGACTTTGCCACTCACCATCTAACAAAGGAGAACAAATAGTCAGGTGAGAGAGAGCTTGTTTTATGGTGTTATGTTTCACTGCCAGTTACCCAAGCACTCAGGTTTGCTGCAATGCACTGGTTCTGGTATACAGGACCGTATACTGGTACTTTCTGGTTCAGAGAGAGGCTGTACAAATAGCATATTGGGATGGAAACATTGAATTCTCTAAATCTATGAAAGGATGTCAGTGAATGAACCTACATGCATTAGGATGTTAAGGTGCTACTTACTAGTCTATTAGATGTGTTGACCTCTAGCCTACTCATTCAAACACAAATACAATTCGTAGCATTAGAAAGTCTACATTGCAGTGTGATTTCACATGCAAGGGCCAATGGCATATCATGTGCCACTTCCACACACTGGTGCTTAATTGAACAAATATTGACTTTATACTTTCACAAACGCAGACCTCACAAACACAGTCTCATGATCTGCTTGCAGGTAGACCTTGTCTAGGTGCCCGCGTGCGCTACACTGTGTGTGATGGGTTAGATTCTTTTTCAGCAGACCAATTTATGCAAAACGCACAGATTAATTTATAGGTGTCAACGCCATCTGCAGTAAAAATTATATAATTTGACGGATCTGTCATGTTAAGGCATGTTGAGCTCGCCGGTAGAACATGTTTTTATCATAAAACCGCACCCCGCTAAACTATAAGCAGACTGTAGGCTAGAACCATGGCATTGCGCCGTCAGCATCACATGCATTGATTGGGCTTTGGGTAAGAGTGCGACAAACTGAAACAATGTAAATGTATTCGGCATGTCATCACACCAAGGCCTGTAACTATGCTATATAGCCATGATGATAATTAGCCTAACCTAACCATACAATAATTAACCACAGACACGTTCAATAGCCTAGCAGACAAAGGAATGATGTGTAGGGGGTGCAGGCGCATTAAATGCATACATTGCAGATCTGTCAACACAGCAACAAAATAAATCCTTAAATAGCCTAACACGAAATAATAAAGCCTAATAATAACCAAATAGTCTATAGACTACTCTTTACTGACAATCAAATACAACCTGCCGAAAGTTCCTTCCGTCTAAAAAAATACATTCTATAAACGTCTGAAGAAATGCTCACAATTGAATAAAAGCACCACCGCCCATCATAACAACGTTATTAGACCATCATGGCAACATGGGGTGGCATCCATAAACAAAAAAAACAGACAGAGGGAGATAACAAGATGGAATTTGAATAATTTGTATACTAAAGCTACCAATATTTACCTGGTACTGGGATGTGCGGTGAGAATGTCCGTTACAGGTACTAGGTCTGGGTGTGATCTGGATAGGACAACCGGTTTAAATAGGGAAGCACGCCCTTTCTCACACCAACATGGACACCAATCTGAGCTACGGCATTGGCCCAATCCACCCAGAAGAGAGATATCATTGGCCAGGTTAAATCTATGAGTTGAGATGTTCAGGGGGGACAATCTTGTGCAGCGTTCGTTTGATAAATCAGACAATGATACCACAACGCCACCTTGTGGATATATACAGCATTGCCTACAGGGCAATGCAAGAAGCATCTTCGTCACAGGAGAGAAGTTCAGTATAAAATGCATACACATTTTCAGAATAACTTGCAAGATGAAACTTGAAAGTGTGGTTTTATAAAAATGCTCAGGCATGTATACTGAACAAAAATATAAACGCAACAAGTGTTGGTCCCATGTTTCAAGAGCTGAAATAAAAGATCCCAGAAATGTTCCATATGCACAAAAAGCTTATTTCTCTCAAATTTTGTGCACAAATTAGTTTACATCCCTGTTAGTGAGCATTTCTCCTTTGCCAAGATAATCCATCCACCTGACAGGTGTGGCATAACAAGAAGCTGATTGAACAGCATGATCATTACACAGGTGCATCTTGTGCTGGGGACAATAAAAGATTGCTCTAAAATGTGCAGTTTTGTCTCAAGTTGAGGGAGCGTGTAATTGGCATGCTCACTGCAGGAATGTCCACCAGAGCTGTTGCCAGAGAATTTAATGTTAATTTCTCTACCATAAGCCGCCTCCAACGTCATTTTATAGAATTTGGCAGTACGTCCAACGGCCTCACAACCGCAGACTGAGGAGTATTTCTGTCTGTAATAAAGTCCTTTAGTGGAGGAAACTTCCTTCTAACTGGCTGGGCCTGGCTCCCCAGTGGGTGGACCTATGCCCTTCCATTGCTGCACCCCTGCCCATTCATCTGAAATTCATAGACTAGGTCCTAATTTATTTATTTCAATTGACTGATTTCTTTATATGAACTGTAAAATTGTTGAAATTGTTGCATGTTGCGTTTATATCTTTGTTCAGTACATATCATAACGCAGCTTTATGGATTAACATTGTATAGTAGTACAGAGTCTGGAATATGTTTTCTGAGGTCAAAACATTATCATTCAAGTATTCCTCTCAGAGTAGAATAGAATAAATTAGAATAGATACACTTAGAGTTCATTTTGTGAGAAACGGAAGTTGGCAATGGTATCCAGGTATAAGACAATAAAAGGGTAGGCCTATACTGAGTGATACATATCTTATTTGATTCACATGCAGTTGTTCATTGAAAAATTATCAAGTCCATGTTGAGCACCTTGAACATAAATGGATCTCAATACACACATAAAAAAATAGGAAACAGTGAGGCACCTGAGAGAAGTAGAACCATTAAACATCATTGCACAGTAATATTTGGCTCATAAAAACCTGATATCAGAGAGACAGTTTTGATGACTGCGGCTGTCCCTCAAAAACGAAATAGAAATCTGTCAAATTAAAAGTTTTACTGTTCACTTTTTAAACATTTAATAAAATGTACATGGCCTGACTAATAAAGTGGTGCCCAACTGCTGAACCATCCTAGAGAACATGCTGCATTCCTGAACAGAACAGCTCCATAAGACATCAGCGGTCATCACCAAGGGTACCGTTTCAATAGTCTGCTCCCCTCTCCTGCTCTTCTCTCCTTCATCTCTCCTTTGATTTCTGGCGGATGTGCGGAATATGGTGCATGCCTACCAGGTACCCACCCACCACTCAGGTTTCACACCAGGCAGATGAAGGCAAAGAGAGAGAGAGAGACAGACCGAGAGACAGACCGAGAGAGAGACCGAGAGAGCGAGAGAGACCGAGAGAGAGAGACAGAGAGAGAGACCGAGAGAGAGACAGACCGAGAGAGAGAGACCGAGAGAGACAGACCGAGAGAGAGAGACAGACAGACGAGAAAGGAAGCCACTTTAGATTATTGACATACACCCTGAGGTTCTTCCTGTGTGCGTCCCAAATTGCACCCTATGTAGTGTACTACTTTTTACCAAGGCCCTAAAAGTAGTGCACTACAAAGGGAATTGGGTGCCATTTGTGACACAGCCCTTGTCTGGAACGGAGCAATGAGGTGCTGTGTTTTAGTGTGCGGAGCGTCGGTCGTAGATGGCTGTAGTGATTCCCCAGCTGATACAGCTCCTGATGATAACCAGGGAACCTCCGCGGTACAGCAGGGGGACGCTCCTCTTCAGCCGACCTTCCCACAGTGCCTTCCAGCTCCCCCTCACCCCCGCTGCCTCACTCACCACCCCAGCCTGCATGTTGACCACCAGCACAGACAGAGGATACAGGGGCAGGTTGATCGCCATGGAGCTGATTACCATTCCTGACAGGAAGGATGAGGCCATAGGAGGAAGCCCCATCTCCCTCAGAGCAGCACTGACGGGGTCCTTCAGACCGAAGTAGATGCAGCTTCCCAGGGTGTTACGGGCCAGTATGGGGATGAAGGCTCTGTAGTACCCCGACCCCAGCCTCTCTGTCCCCAGCCGGGCCAGAACGCTCCTCAGGGTGGGCAGGCTGCGGTCGTTGCCCCCGTTCTGCAACACATTCTGCACACGCTCAAATGGCGTGAACACCAAGGCCTCCACCATGCCTGTGCCGAGCCCGGCCACAGCTGGTAACGCAGAGAGAGGGATGATACCGCAGGGGTTGGTGATGGAGGAGAGACAGTGGAGGAAGGTGTCTTGTATCCCGAAAAGTAGCGTCCCGTTCAGGGTTTTCATCAGTAGAGGAGGCACCACCCCCCTGTAGAGCTTCAGGAAACCCTCCTTCCTGAGTTGGCCTATCGCCTGGCTGACTACGGTGCTGTGAAGCTGCTGGCGGAACACAGTCTTGTAGATGGGGAAGGTGGTGAGAGTGGACACCAGGCTGGAAGTCCCACCATGCAGGAAGCTGTGGAGCCAAATCATAGTGTTCTTCCTGAGGACTTGGTCTTCATGGTTATCTCCAGGACCCCGACCCATCACTGACGGATGCAGACATACAAATATAGTCTATAATAATACTCCATTTAATCTATGAATAACAAACACATTAATAAACTCTTGATAACACTGCAATATTCAACAATCCCTTTAGAATAATAGCTTGTGGAGAAAAAAAAAAAAACTGTCCACTATCCAAAATGTATCAACTACCTTTAAATTTGCTCATCCGCTATATGCCCTCTACGATTAAATTACACCTACATTTTTTTTTATTGAGCAACAGTTTCATTAAGACATTTTAGCCAACTTACCAGGACACCTAAAACGACTGTTTAGCCTACAGATGGTTGTCTTGTTTTATATCTAGCCTAGTCGGATATCAATCTGCAGTTTACATATCCATCGCAAGGATTTACATGAAATCACGTGCGATGTGAAACCAACCTTGCCAACATCACGCCCTTATGTGTGTATACATTGAGACAAAATTAAACTCACCGTATTTCCCAAAGCGACCACGCTCCTTTAAGCTGGCAGGCAAAACGACTAAACCCAAAATACAGATTGGGAAAATATAAACTAAATAAATGTGTGTTGTATCGGGTTAACAATAATTAATTACAACACCGACAATGTTGTCATTGCGGGATTGAGGATCCCGCCCCTCCTAGAATTACCATTGGATGGATTTCTACGACTGGTCTCCGTCGATTGGACAGCAATATTTAGAGAATAATGTCGAAATAACATTTTGTGAATAAAGTGGCAATATTTCGAGAAAATACTCGAAATGTAATTTTGAGAATCAAGTCAAATTGTTGAGAATAAAGTCGCAGTTATAGATTCAAGATTAGAGTAGGGGATTTGGTTAACTGCATGTCTCCCTGGTTCCCTGTTGCTGTGCGCGCCACCGTTGAAATGCCTGCTGTTTTAGAATTTACTTTAGTAATAAGGAAATCCTTTCTCTTTTGGCGCATAATAACCAAATTAGGACATAATAACCAAGTAGGCCTATTGGGACCTGGAAGAGGTTGTGCCAGTAGAGCATCAGTTCATCTTCCACTCCCTTTCTGTAAGGATATTGACTCTATACAAATGGTAACAGCTCTTGCAAACAAACATGGCACCTCACCTAGATTTGAGTTAAAGAGAGGAATTAGGCAAGGTTGTCTTATCTCACCTATTAGGTTTTGCGTAGGTTCAACTGAGATAGGAACGATAGTAAATCTGAACTTGGTTAAAATAATTGTTTAATGCAAAAGTTAATGAATGGCAAATACAATTTCCGTATATACGGGTTCCCTGTAACATCTCGCAGGATGAACACAAAGAACTGCCTTTCTGCTGATAACATGGGTATATGTTCTGACAGAGTTAGTTCCTGCTTCGTGAGCCGGCCTATCAGAACAGTGCCTGGGCGTGGTTTAGACTTGCCGGGCCAATCATTGTCACATGGGCTGGTCCCCCTCTTGGCGCTCTGTTTGATTTATCTTCCTTCTTGGCATGTCAGTACTTTTGCACTAGCCAGGGTCCTGTCGTAAATACCTCACACCCCCCCACTTAACCACAAGTCAGCAACTTTCTCAAGATGTCCGCACAGGGATCACACATACACAAGTCCCTACTGACTAACCCCCCAATATGATTATTAGCAATTGTCAATACTATTACGGTATAAAAATATCAGAACCCCACACACCGTATCTATTATTATTAATTACCCAACTTCTTACACATTCTTTAAATAATAGTCCTGTACAAGGTATTTCCATAACTGGTCATTAAATTCTTATAAGCCAGCTGGCTGACGATACTACACTTTTTCTGAAAGATGCTAGTCAGATTCCCACATCGATCAATGTGATAGAATCCTTTTCCAAAGCATCTGCCTTAACAGGAAGCCAGTTTCAGTTTCAACTGTTTTGCCTGTTTTATGAACATTTTAAAATCTTGTCCATGTTCTGTTATAATCTGCACCCGGCACAGGCAGAAGAGGACTGGCCACCCCTCACAGCCTGGTTCCTCTCTAGGTTTCTTCCTAGGTTTTGGCCTTTGGCCTTGCTAGGGAGTTTTTCCTAGCCACCATGCTTTTACACCTGCATTGCTTGCTGTTTGGGGTTTTAGGCTGGGTTTCTGTAAAGCACTCTGTGACATCAGCTGATGTACTTCCGGCGCTGACAGATGGCAGCCTCGCTTCACATTCTCAGGAAACTATGCAGTATTTTGTTTTTTTATGTATTACTTCTTACATTGTTACCCCGGGAAATATTAAGCTTTATTACATACAACCGGGAGGAACTATTGGATATAAGAGCAACGCCAACTTCCTTTACTCTTGTGTGTATAAAGTAAATGTTGTGAATTTGTTAGATTACTTGTTAGATACTACTGCATGGTCGGAACTAGAAGCACAAGCATTTCGCTACACTCGCATTAACATCTGCTAACCATGTGTATGTGACCAATAAAATTCGATTTGATGTAAGGGCTTTATAAATACATTTGTTTTGATTTACGTGCCCCCAACCGATTGTTTTTTTGTTTGTTTATCTGTGTTGTTTGGAACTTATTTTTTTACTCATTTTGTACATAATGTTGCCGCTACTGAAAATAACTTCTAGACATCAGGACTGCGATTACTCACCACGGACTAGCAGAATCCTTTTTCTTCTTTCACGACTCTGACGAGCCCGAGACGGAGGATATATGGCTCCCTCGCCAACAGTCCCAAGCCCCGTGATCTGCGTGAAGAGAAGGCGGAGAAAGAGAGGCCGGAGAGCGGGCTGCCTCCTGAGAAGTCGAAGGAGATCGAATAAACCCCCACTTCCCTCAATTCTGCAGCAACCGTGCAATCTTTGGCCAATAAAATCGACGAGTTACGCTTAAGATTAAACTACCAACGGGACATTAAAAGCTGTAACATCTTATGCTTCACAGAGTCGTGGCTAAACGATGACAACAACATACAGCTGGCTGGTTATACGATGTACTGGCATGATAGAACAGCGGCGTCTGGTAAGACAAGAGGCAGCGGTCTATGTATTTTTGTAAACAACAGCTGGTGCACGATATCTAAGGAAGTCTCGAGCTATTGCTCACCTGAGGTAGAGTTTCTCATGATAAGCTGTAGACCACACTATCTACTGAGAGTTTTCATCTGTATTCTTTGTAGCTGTATACGCATAACGTTGAAGCGAATTTGGAGGGCAGACTGACAGGGACTCAAACCCAGTTCTCTTCCCATTCAGTGACAATTCGGGAGCCAGGTAGACATGCACTTAACCAAATCCCCTATGTTAATCTAGAAATATCTGAGACCTTATTCTCAAAATATTGGCACTTTAAAAAGTTATATTATGCAACAAATAGTAAGTACCACCCCCTGTCGCTGTTTATTTTCTCTCTCTTCACTTAATATTCTTCTGTAATTAGAGTCTGCTGGATCTATACCAGAAATGAGCTGTGGTTACTATGAGACCACACCCACAACTAGTGTGTACAGTACTGATAACTTGTCATTATGAATTAGTTTATACGTTAACATTTTATGAAACACATAGCCTACTATGCAACTGTAGCCTGTATATAGTCATTGGAATGTTACCAGCAGCAGACCCTTGATATGTGGATAGCCTAATAAAAAAAACAGAATCCAGGCTTCATTCGTTTTCACCATCTCTTTAATAAGATCACATTCAGCCATCAGATATTTGGGGAAGTGATTTACCTTACGCTAAAGTCACACACAATCAGAATATAAGCACATACAGTTGAAGTCGGAAGTTGACACACTTTAGCCAAATACATTTAAGCTCAGTTTTTACAAATCCTGACATTTAATCCTAGTAAAAATTCCCTGTCTTAGGTCAGTTAGGATCACCACTTCATTTTAAGAATGTGAAATGTCAGAATAATAGTAGACAGAATTATTTATTTCAGCTTTTATTTCTTTCATCGCATTCCCAGTGGGTCAGAAGTTTACATACACTCAATTAGTATTTGGTAGCATTGATTTTTAATTGTTTAACATGGGTCTAACGTTTCAGGTAGTCTTCCACAAGCTTCCCACAATAGGTTAGGTGAATTTTGTCCCATTCCTCCTGACAAAGCTGGTGTAACTGAGTCAGGTTTGTAGGCCTCCTTGCTCGCACACGCTCTTTCAGTTCTGCTCACAAATGTTCTATGGGATTGAAGTCAGGGCTTTGTGATGGCCACTCCAATACCTTGACTTTGTTATCCTTAAGCCATTTGCCACAACTTTGGAAGTATACTTGGGGTCATTGTCCATTTGGAAGACCCATTTGCAACCAAGCTTTATCTTCCTGACTGATGTCTTGAGATGTTGCTTCAATGTATCCACATAATTTTCCATCCTTATGATGCCATCTATTTTGTGAACTGCACCAGTCCCTCCTGCAGCAAAGCATCCCCACAACATGATGCTGCCACCACCGTGCTTCACGGTTGGGAAGGTGTTCTTCAGCTTGCAAGCCTCCCCCTTTTTCCTCCAAACATAACGATGGTCATTATGGCCAAACAGTTCTATTTTTGTTTCTTCAGACCAGAGGACATTTCTCCAAAAAGTAATATCTTTGTCCCCATGTGCAGTTAGAAACCCTAGTCTAGCTTTTTATGGCGGTTTTGGAGCAGTGGCTTCCTCCTTGCTAAGCGGCCTTTCAGGTTATGTCGATATAGGACTTGTTTTACTGTGGATATAGATACTTTTGTACCTGTTTCCTCCAGCATCTTCACAAAGGTCCTTTGCTGTTGTTTTGGGATTGATTTGCACTTTTCGCACCAAAGTACGTTCATCTCTAGGAGACAGAACACATCTCCTTCCTGAGTGGTATGACGGCTGCGTGGTCCCATGGTGTTTAAACTATTGTTTGTACAGATGAACGTGGTACCTTCAGGCATTTGGAAATTGCCCCCCAAGGATGAACCAGACTTGTGGAGGTCTACATTTTTTTTTCTGAGGTCTTGGCTGATTTCTTTTGATTTTCCCATGATGTCAAGCAAAGAGGCACTGAGTTTGAAGGTAGGCCTTGAAATACATCCACAGGTACACCTCCAAATGACTCAAATTACAGTGGGGCAAAAAAAGTATTTAGTCAGCCACCAACTGTGCAAGTTCTCTCACTTAAAAAGATGAGAGAGGCCTGTAATTTTCATCATAGGTACACTTCAACTATGACAGACAAAATGAGGAAAAGAAATCCAGAAAATCACATTGTAGGATTTTTAATGAATTTATTTGCAAATTATGGTGGAAAATAAGTATTTGGTCACATACAAACAAGCAAGATTTCTGGCACTCACAGACCTGTAACTTCTTCTTTAAGAGGCTCCTCTGTCCTCCACTCGTTACCTGTATTAATGGCACCTGTTTGAACTTGTTATCAGTATAAAAGACACCTGTCCACAACCTCAAACAGTCACACTCCAAACTCCACTATGGCCAAGACCAAAGAGCTGTCAAAGGACACCAGAAACAAAATTGTAGACCTGCACCAGGTTGGGAAGACTGAATCTGCAATAGGTAAGCAGCTTGGTTTGAAGAAATCAACTGTGGGAGCAATTATTAGGAAATGGAAGACATACAAGACCACTGATAATCTTCCTCGATCTGGGGCTCCACGCAAGATCTCACCCCGTGGGGTCAAAATGATCACAAGAACGGTGAAAAAATCCCAGAACCACACGGGGGGACCTAGCGAATGACCTGCAGAGAGCTGGGACCAAAGTAACAAAGCCTACCATCAGCAAGGGCATTGAAGATGAAACTTGGCTGGGTCTTTCAGCATGACAATGATCCCAAACACACCGCCCGAACGAAGGAGTGGCTTCAGTAGAAGCATTTCAAGGTCCTGGAGTGGCCTAGCCAGTCTCCAGATCTCAACCCCATAGAAAATCTTTGGAGGGAGTTGAAAGTCTGTGTTGCCCAGCGACAGCCCCAAAACATCACTGCTCTAGAGGAGATCTGCATGGAGGAATGGGCCAAAATACCAGCAACAGTGTGTGAAAACCTTGTGAAGACTTACAGAAAACGTTTGACCTCTGTCATTGCCAACAAAGGGTATATAAAAGTATTGAGAAACTTTTGTTATTGACCAAATACTTATTTTCCACCATAATTTGCAAATAAATCAATTAAATCCTACAATGTGATTTTCTGGATTTCTTTTTCTCATTTCGTCTGTCATAGTTGAAGTGTACCTATGATGAAAATTACAGGCCTCTCATCTTTTTAAGTTGGAGAACTTGCACAATTGGTGGCTGACTAAATACTTTTTTGCCCCACTGTATGTCAATCAGAAGCTTCTAAAGCCATGACATCATTTTCAGGAATTTTCTAAGCTGTTTAAAGTCAACTTAGTGTATTTAAACTTCTGACCCACTGGAATTGTGATACAGTGAATTACAAGTGAAATAATCTGTCTGTAAACAATTGTTGGAAAAATTACTTGTGTCATGCACAAAGTAGATGTCCTAACCGACTTGCCAAAACTATAGTTTGTTAACAAGACATTTGTGGTGTGGTTGAAAAACAAGTTTAAATGACTCCAACCTAAGTGCATGTAAACTTCCGACTTCAACTGTACATGAAACTTTAAAGTCAGACAGATACCACTCTTTTGAGAGTTTATTATACAAATGTTATTGAAAAAATGAATTAAATAAAAATAGCAGATAGACTTTTGTAGGAAGCTCCATCCTGCAGAGCTAAAAACCAACAGCTTCTAGATGACAACCTGGAAGAGCAGAACCTGCCTCCTCTGCACCCACTGAAAGAATGATTCCTAGTAGTCTTAAGAGCAACAATCCGCAATTCGAAAAGCGCTTTCCCCCCGGTACTTGTTTAGGTCAACAGGTGAGGGATGGGGTTGGAGGAATGTACCCACTCTCAAATTCCTAGACAGTGCTAGGGATGCAGATCATGAGGATCACAGAGGAGGCATTTATAAGTTAAAATCTTCAAGAATCAGTGGCTATATATCATTATGTCCAAAAATTACAAGTACCAATCCCAGATTGCCCCTTTAAAAAGACCTAAGTCTCTACAGACGGTTGTGAATCACCCAGATGAACATCAGTGGCACTGTCAACTATAGCTCATTCACTTAACTCATTATGAGCCTCATCTTTCAAACGGATCGAAAAGAAAACCAAAATAATAAAATACCTGAAGTCAGTCAACATCCAACCGTCTTTCTCACCCTCTTTTTGTAACATAGTAGAAGTACTGTAACAGCATTATTCTGAAAAACGGTTGGCATTAGGTGAGTTCACCCACTCACAATAAATAATCAACACTGACCTTTTTTTGTCCCTGATAGACATGTCCCAAATGGCACCCTATTCCCCATGTAGTGCACTACTTTTGACCAGGGCCCATAGGGCACTAGTCAAAAGAAGTTCACTATGTAGGAAAAGGGTGCCATTTAGGATGCAAACACTGTTTAGGGGTGAGAGACTGACTCAAAATTAACATATCATTATTATTAATCCTAATTATTACATGGTTAGTCAGCAATAGCAGCAGAGCAATGCTAATTTAATGGTGGTGTTTCTCCCGGTTGGGGTCAATTTAATTTTAACCTCAATTCAGAAAGTAAACCTAATTCAAAATCCAATTCCACATTTTCCGAATTGAAAATAATTGGTATGTCAGTATACTTCTTGAATTGACTGGAATCGAGCCCAACCCTGGTGTTTGTATAGGACATTCCCTCTCTTCCTCTTTCTGGTGTAACAGAATAGTAGGGCTGGATTATATTCAGTGATGAGAAACATTCCAGAATACTGGGCATAGAAATGGAATGAAGAGCCTACTCTGCATTCCTGAGTCTACCTGAAAGACAATCATTTCTGTTCCCCAAAGTCCCTATTCTGCATGAGAGATGGCCATGTCTGTTCTATCTGAATGTTCTGTTGTGTCCTCCTGAACAGTGCCCCAGGTGACTCAGTGTGTGTGTGTGGTGTGAGATGAGGTCTGTGTGTCCTCCTGAACAGTGCCCCAGGTGAATCAGTGTGTGTGTGTGGTGTGAGATGAGGTCTGTGTTCTGATGAGGTCTGTGTGTCCTCCTGAACAGTGCCCCAGGTGAATCAGTGTGTGTGGTGTGAGATGAGGTCTGTGTTCTGATGAGGTCTGTGTGTCCTCCTGAACAGTGCCCCAGGTGAATCAGTGTGTGTGTGTGTGGTGTGAGATGAGGTCTGTGTGTCCTCCTGAACAGTGCCCCAGGTGAATCAGTGTGTGTGTGTGGTGTGAGATGAGGTCTGTGTTCTGATGAGGTCTGTGTGTCCTCCTGAACAGTGCCCCAGGTGAATCAGTGTGTGTGTGGTGTGAGATGAGGTCTGTGTGTCCTCCTGAACAGTGCCCCAGGTGAATCAGTGTGTGTGTGGTGTGAGATGAGGTCTGTGTGTCCTCCTGAACAGTGCCCCAGGTGAATCAGTGTGTGTGTGGTGTGAGATGAGGTCTGTGTGGCGTTACAAGGGGACGTGGCTGAAGAGGTAGGAGACAGATTCCCCGTTGTGGGTCCTGCGGATGGCCTCTGCCAGGATCATAGAGATGTCAATCACCTACAGGACAAACAGATGGTCAATAACACATAAACTATGTCAGACTATTTACCGTTGATAAACAGAAAGTGTGCTCTCATTTATAGAGTGAACTATTTGAATTATTTTAGCACAAACTTTTTAGGTGATATGATTATTAAAACTACTTGCCGTTGTCTTAGTTGTTAAACATCACAGTAGCAACAATAGAATTTCAGCTTAAACCACCGTAACATTATTGGACAATATGACAGTCTACTTACATTGAGGTGAATGACCTTGATATAACCTCTGACCCCTGACCTGTATCTTAGGACAGTAATATAACATTTGACCCCTAACCTGTATCTAAGGATAGTGCTGTGACCCATGACCTGTATCTTAGGACAGTAATATAACATTTGACCCCTAACCTGTATCTAAGGATAGTGCTGTGACCCATGACCTGTATCTTAGGACAGTAATATACCACCTGACCTGTATCTAAGGACAGTGCTGTGACCCCTGACCTGTATCTAAGAACAGTGCTGTGACCCCTGACCTGTATCTTAGGACAGGTCTTCATCTTCTCCTCCTGAGGGATAGTGTTGGTGACAACCACGGCCTCGAAGCAGGCGTTGTTGATGCGGGAGATGGCCGGGCCAGAGAAGATACCATGGGTCAGGATGGCATACACCTTGGTAGCACCAGCTGAGATCAGCCTGAGGGTAGAGGGACAATATCTCCTCAAAAAACTGTGGGATTATAGCAGCTCCAACATTTACCTGTTTGAATACACTGACACTCTCATTTGGATGAAGGAGAAGTGAAATGTGAAATAGTGGTGGGGATTTCCACAGCTTTGCAATATGAATGGCTTGACATCAAATCAGAGATCCATTTGAATGTACAGGATCATAATCAATGTTTGTTTTTGAGTGGTTAAGATTCAGCCCAGACACCCATTGCCTGGGCATAGATACGTGTTAAGATTAGTCAAGGTCATAAGTTGAGACTTTACTTACTTGTCGGCCGCGTGGCAGATAGTACCACAGGTGTCTGCCATGTCATCCACCAAGATGGCCACCCGATCCGTGACGTCCCCGACCAACACCATGCGATCCACCTCGTTGGCCTTCTTTCTCTCTTTGTGGATCAGAGCAAAGTCCACATTGAGCCTGTCCGCTATGGAAGTCACTCTGTCACACAGAACACAGTGTTAAGAGGAAGCCAAGTCAGAGGCACAACAGCTGGTCCACTGTTATCGCTTGAAGATGTGTTAGAGTGAAGGAGCAGTGAGAATCTAAAGTTCATTTCACCACAGATAAGGCAGAGTTCAAGAAAGACATGGCTGAAGGGTAAAACCAGTAAAAGAGAGGTGATGTCCTTGAAGCAGTAATCTAGCATGCACATAGTGGTTCCCATATTTACCAAGCATTCTCTTTCGCTCTCCACCAGTCTCTTCACTCTCTCTCCATCTTTCTCTGATTAATCAAATTTCTTATTTTGGCCAAAAGCCCTCCGACCAAAACCTTTTTGACTACTCTGTCCGGTCTCACCTCTTAGCACCCCCTGCGTCTGGAGAGACGATAGTGCAGGTCTTCCACTCTGCGATGTTCTCCTTGATCCACTTCAGTACAGCAGGCTCAGCGTACAGGTTATCCACCGGGATGTCAAAGAAACCCTGGAGATACCAGAGACACACAGACAGGAGTCAGAGGCTGCCATCTAGCAGTTTCCCATCCCATGAACCATCTCTAGTCATTGTGCCCTTGAGCCAGTCACTTAACCCTTATAGAACTCCATGCGTGGTGTGGGTTTGCTGATTGTGTTGTCTGTTGGATTGGAGGAAGCAAAAGAAGAATTTACATCTCGATAGTCTGGCTGTTTGGTCCTCTACTGCCAGACCCCAGTGTCCTCCCTCCTCATGACCTCTACTGCCAGACCCCAGTGTCCTCCCTCCTCATGACCTCTACTGCCAGACCCCAGTGTCCTCCCTCCTCATGACCTCTACTGCCAGACCCCAGTGTCCTCCCTACTCCTAACCTGGATCTGTGAGGCATGGAGGTCCATAGTGATGATGTGATCAGCCCCAGACACAGACAGCATGTTAGCCACCAGCTTGGCTGAGATGGGCGCCCGACTCTGCAAGGAAACACACACACACCTCATTTGTTCTACTCACATCACATGATATGAGCGGAGTCTTCCATCTTAAAAATTGGTCCGTTTTACATTTCCTTCCCGAGGCCACAAGGGGCAGCTGATAGGCTAATTCTAAACCACAGTCAAGTGTACAACTCGAAGTCTATGAAAAAAAGCCCAAGAAAAGTGATACTGTACAAAAAGTTAATAGCAGTATACTTTTGGCAGATACATAGTACATGCAATACATTATATTGGGAGGACAAGGACATCAACTGACATAAACCATGAGAGGAATGGAGGCAGGCAGGTGACGTTAACAATACAAACAGAAGCCACAATGACCGCCCACTCTGTTCACTGCTTAACTTAAATCAGTGGAGAAATCAAAACAAAACTCAGGCATGCTCCCAGTCCCATCCATCTGCTGTGGCTGCCTGCTGTAGTCTGTCCACACAGTCAGTGACAGCAACATGAGTGGTAAGATCTCACTGGACGTTGATGGGGTGTAATGGCAGGGTTGGGGTCAATTCAATTTCAATTCACGAAGTACACTGAAATTCTAATGCTTTTGAATTAAAAACATTTGGAATTGGGTTTAATTTCTGAATTGACTGGAATTGAACACAACTCTGGTGATGCGGTATAATGTTCGGCGGTGTGACAGTAGAGTAACTAGACGTCTGTCCCTCACCCCCACCTTGTCCTTCTTGTCCTGCCGTGAGTAGGGGAAGCAGGGGATGACGGCTGTGACACGGGATGCCGAGGCGATCTTACACGCATTGATCATAATCAGCAGCTCCATCAGATTGTCATTGATCTCCCCACATCCGCTCTGTACGATGTAAACATCCTCTCCACGCACACTCTCCCCGATCTCAACACTGTTAGGGCCCAAGGGAGGGCAGGAGAGGGAGAGGACGGGGTAAACAACACTCTCTGCTAACACAGCAAGACACTAGTGGTGAGGGATATTCACCACCAGACAGAGAAAACACAGCCTACAGGTGTTTAGGGCTAGGGGCCGTAGAAGTGCAGTGACGAGAGAAGATTCCACAGTAGGCTAAATGCAGTGGCAATTCAACTACTGTATGAGCAAAGTTCTGAACAGCACAGAATGAGAAGTATACAGCTTGATGCAGTGTTACACAGGTTACAATAAACAATTGTTTCACGTTTGCTAGCTTGTTGGGGTTGTCAGCTCTCCCAATAGTCTGAAATGAGTTGAAATGTATGGGGAAGTGTAGTTCGCCCAATGCGCAACAAACTGAGCGCCAAAATAAACCCCAGTTATGCGTGACATAAACTACAAGTTCCAAGCACCTTTGCGAGGCAGCATCGGAAGCAGCACGTTAACATAACGTTTCGTACACATATTTATCTCACATACGATTTCAACAGATTAGCTTTCTATACATTAAAAGTTTACACTGACCATGTTTCTTGATTGCTGAATTTCTTGGTGACAACCTTCCCGAGTTCCATCCCAAGACGGTCGGCAATTCTGTGAGACAGTTCTCGATGCGAGCTACCGCTGAATATCTTAATGTTCGGCATTTTTGTATGTTCCAGGGCTTCGTTATACGGAAGCTAGCTACAATGCTAGTAGCATCAAATGAATGATATACGATCTATTAGTTCTAGTGAACTGTTGGAAATCGATCGCTAGTCAATAGATATCATCAAGCTTGATGCGTTGCCTACCTATCAACCATCGTTCCCTTCTTCACGCATGCGCCTGTCCTTTTTTCTGGTCGGTTGGCATCCAATATGTTGCATTACCGCCCCCAACTGGACTATAATATACATCCATTTAACTTTGTGATACAAAAGTGGAAAAGGAAAAAAATTAAAATAAATAAAACCTTCAAACTAACTCTTCACTCATTAAAAAGCCACTACCCCATTGCACTACTTTGACCCTATCTGCTCCTGCACCCAACCAGCCAGCCCAGCCAGGCGCACCTTGCCAACGGCTTGGGAGGACGGGACACCACCAATCAAAACACCCTGTAACTCTTCTGAAGTCAAATTTCGTATACCCAAACACTTCTCTGCAGCTGCCACCACAACGTCTATTTTCTGTGATTTACATTCTATTTCTGCAGTACAGTTGACATTCATTGCTATGAACGCTAAGAAGCCAACCTTACTGAAACATATATCACTGGTTGACCTCTTGTCCCTGGTAGCAGGCGGCATCAACAATACACCGCCCACTTCACATGACATCATTCATACCTGTATATACTGAACAAAAATATTAATGCAACATGCAAAGTGTTGGTCCCATGTTTCATGAGCTGAAATAAAAGATCCCAGAAATGGTCCACATGCACAAAAAGCTTATTTCTCTCAAATTTTGTCCACAAATTTGTTTACATCCCTGATAGTGAGCATTTCTCCTTTGCCAAAATAATCCATCCACCTGACAGGTGTGGCATATCAAGAAGCTGATTAAACAGCATGATCATTACACAGGTGCACGTTGTGCTGGGGACAAAATAATTGCAGTTTTGTTACGCAACACAATGCCACAGATGTCTCAAGTTTTGAGGGAGTGTGCAATTGGCATGCTGATTGCAGGAATGTCCACCAGAGCTGTTGCCAGAAAATGGAATGTTAATTTCTCTACCATAAGCCGCCTCCAATGTCATTTTATAGAATTTGGCAGTACGTCCAACCAGCTTCACAACCGCAGACCACGTGTAACCACGTCAGCCCAGGACCTCCACATACAGCTTCTTCACCTGCGGGATCGTCTGAGACCAGCCACCTGGACAGCTGATGAAACAGAGGAGTATTTCTGTCTGTAATAAAGGCCTTTTGTGAGGAAAAACTCATTTCGATTGGCTGGGCCTGGCTCCCAAGTGGATGGGCCTATGCCCAGTCATGTGAAATCCATAGATTAAGGCCTAATGCATTTATTTCAATTGACTGATTTCCTTATATGAACTGTAACTCAGTAAAATCATTGAAATTGTTGCATGTTGCATTTATATTTTTGATCAGTATACTTAGTTGAATGCACAAGTCCTGTAACAAACCAGAATACTAGTGTTCGGCATTCCGAGTATTTTCTGTGACCCGGATCATTTGACTGAGTTCACGTAAAATAACTGTTCATTTGGCTCCCAAACGGCTATTTGTTCAATAAGGCTTAGAAATGGAAAAAACATCAACAAATTGTCCATCTCTAATTTAAAGCCTAAAACGTTGCCTACCATCATGTCAGGTAGTGAAATGTGAGTTCAAATATACTTTAACTTGACCAAATTATTAGACCTGAAAGAAATTAATAAATAAACGCACTGAAAAAAGGAGCGTGGACCAGAATGAGTCTCTCTCCACAATATATAGATCCGGCACTGAGGATTATCATCTTCAAATAATCTGTAGATAATCGATGTACGGCGCTCAAAAAGCAATAACAGTAACAGTATGCAAATCAGGGAGCCAAATGAACGGCTCTTTCACATATGTCATTCGGTTCCCGACGTTCACCGAAAAGAGACGTCCAAAAAGACGTCTGCTAAATGATCAAAATGTAATTTCATTTACGTAGTGGTCCATCCACTTTCATCTACATCCTTACATGATAATCTATTGATTGAAGGTAATGAATGTACTGTTGATACCTTAATAAGTTTAAAACTACAATTTATATTTAGGTTTACAACTACCTGCATAGGTTTTTAGGTTGCATGTTATGTTAGCTACATATTGTAACGTGATATGCGAATGCGACTAGTGTAGCTATCCCTTGATCATGACCGAGTTCCATAACACACATAAGAGTCGTTGGATGAAGGCATCTTCTGCTGTATGGGGGAGTTTTGTTAGAGGCCCCGACACTCGGTCTGAATATTAACCCGCAACGCTTGCAGTACGGTTTTAGAAGCATAAGGACATTTTCTTTCATATCAGGGAGAAATCATTTTCAAAAAACGAAAGGTTAAATTCATACACCTTTCTAGGTTTAGTGTTCCCAAATGGCCCTATCTACATGTTACAGCAACAGATGGACCACTTGTGCTAAGTATCTATCTAGCATCCCACTGAACAGCTGTGTGGAAGAAGGCCGCCAGAAACGTGTTGTCACTGAAAAATACTGTTGGCTGCAACTGTGATAAAGCCTGTTAAAACAGTATACAGCAGCGGCGGTAGGTGGCGTTTAAGGTGAGGGAGGACAGTTTTTTTTATTGAGCATGGCTTAATTTCTATTACAGCATATTGGATGACTGTCATTCATATTCCATTCACCCAGTTCAATGTAACATTGATAGGTTTAGGCAACTACATGATACAAAAATGTTCCCTGTACCCATCATGAGGTTGCTACAACCTAGCCTATAAATTAAAGTTTACAACGTAAGTGCACAGGTCGAGTGAAGGTGACAGACAGTGACACGTTCAATATCGCCTTGCACTCTCTTGCCTGCATCTAGCTGATCTAGGGTGTAATCATTACTCCAAAAGTTGCAAACGAGAGTTTCTATTCGACAAATTCAGGTATGTTTATTCCCGTTTTGTTCCATTTGCTTCTGTTTAAGAAACGTTTTTCAACAGAATCGGCGGAATGAATACACCCCTGATCACACACAAACACAGTTCACTTTCATAGCAGCCACATACACACAGCATGATCATTTTCTCATTGTAGAATTCCTTCTCGCATCCACGCACTCTCCTCCTCTCACCATTTCCCTTCGCTTGTGGACTTCAGCGCACAACACATCAGCTGTCTGTGACCAGGCGAAAAAACCTCTCCAAGCCAAACCTTCATATCATGAACACTAACTGCTGCACACTGCCTACATCGTTAAAAGTACTAGCTAACGTCATAGCTAGTCAACATAGCTACTAGAACTAACGCGTTAGTAAACCCGCAACAATCATGCAGTACAGTTTAGCAGTTACACCGGCAGGCCCCTGTGGCAATAAATGTATAAAACCTAAAGCTTACCTTGACTTGGAAGAGTTCCAGTGTTGCATATCCATAGCTAACATAGCATCCCTCTCTGTTTGAGCCTGGTGTTTGAGTAGGCTAAACTAGCTAGCTGCAATCGCTAAAATATATATATATATAGCTAGCCCTCTCTCATGCTCTCTCTCATGCTTTAAATAAATAAATAATTTGTTTCAAAACTGTTCAACTATTGTCTTTCTCTCTCTTTTTGAGTCGACTACTCACCACTTTTTATGCCCTGCAATGCTAGCTTGCTGTAGTTTATGCTTTCAGTACTAGATTAATTCTCTGATCCTTTGATTAGGTGGACAACATGTCAGTTCAGTAACATATAAGGTCCTTTGACCTTGAGGAGTAATCACAGGCTCCTTAAGAGTACTTATTGGGCTAGTTGTAGCTAGTGCAAAGCACCAGTAGGAATTTTTCAACAACCTTTACTTGGCAATACTTTCTTTGTTCTCAATTCGGGAGATACTTGTCTCTCATAAACGCCTGTGTGCAGTTGCAGGTGGTACTCCAAAACTCTGAGAAGATGCAAGAGGCATTTTTCAATCGATACAAAAAGTGAATTTAATATTTTTCTCCGTTGTTTTGGAGTACCACCTGCAACTGCACACAGACGTTTATAAGAGACAATATTTTCCCGAATCGAGAACGAAGAAAGTATCGACCAAGTAAAGTTTTGTCGAAAATATCCTGATTATGGCTGAACAGCAGCCTATGCAGAGGAGTTACATTTTTACATGGTTAATATTATGCCATGTTCTCTGCAGTAATGTGTTGGCAACAAGAGTGAAGTTTGTGTTGACATAAAAAAGCCTTCAAGCTTTTGAAGTGATATGCTTAGTGACTAATCAATATTTTCTCTGATTTCTGACTGACAGTAGAGGCCGCAGTAATCTAGGCCAGAAGTTTGGAGGAGGACAACATGGATTTGTAGAAGGATAGGCTACTTCTGCCCAATGCTCAGGAGGAGAAGGACATCTCAAGGAAGTCTATTTATATTAATTTTGGAGTGAAGGTCAGATGAGGCCCAAATAACTTGAGTGTAACAAACAAACATTTCAATCTACACCAAATGTAAATGTGCATTTCTAAACCGAGGATTATAACTTTATTGCTCTTAAAACATGAGAAACGTTGTACAGACAGAAGAACACAGTGAAGACAAGATTATTGACAAATAAATAAAAGCAAATAAATAAGTGCAAACAAACACAATGGAATAGGCCATGGAACATAGGTCCATTATGCTATGGAACATAGGTCAATTTTGTTATGGAACATAGGTCCATTATGTTATGGAACATAGGTCCATTATGTTATAGAACATAGGTCCATTTTGTTATGGAACATAGGTCCATTATGTTATGGAACATAGGTCCATTATGTTATGGAACATAGGTCCATTTTGTTATGGAACATAGGTCCATTTTGTTATGGAACATAGGTCCATTATGTTGTGGAACATAGGTCCATTATGTTGTGGAACATAGGTCCATTACGTTGTGGAACATAGGTCCATTACGTTGTGGAACATAGGTCCATTACGTTGTGGAACATAGGTCCATTACGTTGTGGAACATAGGTCCATTATGTTATGGAACATAGGTCCCTTATGTTGTGGAACATAGGTCCATTATGTGAATTAAACAGAGACATATTCACAGTTTTGGCAACAATGCAACTCAACAATGACAACCACACAAAATATTTGTATATTACCATTATGTCAAAAACAAAATGTTTGAAAACATTTCCAGGTGGTCATGATGAGAGAATGTCGTTTGATACTGTAAATATTTAGTTTTTATAAAAATAAACATGTCCCATGCTTTATACTCATTATATACTCTTAAAATATATGTTTTTGCTATTAGTTTTCTATGGAATATAACTACTATAAATGATACGGTACAGACATGTTTTCAATTTTTTTACAAAACAGTGAAGAATTTGGAACCAATCTTCACATTGTCAGTTAGTGGGATAATTTAAAAGGGTTTTCCAGGCTCACAAATATTCCAACCGTTTTACAATATTTACATCTCAAGTGTAGATAATACAACTCCGAATAAAGAATTTCCATTGCAAAACATTACTGCTGTAAGTAGCCTCCTCATATTTGTGTGGGTGTGTATTCTTTCTTTCTCACTTCAATAAAACTAGTGGTAACACTGTATCTGCGACCACCATTGGTAACTTGACCATTTTTACTTCTTGTATCTTCAAGAAGAAAAGTAGAATCGGGGAAACATGCAAGACAGCAGTGCAGTGAAAAAACCCCACATGGTATGAATAGTACTCTAATGGCAGAGTCTGAATAGTTTCAGTTTCTGTTGAGGTTAGCAATAGGCTGCGTTGATCTCTGTGGTTTGACAATAGGATGAGACAGAAAGCTGTTTTCAGACAGAAAACACAGGTGTCAGTTTTATTAAAATACATAGAAAACTACTTTGTGTGTGTGTGTGTGATTTCCCAATATTTAATGTATTGCACAATGGACAACAGCACATAGAGAGCAAAAAGTATAAACCCATTGAATTGTTTGTGACACAAAATCCTGTAAAATGATTTTAGAGAAGAATATAGCGACTTGAGTCTCTTCTAAGATGAAATAGTTTATAAAACTGAAGGTGTATGATGTGAAGTCTGTTTTCTAGCTCAATGTTCAGTAGACTGAATGTAAACAAAACATGAACTTAGATCATGTGTGAGCAGGAGCAAATTCTGAAGGTTGTGCAAACGTCTAAGGCTAGGTTTGCTAAAGTGGATCTCCCATTTACCTCGTTTACAAGAGGTGAGGTGCCGGTTTCGTGTGGATTGTGATCGTTGTGTGTGAGAGTGTGTGTACTGTGTGTGTGTCTCAAACCAAGACACCAATGTGAGGTTTACTACACTGAATACTGCAGAGCGGGGCTGCCTTCCTTCATGAAGAACATTGATCCCACCCAGCTGATTGGTTAGCCGCTAGTGAGCTAGCGTTTCTGCTACATCTGCCCCAACCTGTGGTGTTATTCTACAGATGAGTAAATGGGCCCCATGTCTGTTTTATAGCAACCCAATTCAAATGTGTGGATTTTACAATCTCGCCGAGGTACAATTTCCAACATTGTGAATGTGATGTATGTGATATTGTTGAGGTGCATGTCATGACATTTTTCGGATGACCAACAGAACTGTGTGACAACAGTTAGAAATGTAACAAACAAACACGTCAACTACTAACCCAGGCTTTGGACTACCTAATTCACAGAATTCGCTACTTTGACATATTCTCTGTGGTATTTTTGCCCAGAGCACATTAAAATGTCTAAAGATTTATTGTAGGTGTATTATGCTTTATATTTGTTATACTCAAAACCATTTTATATATTATTTTCATTATATTTATTCTCCACAAAATGGTATACTTTGCTAAAAAGATACAACTCAAATATACATAGAAAAGAATGAGAAGGACCTTTGAAATGTGAGAGTTGACATGGAGGAGTGGTTAGCCCTGTTTTTCACCCAGCGTTTCAGAGGTGTAGGTCCTTGCACCTTTTGTACAGCGGTGCTCAAGTGTTTGTCTTTTATGCTAGAACACTACAGGGCCACTCTAGGCTGCAACTGCCACAGCCCCTGTAAACGCATCATGGAGCAGTTGCATTGCGATGGATGGATCATTGCATGTCCTGTAAACAATAAATATCTAATGGACGTTGAGAGTGTGGACCCAGCTACCCACACTCCCAACTGTCATAAATAATTATTCACTAACTTCCCCCAGCTTTGTCTCTACTGGGTGGGCAGGGTTTTGATTGGGCGAGAGAGGGAGCCCATGTTAGTGGTGGTTGTAGTAACTTGTGGACTCACGCTCTTGTTAGGCAGACTACTGGAGTGGCCCATAGCATCCTCGGCTGCACGCAACAACAACGTGTAATTGATAGCAACCTCTTCAACCTTCCGCAGCAGCTGCAGCCTTTGGGCCTCTGAACGCACCCGTCTAACCAGCTTGATGAAGGTCTGAGTCAGTTCGCAGAGGACCAGGAAGCTGGCCGTAACAACGCTCAGCATGCGTGTGGGGCTCTTCTCGACGCTTGCCACCCGTCTGCACGCCGCCCTGAACTCCTTGAAGCGCACCGCCAGCTCCTGCTTGTACTCGGCGATCCGGGACGGCTGGAGGCGTGATTCGTTATCCACCTGGGGAACGTTAGCGCACTGTCGCAGGATGGCTAGCAGCTCATTAGCATCCAGCTGGGCATTGAGGAAACCGTCCGGCAGGCTGAATGTCTTCCCTTGCAGGGACTGGACCCTCGCCAGGCTCCCCTCCAGAGTCCCGCAGGCCCGGAGGTCGATCTCCTGTGTGTGTGGCTCCTCTTCTTCTTCCTCTTCCTCTATTTCTTCCTCCTCCCCACTGCAGCCCTCAGCGTGGAGGACCTGGAGAGTTTTGCTGACGACGGGCAAGGTCTGAGAGTCCAGGTGCATCCCAGGCAGGACCTGGAGGGGGATGGAGTAGGAAAGCTCTTCTTTCTCGCTGCTCTCGTCCGCCGCCTCACACTTCCTGTAGCAGAAACAGAAGGAGCAGCACTTCTCCCTGTCGTCACTGTCCTCGCTAGGCAGCCCCAGCAGCATCTCTGTCGGCGCCCCCTCTCTGCTCTCCCGCAGCAGCTCTTCTCCCTGGATGAAGAACACTCCTTTCTTCCCCTTTGCCTCTGCAGCAGCCGTGTGAGTTTGAGTTTGATTGTGAAGAGGCTCCACGGGCGTTGGAAGCCTCAGTCCTGTGGCCCTCACTCGCTCCATCTCCTTCTCCAGGCTCTTGGCTTTGGGTTTGACCTCGGCGTACAGTGGCGTGCCTTCAGCGTTGTCCACCTCCCCGATGCTATATCGCCTCTGGAGCTTCTTGTACTGCGGGGCACCCATGCAGTCTGGTGTGCGAGAGGTGCAAGTGGGCAAGCAGGAAGCCTGCTCCCCCCTGGGTTCCCGTGACTCCAGACTGGTCGAGCGGATTCGGGTGGTCTTGATCTCTAAGGTCTGAGGTCTCCTCGGACCTCCCTGGGAGTGAGGGGTTTTGGAGGTTGCTGGAGGGGTCTTGGAGAGGGATCTCTCTCTGCCTCTATGCTGCTGTGGCTCTGCAGTTGAGCCGACCGGTGTATCCGGCAGTCGGATGCCTCTGCACATCCTCTTGCAGTCACAGCTGCGGCGTTGCTCTCGGGAGATGCCAGGGGCTTTTAGCACAGGACTTGTGCGGAGCTGGCAAGCACAGGGGGTCCCTGAGGGGACTGGCGAGGACCCCTGGGGTAGGTACTCGCCCCCGGATGACTTGGGTTTCAGAAGTTCTTCCAGGAACTCTAACTCGTACTGCCGGACCTTCTGGAGCTGGGCTCTGCGCTCGTCAGTCTCCCGCCGAATCCGAGCTGGGAACGTGGCCGACAGGAGGTTCTTGATACTGAGGAAGGGGGCGCTACGCTGGGCCTTCCCTTTACCACCACCCTGCTTCTTGCTGTCGGCAGATGGAAAAGTGGAGACCTTGTCCACAGAGCAGGTAGGGTGTGTGGGGTCTCCCAGGAGAGGTAATGTCTTTGTGGGCCATTTCTGTGGCTCAGCTTGAGCTTTACCCTGGGACCTCTCTGCCTTGGCCTCTGCTGCTTCCTTCCTCTCAGTTTTCACAGGTATGTGTGGGGATTGGGAGTACTTGGTTGGGACCTGGGGGCTGGGCTTGGCCAAGATGGGGTCTGCTCCTCCTGCTGCTATCGCTGCGCTCTCTTTGCTGCTGGCCAGTTGGAGGCCTTTGGCCCGAAGACGCTCATCGTCTGTTGCGGAAGAGGAGTGGAACACCACCACCTTCTGGGTCTGTGGATCCTTCGGTCTTAGCTGTGGCCCGGGTTCTCTCACTGGGCACGTGCAGAACAGGTCATCAACTGGCAAGAGGTCGTTAGAGCTTGAAGGCTTGATGGTCTCGCTAGAGGCAGTCTCGGCATCTTGGCACATGTTTGTGGGGCAAATCTTGGCGGAGGCAGTTCTGTCCACAGGCAAGAGAATAGGTAAGGCTTTGTTGGTAGGGTCTGGGCTCGGAGGTGCAGACTTCTTCCCCTTGATCCCTGCAGAGAGATTTGGGCTTAGTCTGCCCACAGCAGAACAGGGTGACCTTTGATCCTTGCCGACCTTGGGTGCCTGCCCTGGATCGGACACTTTCAGCTCCCCAGGCAACTTTGCAGGGCGGTCTTGGGTGCACGCTTTGGTGGGCTCTGGTTTTTCCTTCTTGCCTTCACTCAGTTCACTCTGCACTGGGTCATGGGTAACATTACTCCCCTGCTTCACTGAGCTGAGACCTGGACTGGCAGTCTCCTTAGCAGGGCTGAGCTTTAAAGGAACAGTCTTACTGAGGGTCACTGGCTTCGAGGGGCAGCTGCCACGGATCTGACCCATGGAAAACGCACCGCCCTCTATAGTGTGGGTGGTGCAGCCTGGTATGGCCAAGGGGAAGTCCCTGCGACTGAAGATACGCTCCTTGTTGATATGGTGGGCCAGCAGGTAGGCCTGGTTCTGGTGCTGCTTCATGGCTGACACCATCTCTGAGACGTCTGTCAGCTCCGAGGAGTTGGTCTCGTGCCCTGAGTCCAACGAGGACTCAGGCGTAATGGCCGCCAACACGATCAACCCTACGGAAAGAAGGAAACACAAGACACTATCAGGGTCACGAGGAATTCATGCAATATCACAGACAGGTGGAAAGCAGTCATTGATTGTGCAAAGATGGCACATCAAATATACTGTTTCTAGGTACTGACTCATCAAAATCCATTGATGTTTCTTTTAAAGCTCTGCCAACGTCTGTGTAAAACCTTGTTTTTCATCAAACTGAATTTTAATCAAGACTGAGTGAACTCTTGTGTTTCTCTCGCTATCAAAATATACAACACAAGAGACTTTGTTCAGTGTCAAACAGTGTGCTGTATAACAACACGTCAAAACTTAGTCTTTTTGTCTCTGTTTTGGGATGCTAAAGATTTGAACTTGAATTATGCTATCAAGCCAGCCTCAATTCATCGGGGCATGGACTCTACAAGGTGTTTGAAAGTGTTCCACAGGGACGCTGGCCTATGTTGACTCCAATGCTTCCCACAGTTGTTCACACAGGAAACTGTTGAGCGGAAAAAACCGAGCAACATTGCAATTTTTGACAGACTCAAATTGGTGCGCCTGGCACCTATTACCATACCCCGTTTAAAGGCACTTAAATATTTTGTCTTGCCCATTCACCCTCTGAATAACACACATACAGAGTCCATGCCTCAATTGTCTCAAGGCATAAAAATTATTCTTTAACCTGTCTGTCTCCTCCCCTTCATCTACACTGAAGTGTACAAAACATTAGGAACACCTGTTTTTTCCATAACATAGACTGACCAGGTGAAAACTAGGATCCCTTATTGATGTCACTTGTTAAATCCACTCAAATCATTGTAGATGAAGGGGAGGAGACAATTGAGATATTTTTTTAAAAATATCTTTATTATTTAACCTTTATTTAACTAGGCAAGTCAGTTAAGAACAAATTCTTATTTACAATGACGGCCTTCACACATGGATAGACATGGATAGTGTATGTGCATCATTCAGAGGGTGAACAAAAGATTCAAGTGCCTTTGAACAGGGTATGGTAGTAGGTACCAGGTGCACCGGTTTGAGTGGGTCAAGAACTGCAAAGCTGCTGGATTTTACATGCTCAACAGTTTCCCATGTGTATCAAGAATGGTCCATCACCCCAAGGACATCTAGCCAACTTGACACAATTGTGGGAAGCATTGGAGTCAACATGGGCCAGCATCACTGTGGAATGCTTTCTAAACCTTGTAGAGTTCATTCCTCGACGAACTGAGGCTATTCTGAGGGCAAAAGGGGGTGCAACTCAATATTAGGATTGTGTTCCTAATATTTTGTACACTCAGTGTATAAAAACATTTCAAAGTGCCCTTAGTAGTCACTGAGCACTAAAATCAACAATTAGCACAAAAAATTGCCCTTGGTGGTTAGGTTAGACTCTCTATATGAGATGAAGTCCATGTAGCATGACTCGGCATGTTGACCTGTGGTCTGAGCTGGCTGTTGGGGGTGATGGGGGAAATCCTCTGACGCAGCTAGGGCCTCCAGTGCCTGCAGAGTGGACACCAGAGCATCATCCAGCTCCTGGGCATGGTCCCGTACTGTCCTGGTGGCCACGTTGTCTATCAACGTCACCGGGACATCCTCTGGAGCCTGTACCACTTCCTTGGCAGAAGCCTTGGCAGAGCTCTTGCCGGCAGCAGCCCCAGTTGCAGTGTTTGGACTGGGAACGGAGTTTGGGTTGGGTTGAGACTTCCGTCCTCTCTTGGAGTCGTCTTCGTCGGAGCTGTTGTCCCTGAAGCCAGGCGGAGGGGCAGCAATGGCTGGCTGGGGAGGCTGCAGCTTTCTTCCTACTTCCTCCACCTCTTCTTCCTCTTCCTCTTCGTTCCCCGGGGGAGGCAGGGCCATGAGGTCTACTGCACCACCATCACGGGAGGCACAGGCACTGGAGCAGTACTTCGACGAGTTGCTGCTGCTTCCACCGTTCAAGGCCACAGCCACTCCCTCTGCCCTCAACCTGGCCTTGCAGGAGTCACAGAAGAACCGTGTAGTTCGCTGGGACTGCCCCATGGTTTGGGCTCTGCTCCTGAAGACCACTGAGCTCTCCTGGACGGGGCTTCCTGGCCTCCCGCCGATCGTCTCCGTGCTCTGGAGCATTGGGTCAGACTTGGCACTGGGCTGCTCTGGTGCCTCTTGGGAAATTAAGTTCTCATTGATGTCGAGCTCGGGTTCTGCCTGCATTTGGAGCTCCTGCACCTGTTGTGGCTCCCGGAGATGAACGTGGCATAGACCCAGGTGTTGGGACTCTGCGGACAGTGGGGCGGTCGTTGTCTTCTGAGACTGGGACCCTGGGTCCCTCGTATGGGGTCTTTCCCTCTCATCCCCTCGTCGGTCTCCACTGGACGCCGCTGTGACGCCGGAGCGTGGGTGGGCATGGTGGGAACCTCTGTAATCTGAGGACAGAATTGTCAGAGCAATTGAGAGGCTGAGAGGTGAGGAATCGCATGGGAGGATGGAGTGGGTCCTTATGGGAAAATAGAAGCGAAGGCTGGTGGATTCTTTCAGTGATGGATGCTGGAGACTGGAGTTGGAGGTTTGAGGTAAGTCTGGTGGGATGTTATGGGACGTAGCAGACTTCCTCTCATGCAGGCACACCACCACAGCAGATGGAAACAGAGCTGTGCATGTTTGAATATTACATGTATACTTGATTACAGAGATAAAAGCAAGGCAAAACCTCTGAAATGTTACCCTATGCATGGAAAAGGGAGAGAATAGTCCAATGAAGATGAGATCTCATGATGGAGATGAGAGGAGCGATAGCAGAGGTGATTGGTAGCTGTTGATATGGTTTAGGTCCGGATGCACAAATGCATTATGGAGAAGCAGGTCTCAGTTCAGTTGGATTGAGCAGAGTTGGTTGCAGTATAATGGTTTACATGCAATGCCTCACACTTGCAGACACACACTAAAACCTGTAAATGGAATCCTTGAGATGCAAACTGATATGTAGTCAATGGGGCTTTGGATGTTGAGTTTGGATGTTGAGTTTGGATGCTGAGTTTGGATGCTGAGTTTGGATGCTGAGTTTGGATGCTGAGTTTGGATGCTGAGTTTTATTGTCACAAAATGTAGCCAAAGCAAACAGTATGGAAATGATTTTAACCGTAAATGAAAAATATTTTCAGTTTTATCTAAAGCTAATAAAAATGGAATCTCTGTAACACCTCCGGAAACACTAGACTTACAGATACACCATGTATACAAAAGTATGTGGCCACCCCTTCAAATTAGTGGATTCTGCAATTTTAGCCACACCCGTTGCTGACAGGTGTATAACATCGAGCACACAGCTGTGCAATCTCCATAGACAAACGTTGGCAGTAGAATGGTCTTACTGAAGAGCTCAGTGACTTTCAATGTGGCACTGTCATAGGATGTCACCTTTCCAACATGTCAGTTCATCAAATTTCTGCCCTGCTAGAGTTGCCCCGGTCAACTATAAGTGCTGTTATCGTGAAGTGGAAACGTCTAGGAGCAATAACGGTTCAGCCACGAAATGGTAGGCCACACAAGCTCACAGAACGGGACTACTGAATGCTGAAGCAATGCCAAGCATCGGCTGGAGTGGTGTAAAGCTCGCCACCACTGGACTCAGTGGAGCAGTGGAAACACGTTCTCTGGCAGTCCGACCAACGAATCTGGGTTTGGCGGTGCCAGGAGAACGCTACCTGCCCCAATGCATAGTGCCAACTCTAAAGTTTGGTGGAGGAGGAATAATGGTCTGGGGCTGTTTTTCATGGTTCGGGCTAGGCAATGAAGGTACAATGACATTCGAGACGATTCCGTGCTTCCCACTTTGAGGCAACTGTTTGGGAAAGGCCCTTTCCTGTTTCAGCATGACAATGTCCTCACTAATGCTCTTGGGGCTGAATGGAAGCAAGTCCCTGCAGCAATGTTCCAACATCTAGTGGAAATCCTTCCCAGAAGAGTGGAGGCTGTTATAGCAGCAAAGGGGGGACCAACTTCCTATTAATGCGCATGCTTTTGGAATGAGATGTTCGACGAGCAGGTGTCCACATACTTTTGGTCATGTAGTATACATTTCTTTAACATCAACAGATATTGTGAATATGCAGTTTCATTGCAAGCCCTAATAAATCAAGGAGGTGACTACTAACATACCTGCCTTGATCATATAAGACTGACCAGGTGTCCGGTAGTAGATGGTTCGTTTGGGGTCCACGAACAGCTTGTAGTAGCCGGAGATGAGACAGGCAAAGTTACTGGCATCAGGCCACTCCATCAACAGGACCAGAGGCTGCAGGGGTGGATCATTAAGACTTAGATTAAGATTCCTTTATTGTCCAATTGTACACAAGGTCCAATGGAAATGTGTCTTCTGCTTTATCCAATAATGTATATATTGGCTTTATCCCAGCCCCTCCGAAACACACACATTCATACACAGAGGTTGGAGAAGTTAGGAGACTTCAACAAAGCATTTGACTGTATATTTAATATAATGGCCATACCGGTACTTCAACTTGGTTTATGTTGCAGGTTTGATTTCATTTAATTTAATTTGAAAGGAATTCTTCTGTGCAGCAAAAATCTATGTTAGGTAGCATGGCCTACTAGTTTGATGCAAGGATTTTTGTCAAAACAAACAAATCTCATTCTATTGAGTTCCACCCTGAGCTTCATAATGTCCTACTAGATCTATAGTTGTACATGTGTTAAGTCTGTCATATACCTTAGCCTCATGTATGGCCACCTCTACGCGGGCAACGCCCTGGTTCTCCCGGTGCAGCTGTATCTTAGCAACGCGACTGAACTCTGTCAGAACCGTGGTCAGGTTGTTCTTCAGGTCGATCACGTGACCGATGCCGTGCCGTGGACCCACCAGCAGTGTAGTGGCCGACTGCTTCTCATCCTGTGGATCAGTAAATCAATCAATCAACACAGAAAGAGCTCTTAATTCGTGCAATAACATTTATAGAACTTAACTCAGAAACATGCATTCTTTTGAAGTGGCCAATGAAGTGGGTTGATTATATATAGCATACATACACATGTATGTAGTAACAGTTTGGAGTTGATTATTCTTGTTATATCAGTTTGGAGTTGATTATACTTGTTATATCAGTTTGGAGTTGATTATACTTGTTATATCAGTTTGGAGTTGATTATACTTGTTATATCAGATTGGAGTTGATTATACTTGTGTTATTTCAGTTTGGAGTTGATTATACTTGTTATATCAGATTGGAGTTGATTATACTTGTTATATCAGTTTGGAGTTGATTATACTTGTTATATCAGATTGGAGTTGATTATACTTGTTATATCAGATTGGAGTTGATTATACTTGTTATATCAGTTTGGAGTTTATTATACTTGTTATATCAGATTGGAGTTGATTATACTTGTTATATCAGATTGGAGTTGATTATACTTGTTATATCAGTTTGGAGTTGATTATACTTGTTATATCAGTTCGAAGTTGATTATACTTGTTATATCAGATTGGAGTTGATTATACTTGTTATATCAGTTTGGAGTTGATTATACTTGTTATATCAGTTTGGAGTTGATTATACTTGTTATATCAGATTGGAGTTGATTATACTTGTTATATCAGATTGGAGTTGATTATACTTGTTATATCAGTTTGGAGTTGATTATACTTGTTATATCAGTTTGGAGTTGATTATACTTGTTATATCAGATTGGATGTCTGGCCTGGGATGCTACAAGGCTACAGGAAAACATAAACATGAGCTGTACGTTGACAAAAGAGAAATTCATCATAAAAGAGTGGGACCCATATACGATGTGGGAATACAAAATTGGAATGTTCATAAGGGAATGTTAGGCCATCATTGTAAATAAGAATTTGTTCATAACTTACTTGCCTAGTTAAATAAAGGTTAAATAAATGAATAAATGTTGCCATTACTAGTCCGACGGTGTGGAACAGCAAGCCTCCAAAGGGCGGAAGATCGTTGAGCACACGCATGTACTGCAGCTTTCCCTGGAGAGGAGGGACCTGTCAGTAGACACAACACAACACTCAAGGGCCCAGTCTCAATAGTCTCTAGTGGCTTCCTCTACTCGTCTCCTCGATCTGCACTGACATTAAAGAACTGGACAGGTGAAATGAAATGAAAAACCTAGTTGGCATCCTTTATATTGCTTTCACTTGTCTTGTGATTTCAGATCAGTGGAGATGAAGAAGAGGAGACGAGGAGGAGAAGACACTTAATATGGTTGAGATTCACCCAACGATAACAAGACGGACGCGGTCGCCCTGTTGCTAGCTTCTACTACTGAGATTCACCCAAGGATGAACATTGGATTTTATACTGCAATACTATACATGTCCTCTTGGGGTCACTGTTTAGCCATGTATTGGGGCACAAGCACACTATTCAAATATGTATGAAACGCCACAGCCAGTCAAATCCAAAGATAAACTGCTTAACGGAGAGTGCAAGCCCTCAGATGAAAGGTAGGCTATACAATGAATCTGAATAACTTAGTGTTATAGCTATGCTGTATCTAGAGAATATTTACTGAAAGGAAGGTCATCGTGTGACAGAGAGGAGAGATCACCTTATTGCCAGAGGGAGGCGGATGCTGATAGGTTTTGAGCAGCTGTGACAGGGTCTTACACACATTCTTCTCCTTGATGGTGGGGAGCAGAGTGAGGGGTAGAAAGGGTTCCAGACCCCACTCCTTCCTGGGGAGGAAGAGAGAGAAATAGAGGTGGGAATAGAGAGGAGGGGGGAGAGTAGAGAGCAAGGGGAGAGAGGAAGAAAGAGAGAGAGAGATGGTATTATCAGTCAGATGCTGACAGCTGTGGGACCATGTCTATGTCTCAGGGAGAGACCCCCAGGGAAGACTTGAGGTCTAGCTCCCAAATGGCACCATATTCCCTTTATAGCCCTGTGGGCCCTGGTCAAAACTAGTGCACAACATAGAGAATAGGGTGCCAGTTGGGACGCAGCCCAACGACTGCTCCTATTTTCTGTCACACTGACAGGGTTGACAAGGCTACCCTCAGAGTCAGACAGGAGGGAGAACACTGGCTCTACTCTGTCAGTGTGACTGAATGGCTTGACTTGCAACGACTGTTATTTCATTGTATTCACTTGCACATTATGTTTTTGTTGAACTCACTGATTGTAAGTCGCTCTGGATAAGAGTATCTGCTAAATTAGTCTGTCAGAGTGAGTTAGTTATCAGAGTGATCTACACTCAACAAAAATATAAACACAACAATTTCGAAGATTTTACTAAGTTACAGTTCATATAAGGAAATCAGTCAATTTAAATTAATTAATTAGGCCCTAATCTACGGATTTCAAATGACTGGGAGTACAGACATGCATCTGTTTGTCACAGGTACAAAAAAAGGTAGAGGCGTGGATCAGAAAACCAGTCAGTATCTGGTGTGACCACATCTCCTTCACATAGAGGTGATCAGGCTGGTGATTGTGTCCTGTGGGATGTTGTCCCACTTCTCTTCAATGGTTGTGCAAAGTTGCTGGATATTGGCGGTAACTAGAACACACTGTTGTACACGTCGATCCAGAGCATCCCAAACATGCTCAATGGTTGGCATGTCTGGTGAGTATGCAGGTCATGGAAGAACTGGGACATTTTCAGTTTCCAGGAATTGTGTACAGATCCTTGTGACATGAGGACGTGCATTATCATGCTGAAACATGAGGTGATGGTGGTGGATGACCGGCACGACAATGGGCCTCAGGATCTCGTCACAGTATCTCTGTGCATTAAAATTGCCATTGATAAAATACAATTGTGTTCATTGTCCGTAGCTTATGCCTGCCCATACCATAACCCCACCGCCACCATGGGGCACTCTGTTCACAGCGTTGACATCAACAAACAGCTCGGCCAAACGACGCTATACACGCTGTCTGCCATCTGCCATAAAACTGGGATTCATCTGTGAAGAGCACACTTCTCCGGTGTGCCAGATGTTTTTTCCTTCTGGTTGCACATTTAATATGCTGATAGAAATTTGGTAAGACCGATTTAAGTTTCCCTGCATTAAAGTCCCCGGCCACTAGGAGTGCCGCCTCTGGGTGAGCGTTTCCCTGTTTGCTTATGGCAGAATACAGCTCATTGAGTGCGGTTTTAGTGCCAGCCTCAGTCTGTCGTGGTATGTAGACAGCTGCAAAAAATACAGATGCAAACTCTCTAGATAGATAGTGTGGTCTACAGCTTATCATGAGATACTGTACCTCAGGCGAGCAAAACCTTGAGACTTCCTTAGATATCGTGCACCAGCTGTTATTTTCAAAAATACATCTGCCGCCCCTTGTCTTACCAGACGCCACTGTTCTGTCCTGCCGATACAGCGTATAACCAGCCAGCTGTATGTTGATAATGTCGTCGTTCAGCCACGACTCCATGAAGCATAAGATACTACAGTTTTGAATGTTCCGTTGGTAATTTAATCTTCCGGGTAGGTCATCGATTTCATTTTCCAAAGATTTGCTAGTAGAATGGAAGGCAGTGGGGGTTTATTCAATCGCCTACGAATTCACCGAAGGCAGCCCACCCTCCGGCCCCTTTATCTCCGCCTTCTCTTTACGCAAATGACGGGGATCTGGGCCTGTTCCCGGGAAAGCAGTATGTCCTTCACGTCGGGCTTTTAGGACTCGTTAAAGGAAAAAAAGGATTCTGCCAGTCCGTGGTGAGGAATAACAGTTCTGATGTCCAGAAGTTATTTTTGGTCAATAAGAGAGGGTAGCAGCAACGTTATGTACAAAATAAGTAATAAAATAAGTTACAAACAACGCAAAGAAAAAAATGAAAAAAAAACTAGAGTGATCTAGTTATCTGGTAATGTCAGTCAGTCAGAGTGATCTAGTTATCTGGTCATGTCTGTCAGTCAGAGTGATCTAGTTATCTGGTAATGTCTGTCAGTCAGAGTGATCTAGTTATCTGGTAATGTCAGTCAGTCAGAGTGATCTAGTTATCTGGTCATGTCTGTCAGTCAGAGTGATCTAGTTATCTGGTAATGTCTGTCAGTCAGAGTGATCTAGTTATCTGGTAATGTCTGTCAGTCAGAGTGATCTAGTTATCTGGTAATGTCTGTCAGTCAGAGTGATCTAGTTATCTGGTAATGTCTGTCAGTCAGAGTGATCTAGTTATCTGGTAATGTCTGTCAGTCAGAGTGATCTAGTTATCTGGTAATGTCTGTCAGTCAGAGTGATCTAGTTATCTGGTAATGTCTGTCAGTCAGAGTGATCTAGTTATCTGGTAATGTCTGTCAGTCAGAGTGATCTAGTTATCTGGTAATGTCTGTCAGTCAGAGTGATCTAGATATTTGGTAATGTCAGTCAGAGTGATCTAGTTATCTGGTAATGCTAGTCAGAGTGATCTAGTTATCTGGTAATGTCAGTCAGAGTGATCTAGTTATCTGGTAATGTCAGTCAGAGTGATCTAGATATCTGGTAATGTCAGTCAGAGTGATCTAGTTATCTGGTCATGTCAGTCAGAGTGATCTAGTTATCTGGTCATGTCAGTCAGAGTGATCTAGTTATCTGGTCATGTCAGTCAGAGTGATCTAGTTATCTGGTCATGTCAGTCAGAGTGATCTAGTTATCTGGTAATGTCAGTCAGTCAGAGTGATCTAGTTATCTGGTAATGTCAGTCAGTCAGAGTGATCTAGTTATCTGGTAATGTCTGTCAGAGTGATCTAGATATCTGGTAATGTCTGTCAGTCAGAGTGATCTAGTTATCTGGTAATTTCAGGCAGAGTGATCTAGTTATCTGGTAATGTCAGTCAGAGTGATCTAGATATCTGGTAATGTCAGTCAGAGTGATCTAGTTATCTGGTAATGTCAGTCAGAGTGATCTAGTTATCTGGTCATGTCCATCAGAGTGATCTAGTTATCTGGTCATGTCCGTCAGAGTGATCTAGATATCTGGTAATGTCTGTCAGTCAGAGTGATCTAGTTATCTGGTAATTTCAGGCAGAGTGATCTAGTTATCTGGTAATGTCAGTCAGAGTGATCTAGATATCTGGTAATGTCAGTCAGAGTGATCTAGTTATCTGGTAATGTCAGTCAGAGTGATCTAGTTATCTGGTCATGTCCATCAGAGTGATCTAGTTATCTGGTCATGTCCGTCAGTCAGAGTGATCTAGTTATCTGGTAATGTCCGTCAGTCAGAGTGATCTAGATATCTGGTAATGTCAGTCAGAGTGATCTAGTTATCTGGTCATGTCAGTCAGAGTGATCTAGTTATCTGGTAATGTCAGTCAGAGTGATCTAGTTATCTGGTAATGTCAGTCAGAGTGATCTAGATATCTGGTCATGTCAGTCAGAGTGATCTAGTTATCTGGTAAGTTGGGGATATGACTAAATGTGTGGCCTGAGGGAATTTCTATTTCTTGGTGTCAGAGTAACTTGAGCTCGTGGTTTGAGTGGTTTCTGTTTTTAATATTAGATGGATTAATTATGGATCATTTTAAAATACTTTTAGAAACTCAGCTGGATACCACACTTCTGCACATTAGAGCTAAGACATTTTTAATGAAATATAATGGAATACGGAGACACGCATTTCGGTCTTTGAAGTGTCTGAGTGATGAGTCATGCAGCTGAGGGATCCATTTTGTCGTAAGACACACACACACACACACACACACACACACACACACACACACACACACTTACTCCACATTCTTGAGCGAGATCTTCTGATTAGGTCTGGCCGACGACACTGTGATGTAGATATGAAGTGCCGCCAGCCGCAGTGTGACATCAGACTTCCAGTCCATGCCGAAGCGCTCTTTGATGACGTCATTGCGACTCTGTGGTGGGGTGGGGGTAATGTCATGTTATTCTGGTTATGCAGTTTTAGGCACAGCTATAACAAAGAGGGATGTCCTTGTCAGGAACCTCTTCCAGCAATTTTATGCAAAGAGGTGAGACAGAGAGATATTGAAGATGCACTGGTTACTTCATTTATTTGTGTTGGACGTAATGTGAAACTGGTTTAGTTATGTCTATATACCATCTTGGTATAGCAGAATCTATAGCGTGGAAGATTTACTGCAACTCCATTCTAGAATGAGATGGAGAAGGACATAAATCTGGAACTACTCATTTGTGCCAGAGGTTATAATCCTTTTGTTGGCTCAGTGGGCTGAGGGGCTCCGCTGCAGAAAGAACCCCTTGACGATCATGAGGTTTGTATCCATGGTATCCCCACCTGTAGAGGTACCTGAAGGCTGTATCCCCACCTGTAAAGGTACCTGAAGGCTGTATCCCCACCTGTATGTAGAGGTACTCAAAGGCTGCAGGGTCCCTCCTGAGCAGGTCTGCCGGGTCCTTGGGGAAGAAACAGATGCGGAAGAGACACTTCATCCCCTGGAAATACGTCCTGTGCACCACCTGAGGAGAGAGAGGGAGATGGCATGAATAACACCTATATCATAACAGCTTCCCTCCCAACATAGTAGACAAACACAGCTAGTCAATGGTAGATGATACCATGCCATATTGACTGTAATGTAATCTATTTCATCTATAGAATTTTATTTCTATGAGTGTAAACATGAGTACCGGTCAAACTGCCATGGTCTGAAGGGCTTTGTCCTTGGTAGTGATTCTAATTTTAATGTGGTGATACCATTCAATCTAGCCTGGTTGAGCCGGACTCAGTCTGGTTTAACCAGGCTACATTACACCCACACTGCTCTTAGAATGACTGTAACACGGTAATCGTGAGGAATACAGTAACTGTTGGTTCCCTTACATGTGAGAGCGGCTGGTTCTCCTGCAGCAGGTGTAGTCTCTGGTTCTGGTCCAGTCCACCTGACTCCAGCACCAGGGCAAAGTGCTCGATGTAACGCAGGGACAGACGGTCCTGCAGGGACGAGATCACATCCTAGAGAAGGAGAAAGAAAGAGGTTTATTAGCAGTTTATGGATAGCGTTTACCTCTTGAAGTATTTATAAAATACTTACTGTCCTCCTGTGTAATGATTTGAATCTGTGCTATGTTGTTTATTCTGCCATCAATACACCAAATGATCCTGTTATCTTCTCCATTGAGGGCTTCAGAGGTCATTCCCTATCTGCACTATGATGACCTGCCAGAGGAAAATACGACCTGGCTATCCATTTGGCACCCTATTCCCTATGTAGTGCAGTAATTGTAAAAAGTAGTGCACTATGTAGGGAAAGGTAATAGTGTATTATTTGGGACGCATCCCATGTGTCCATAATGACCAGAGTTCTATTTGCCCTCCTCTCACAGTGTTGCATTGGGATCAATTTTCTGTATGACTAGCTAGGTTTCCATCCAATTGGCGCCAGATTTTCATGCGAAAATTCTAGAATCTGCATAAAGAAAATATGCATTTTTTTTCCACCAAACGGACTTGTGGAGGAGAAAATGTACTTTTCCACTTAAGTTTTCATGTACCGAATACAAAATCTAATGTTCAATGTAATTCCATCGCATTTTCAACTCTGCCGAAAGTTTTGTGACAAAAACTGTGTTTAATATCAAATGTGCCTGCTCTGGTCTTGGCACGTGCGCTCTAGCCAACAGCTCACAGATACAGTGTGGGTTGGCTGTGCAGGTAGGCAGTGCGGGTAGGCAGTGCGGGTAGGCTGCGCGGGTAGGCAGTGTGGATAGGCAGTGCGGATAGGCAGTATGGATAGGCAGTGCGGGTAGGCTGTGTAGGTAAGCAGTGTGGGTAGGCTGTGTGGGTAGGCTGTGCGGGTAGGCAGTGTGGATAGGCAGTGCGGGTAGGCAGTGCGGATAGGCAGTGCGGGTAGGCAGTGCGGATAGGCAGTGCGGGTAGGCAGTGTGGATAGGCAGTGTGGGTAGGCAGTGCGGGTAGGCAGTGTGGATAGGCAGTGTGGATAGGCAGTGCGGGTAGGCAGTGTGGATAGGCAGTGCGGGTATGCTAGTCTACATGAAGAGATTATTATGGAGCAAGATTATTTTTATTTGTCGAACGGCAGCCAAGCATCAATTCATGTAACCAGAATCAGACCCTCCATATGTATTGGAAAGGAGCATCAAGATCACCGTGCACTTTCACCTCCCTGTGAGGTTCATCATCATTTACTTAATATGCAGCCTAATAAACTGCATGGTTTTGTGGGTCATAGTGGGAGGACCAAACACTTTATCATGACATGACACCAAGTTTGCTTCCATATGATGGTTATTATATCAATATTTGTGCATAAAGGCGGTTCCATAATTAATTTGACTTACACAAAAATAACGAACAAGTTATCTTCCGACATTTATAAAATTGTACCGAAACTTCCTGTTTCCATCACAACTGTCGAGATTTTTTGTATATGGTACGACTTTACTTGCATAAAAACTGTGGAAGGAAACGTGGTTATTGGTAGCCCTCTTGTGTTCTCTCTCTCTCTCCCTCTTTTCTCTCTCTCTTCTCTCGCTCCCTCATTTCTCTCTCCTCGCTCTCCCTATTTTCTCTCTCTCTCCCCCTCTCTCTCCGTCTCTCTCTTTCTCCCTCTTTTCTCTCTCTCTCTCCCTCTTTTATCTCTCTCCCTCTCCCTCTTCTCTATCCCCCTTTTCGCTCTCTCTCCCCTTTTCTCTCTCTCTCTACCCCTCTTTTTCTCTCTCTCTCTCTCTCTCTCTCTCTCTCTCTCTCTCTCTCTCTCTCTCTCTCTCTCTCTCTCTCCCTTTTTTCTCTATCCCCCTCTCTCTCTTTTTTCTCTCTCTCTCTTTCTCTCTCTCTTTCTCCCTCTTCTCTCTCTCTCCCTCTTTTCTCTCTCTCTCGCCCTCTTCTCTATCCCTCTTTTCTCTATCACTCTTTTCTCTATTTCTCTCTCTCTCTCGCCGTCTTTTCTCTTTCTCTCTCTCTTCTCTATCTATTTCACCTCCCTCTCTCTCTCTCTCTCTCTCTCTCTCTCTTACTCTCGCTCTCTCTATTCCCCCCTTTCTTTTCTCTAACTCTCTCCCAACACTGCAGAGGAGATGTATGGCGCTGTATGGACCCTGGTCAGACGTAGTGCACTATATACTTTAGGGTTCTTTTTGGGACTATATACTTTAGGAAATAGGGGGCCATTTGGGACTATATACTTTAGGTATAGGGGACCATTTGGGACTATATACTTTAGGTAGTAGGGTTCCATTTGGGACTATATACTTTAGGTAGTAGGGTTCCATTTGGGACTATATACTTTAGGTATTGGGGGCCATTTGGGACTATATACTTTAGGAAATAGGGGGCCATTTGGAAATCAGCCACAGTGTATTCTTCACTCTGCTACTTGTGGCTTCATGAGCAATGTCATGAGTGTTGTTAGTCTATGAACAACGTTCAAAGAGCATCTGTGAGTGTGTGTGTGAGTGTGTGTGTGCATGCGTGTATGTGCAACCCGCGACCTATCATAACAGCTAGTTTGAGTGCTGTAGCCTCCTAAGTGGAAGGGTTGATGGTGGATGAATGTCCTAGCAACGGAGATGGAGATGCATTCACCTTGAATCACAGTGGTGCGGATAGAAACTGCCTGAATCGAATAATGTACACATTATTTACTAAAGAGATCTGGTGTGGTGTCCTGATTTGTATTTTACATTTGAATGTGATTCCATTTAATTAGGCCACAGTAGAGCTCTTTTCCCCTCTCTTTCTCATCCATTTCTCCCTTTATTTCTCTCCCTCCACCTATTTATCTCTCCCTCCCTCCCTTTATCTTCCTCTCTCGCTCCCTCCATCCATTTCTCCATTTATGTCTCTCCCTCCCTCCCTCCCTCCCTCCCTCCCTCCCTCCCTCCCTCCTCCCCCCTCCCTTTCTGTTTCTCTCTCCCTTTCTGTTTCTCTCTCCCTTTCTGTCTCTCTCTCTCTCTCTCTCTCTCTCTCTCTCTCTCTCTCTCTCCATCCATTTCTCCCTTTTTGTCTCTCCCTTTTTCTCTCCTCTCATCCAATCTATTTCTCCATCACGCTCTCCCTCAATGAGCTGGAAAATACATTTCTGAAATCTAATATTGTGCCTTAATGGTAAGAGATATCAGAGTTGTCTCAGAGCCTGACAGTGAGAGCCTGACAGTGTCCCCTGACGGTGAGAGCCTGACAGTGTCCCCTGACTGTGAGAGCCTGACAGTGAGAGCCTGACAGTGAGAGCCTGACAGTGTCCCCTGACAGTGAGAGCCTGACAGTGAGAGCCTGACAGTGTCTCCTGACAGTGTCTCCTGACAGTGTCTCCTGACAGTGAGAGCCTGACAGTGTCCCCTGACAGTGAGGGCCTGACAGTGTCTCCTGACAGTGAGAGCCTGACAGTGTCTCCTGACAGTGAGAGCCTGACAGTGTCTCCTGACAGTGAGAGCCTGACAGTGAGAGCCTGACAGTGTCCCCTGACAGTGAGAGCCTGACAGTGAGAGCCTGACAGTGAGAGCCTGACAGTGAGAGCCTGACAGTGTCTCCTGACAGTGAGAGCCTGACAGTCTCCTGACTGACTGCTGGATGTCATTACAATATTATAGCTTGTGTCCCAAATGGCACCTTATTCCCTTTTTAGTGCACTACCTGTGACTAGCACTTGGGTCAAAAGTAGTGCACTACATAGGGAATAGGGTATCATTTGAGACGTAGCCACAGCCATTATAAAATACTGTGAATTGAAGGAAGTGGGCTTCTCAGAACTAGGGCTGTTCTTCATATACTGTGGAGGGAGTCTTACCATCAGTTGCGTCATTAGATATTAGTATTTTTGGGGAAGTGATGGTTACACCCACTGGGCACAGACGTCAGTTCAACGTCTAGCTTTGATTTACATTTGGTTTAGTTGTCAACTAACGTGAATTCAACATGAAATCAACCAAATCATTCACCTTGCCATTGGATTTAGGTAAGAAGTTGGGTTCCCTTACGTTGATGACTTTTTGAAAATCCAATTCAGTTTTCCTCATTGATTCACCAGCATCACATTCATTTTTCTTTTTTTAAAGGACGTGGAAACAATGTTGATTCAATCAGTTTTTGCCCAGTGTGTAGTCAATATGTTTGCATTTCATGTGCATGAAAATATACAAGAAAATACCCAGATATTTTGACAAATATTTGACATTTGTATCTTAAAGCATAATTGAGAAATAAGTAATTGAAGTTGGAACATTTGTGATATTTTGGTATTAGCCAAGCCTCCTTTAAGTTGGTGCTATGTGAAACCTTACTGCTTACTCTGTACTATGAGTAGTGTTTTACAATCTGTTGCTGAACATAATATACTCTACGGATATATCAAAGTTCTACACTGGGATCTCTGCTAGTTTTAGAGTAGCAGAGATCATTTTACAAGGATACATTGGCATAGTAAGGCAATGTAATCAATCAAATCCCTCCTTTTACTTGTGTCATTGCACATGTATTTGTAAGCATTAGCAACAGAGTGAATGTGAAAATGGATTCAAAATGGTCGCCCTCTGAGAGAGACAAATTGGATCCTAACTGTATACGTACCCTGACAGTGGTGCGGCTGTCAAACGTAAAGGACTTGATCTGACCATTCTCCAGGAACACCTTCAGCACATTTGGTATGAGTAGCAAAGAGTCGTCCTTTAGCATTGTCTGTGAGAGAGAGACAGAGAGAGACAGAGAGGGTTGAGAGAAAGGGAGAGATGAAGAGGCAGAGAGAGAGCGGGCAAGAGAGAAAGAGAGAGAGAGAGAGAGAGAGTGAAAGAAAGAGAGAGGGAGAGAAAGAGAGAGGGAGAGAGAGAAAGAGAGAGAGGGAGTGAAAGAGAGAGAGGGATGGAGAGAAAGAGAGAAAATGTAAAACCTGAGTGCCTCTTGTAGCAGTAAGAGAGAGGCAATATGAGGTATCTGAGAAAAAAGTTAAAAGGTCAAAATCGCACATCAACATGGTACAGTACATCTAATAAACGCCAGAGAAGGGGATCAGGGCTATAATTGAATGGTGTTGGAAATCCGGAACTGTGGAATGTGCAGATAGAAGTACATTCCATCTACAAGCAGTTAAGAAGGGACCAGGCCTGGGCTTCCATAGTGCAATGGAGGAGCAATACTTTATTTGAACCGGGGAAGCCTGAATTGGGACAAAACTCTGCTTTAGGAACCCTGCCTGGATACATTGTGCTGTGATCAAAGAGAAGCTTATTACATTTCCTCAATACACCCATTTAATATGTATACGCCGGTGTTGCAAGTACAATGGGAAGCTAGCTGGCTGAATAGACTATCAAGTGCAGTGGTTACGTAGACCAGGGAGAACTGCAGGAGGCCAGATGACTCAAGGTTATTGTACTTTTATCAGCCACTCATCAGAAAAGTTTCCTCTGCTGGAGTTGAGTTCAGTCCAGGTAGGGAGATGGGGCGTGACAGGTATTCACTCTTTCCGGAGGTACTGTCACCAGGAGGGTGAATGAGGTAAGCGAAGAGAGAGAGGAGGATGGGGAAGATGTACAGTATAGCCCCTCACGGCTACAGTATAGCCCCTCACCGCTACAGTATAGCCCCCCGCGGCTACAGTATAGACCCCCGCGGCTACAGTATAGCCCCCCGCGGCTACAGTATAGCCCCTCACGGCTACAGTATAGCCCCTCACGGCTACAGTACAGCCCCCCGCGGCTACAGTATAGCCTCTCGCGGCTACAGTATAGACCCCCGCGGCTACAGTATAGCCCCCCACGGCTACAGTACAGCCCCCCACGGCTACAGTACAGCCCCTCACGGCTACAGTACAGCCCCTCACGGCTACAGTATAGCCCCCCACCGCTACAGTATAGCCCCCCACGGCTACGGTATAGCCCCTCACGGCTACGGTAAAGCCCCTCACGGCTACAGTATAGCCCCTCACGGCTACAGTACAGCCCCCCACGGCTACAGTACAGCCCCTCACGGCTACAGTATAGCCCCCCACGGCTACAGTATAGCCCCTCACCGCTACAGTATAGCCCCTCACCGCTACAGTATAGCCCCTCACGGCTACAGTATAGCCCCTCACGGCTACGGTAAAGCCCCCCACGGCTACGGTATAGCCCCTCATGGCTACAGTATAGCCCCTCACCGCTACAGTATAGCCCCTCACGGCTACAGTATAGCCCCCCACGGCTACAGTACAGCCCCCCACGGCTACAGTATAGCCCCTCACCGCTACGGTATAGCCCCTCACGGCTACGGTATAGCCCCTCACAGCTACGGTATAGCCCCCCACGGCTACGGTATAGCCCGCTACGGTATAGCCCCTCACGGCAACAGTATAGCCCCTCATGGCTACAGTATAGCCCCTCACCGCTACAGTATAGCCCCTCACCGCTACAGTATAGCCCCTCACATCTACATTATAGCCCCTCACAGCTACATTATAGCCCCTCACAGCTACATTATAGCCCCTCACATCTATATTATAGCCCCTCACATCTACATTATAGCCCTTCACAGCTACATTATAGCCCCTCACATCTATATTATAGCCCCTCGGCTACATTATAGCCCCTCACAGCTACAGTGGATTCGGAAAGTATTCAGACCCCTAGACTTCTCCCACATTTTGCTACTTTACAGCCTTATTCTAAAATGAATGAAACATTTTTTTTCCACCTCATCAATCAATACCACATAATGACATCACAATACCCCATAATGACATCACAATACCCCTTAATGACAAAGCAATACCCCATAATGACATCACAATACCCCATAATGACATCACAATACCCCATAATGACAAAGCAGGAAATATCACATTTATATAAGTATTCAGCCCCTTTACTCAGTACTTTGTTGAAGCACCTTTGGGAGCTATTACAGCCTAGATTCTTCTTGGGTATGACGCTACAAGCTTGGCACACCTATATTTGGGGAGTTTCTCCCATTCTTCTCTGCAGATCCACTCAAGCTCTGTCAGGTTTGATGGGGAGCATTGCTGCACAGCTATTTTCAGGTCTCTCCAGAGACGTTCGATCGGGTTCAAGTCTGGGCACTTGCTGGGCCACTCAAGGACATTCAGAGACTTGTCCCAAAGCCACTCCTGCGTTGTCTTGGCTGTGTGCTTAGGGTCATTGTCCTGTTGGAAGGTGAACTTACGCCCCAGTCTGAGGTCCTGAGTTCTCTGTAGCAGGTTTTCATCAAGCATCTCTCTGTACTTTGCTATGTTAATCTTTCCCTCGATCCTGATTAGTCTCCCAGTCCCTGCTGCAGAAAAACATCCCCACAGCATGATGCTGCCACCACCATGCTTCACCATAGGGATGGTGCCAGGTTGCCTCCAGACACGACGCGTGGCATTCAGCCCAAAGAGTTCCATCTTGGTTTCATCAGACCAGAGAATCTTGTTTCTCATGGTCTGAGAGTCCTTAAGTTGCATTTTGGCAAACTCTAAGCGGGCTGTCAAGTGCATTTTACTGAGGAGTGGCTTCCGTCTAGCCACTCTACCATAAAGGCCTGATTGGTGGAGTGCTGCAGAGATGGTGGTCCTTCTGGAAGGTTTTCCCATCTCCACAGAGGAACTCCGGAGCTCTGTCAGAGTGACCATCGGGTTCTTGGTCACCTCCTTGACCAAGACCCTTCTCCCCCGACTGCTCAGTTTGGCCAGACAGCCAGTCTTGGTGGTTCCAAACTTCTTCCATTTAAGAATGATGGAGGCCAATGTGCTCTTGGGGACCTTCAATGCTGCCAAATTTTTTGGTGCCCTTCCCCAGATCTGTGCCTCGACACAATCCTCTCGGAGCTCTACGGGCAATTCCTTCCACCTCATTTACTCTGACATGCATTGTTGGACCATATACAGTGGGGCAAAAAAGTATTTAGTCAGCCACCAATTGTGCAAGTTCTAGCACTTAAAAAGATGAGAGAGGCCTGTAATTTTCATCATAGGTACACTTCAACTATGACAGACAAAATGAGGAAAAAAATCCAGAAAATCACATTGTAGGATTTTTAATGAATTTATTTGCAAATTATGGTGGAAAATAAGTATTTGGTCACATACAAACAAGCAAGATTTCTGGCTCTCACAGACCTGTAACTTCTTCTTTAAGAGGCTCCTCTGTCCTCCACTCGTTACCTGTATTAATGGCACCTGTTTGAACTTGTTATCAGTATAAAAGACACCTGTCCACAACATCAAACAGTCACACTCCAAACTCCACTATGGCCAAGACCAAAGAGCTGTCAAAGGACACCAGAAACAAAATTGTAGACCTGCACCAGGTTGGGAAGACTGAATCTGCAATAGGTAAGCAGCTTGGTTTGAAGAAATCAACTGTGGGAGCAATTATTAGGAAATGGAAGACATACAAGACCACTGATAATCTTCCTCGATCTGGGGCTCCACGCAAGATCTCACCCCGTGGGGTCAAAATGATTACAAGAACGGTGAGCAAAAATCCCAGAACCACACGGGGGGACCTAGTGAATGACCTGCAGAGAGCTGGGACCAAAGTAACAAAGCCTACCATCAGCAAGGGCATTGAAGATGAAACTTGGCTGGGTCTTTCAGCATGACAATGATCCCAAACACACCGCCCGGGCAACGAAGGAGTGGCTTCGTAAGAAGCATTTCAAGGTCCTGGAGTGGCCTAGCCAGTCTCCAGATCTCAACCCCATAGAAAATCTTTGGAGGGAGTTGAAAGTCCGTGTTGCCCAGCGACAGCCCCAAAACATCACTGCTCTAGAGGAGATCTGCATGGAGGAATGGGCCAAAATACCAGCAACAGTGTGTGAAAACCTTGTGAAGACTTACAGAAAACGTTTTACCTCTGTCATTGCCAACAAAGGGTATATAACAAAGTATTGAGATAACCTTTGTTATTGATAGAATACTTATTTTCCACCATAATTTGCAAATAAATCAATTAAAAATCCTACAATGTGATTTTCTGGATTTCTTTTTCTTATTTCGTCTGTCATAGTTGAAGTGTACCTATGATGAAAATTACAGGCCTCTCTCATCTTTTTAAGTTGGAGAACTTGCACAATTGGTGGCTGACTAAATACTTTTTTTCCCCACTGTATAGACAGGTGTGTGCCTTTCCAAATCATGTCCGATCAATTGAATTTATCACAGGTGGACTCCAATCAAGTTGTAGAAACATATCAATGATGATCAATGAAAACAGGATGCACCTGAGCTCAATTTCGAGTCTCATAGCAAAGGGTCTGAATACTTATGTAAATAAGGTATTTCAGTTTTTGCAAACATTTCTAAAAACCTGTTTTTCGCTTTGTCATTGTGGGGTATTTTGTGTATATTGATGAGTATTATTATTTTTTAAATCCATTTTAGAATAAGCTTGTAACGTAACAAAATGAGGAAAAAGAGAAGGCATCTGAATACTTTCCGAATGCAATGTAGGTAGCTTAGCGGTTAAGAGTGTTGGGCCAGTAACCGAAAAGTTAAACATCTGTCAATGTGCCCTTGAGCAAGGCACTTAACCCTAATTGCTTCTGTAAGTCACTCTGGATAAGAGCATCTGCTGAATGACAAAAATGTAATAATATTGAACAATTATATGATGAGAGGTAATGAAATGAATCCTTCAGTAAATTTGAGCATCATTTAGAATAGACTGACTACACTACAGATGTATCCACATAAGATGTCAGCCAGGCTACACACAAAAAAAGGTACTGTCTAGAACCTAAAAGGGTTCTTCGGCTGTCCCCATAGGATAACTCTTTTTAGATCCAGGTGGAACCCTTTTTGGTTCCAGGTAGAACCCTTTTGGTTCCCGGTAGAACCGTTTTGTGAAACCCTTTCCACAGAGGGTTGTACATGGAACCCAAAAGGGTTCTACCTTGAACCAAAAAGGCTTCTCCTATGGGGACAGCCGAAGAACCCTTTTGGAACCCTTTTTTCTAAGAGTGTAGTCTAGAATTCCACCTAGTCCACCACGGCTTCTCTCTAAGACCCGAGGGAAATGATGATGGCAGAAGTAAAGGTTGAATTTAGCATAACAGGCTGTGCTGTGTGACCCGAGTGTGGAGCAGAGCAGTGCAGGCAGGGTCTGTCTCCCAAATGGCACCCTATTCCCTATATAGTGCCCCTGGCTCTCGTCAGAAGTATATACAGGCTCTGTTTTGGACGCAGCCATAGAGAAATGGAGCATTATGAGAGCCACAAGGGCTCTTTCCCAAATAGCACCCTATTCCCTACATAGAGCCCTATTGGCTCCTGTCAAAAGTAGTGCACTATGTAGGGAATAGGGAGCCATTTGGGATGCATCCATAGTAGATGTAATCCTGGCTGAACATATAGCCGCCTCATCTCCAATTCCCTCTACGAAGATAAACTTCACATGCTCAGGATAGGTGGTCTGCACTGATATGTAAGTCCAAACCAATCAATCCCCATTCCCAATCTGATCACAGGAGACGGATAGACATGATTAAACACTCTGCAGAAGGGGGATTGTTCGATCTTTACCAATCGTACACCCAGGGGAGGAGGAGCATCTCTCTCTCCCTGTATCAGGCCTCCACCCAGGGGAGGAGGACCATCTCTATCTCTCTGTATCTGTATAGCAGGGGTCTACATGCAGTCTAATCTAGGCTATTAGTGAGATCTATGGTATTATCATGTGTGTTATTGATCCCCCTTAGCCCCCAGGCTTCTGTGTGTGGGTGTGTGTACACCATGCATGAGGGGATGCTTACTTTCCTGGTAATGAAAGGCCACGAGCCAGTAACTCTCCCGTAAGCTCCCCGGGAACTCTTGTGTTAGAGGCTCCCCAGTTTTCTCTCGTGTTAGAGGCTCCCCAGTTATCTCTCCTGTTAGAGGCTCCCCAGTTATCTCTCCTGTTAGAGGCTGCCCAGTTATCTCTCCTGTTAGAGGCTGACTAGTTATCTCTCCATCCCCCTGTGTATGTTCCCTACAGGCTGTAGCTTAAGTTTAGGGAAACGTGTCCAGACTGGCAGGGAAATGTAAACTTGTGTACTCATTGATTACACTCTTACGACTGGTTAGCAACACACACCAGGGCTGCATCCCAAATGTCATCCTATTCCCGATTTAGTCATCTTATTCCCTTTTGACCTGGGCCCGTAGGGCTCTGCACTGTATAAAGAATAAGAATTGGGATGCATAGAGATTATGTTGAAACCAAGCAGCTGAAGCCTAACTTGTTATTCATAAATTGCACAACAAGCTGTCAATAGGAACAGTGAGAGATAAGCTTGTTGGCTTGCCTGTAGAGCCAACTTCTCTGGGCTTTGAGAAGAGAACTTAGCCTGCGTCCCAAATGGCACTATATTCCCTATATAGTGCACTACTTTTGACCAGGGCACATAGGGCTCTGGTCAGAAGTAGTGCACTATGTAGGGAATAGGGTGCCATTCGGGACACCTCTTCAGCGCTCAGAGACAGTAGGGAGAGGGCCTTCACAGCCAAGCAGGGACTTTACATGTCTGCTCTCAGCCAGCCTAACAGTGTAATGCTGCTGCTGCAGCTGAATTCTAAATGTGCCCAATGTTTAACAAACATCTTAGAAACAGTTTAGAGGTGCAACCTGTGCTCTACCAGAGAGAGGGGACATCGATCTGGAGGAGAACAATTTATAATCAAAGCTGCACTGTGTTGGACCCAAGGCTGTTTTGTATGTTGCAGGTAGTCAGCTACCCAAAATACAAACAAGGTGATGGAGAGGAAGAGGATGTTCAGCCATGTTTAATCAGCCGGGAGACAGGCCCAGACCCAGGGTAAATTGAGAACAAATGAAGGAGAATGTTTTAGAGAGAAGTGGAGAAAGACCGAATAGTGAGAGAAATTGTGTTAGAGAAAAATAGTATTAACAATTGAGAAAGCAAGAACGACAGAAAAGAAGACAGAAATGGAGAGAGAGATAGAAAGAAGAGTGCAGGTGTGAGAGAAGGATCACCAGTGGAGTGGTACTTACTGAGTCTGGGTCACTGAAGGATCACCAGTGGAGTGGTACTTACTGAGTCTGGGTCACTGAAGGATCACCAGTGGAGTGGTACTTAATGAGTCTGGGTTACTGAAGGATCACCAGTGGAGTGGTACTTACTGAGTCTGGGTTACTGAAGGATCACCAGTGGAGTGGTACTTACTGAGTCTGGGTTACTGAAGGATCACCAGTGGAGTGGTACTTAATGAGTCTGGGTCACTGAAGGATCACCAGTGGAGTGGTACTTACTGAGTCTGGGTTACTGAAGGATCACCAGTGGAGTGGTACTTACTGAGTCTGGGTTACTGAAGGATCACCAGTGGAGTGGTACTTACTGAGTCTGGGTTACTGAAGGATCACCAGTGGAGTGGTACTTAATGAGTCTGGGTTACTGAAGGATCACCAGTGGAGTGGTACTTACTGAGTCTGGGTCACTGAAGGATCACCAGTGGAGTGGTACTTAATGAGTCTGGGTCACTGAAGGATCACCAGTGGAGTGGTACTTAATGAGTCTGGGTCACTGAAGGATCACCAGTGGAGTGGTACTTACTGAGTCTGGGTTACTGAAGGATCACCAGTGGAGTGGTACTTAATGAGTCTGGGTCACTGAAGGATCACCAGTGGAGTGGTACTTACTGAGTCTGGGTCACTGAAGGATCACCAGTGGAGTGGTACTTAATGAGTCTGGGTTACTGAAGGATCACCAGTGGAGTGGTACTTAATGAGTCTGGGTTACTGAAGGATCACCAGTGGAGTGGTACTTACTGAGTCTGGGTCACTGAAGGATCACCAGTGGAGTGGTACTTACTGAGTCTGGGTCACTGAAGGATCACCAGTGGAGTGGTACTTAATGAGTCTGGGTCACTGAAGGATCACCAGTGGAGTGGTACTTACTGAGTCTGGGTTACTGAAGGATCACCAGTGGAGTGGTACTTACTGAGTCTGGGTTACTGAAGGATCACCAGTGGAGTGGTACTTACTGAGTCTGGGTTACTGAAGGATCACCAGTGGAGTGGTACTTAATGAGTCTGGGTTACTGAAGGATCACCAGTGGAGTGGTACTTACTGAGTCTGGGTCACTGAAGGATCACCAGTGGAGTGGTACTTACTGAGTCTGGGTTACTGAAGGATCACCAGTGGAGTGGTACTTAATGAGTCTGGGTCACTGAAGGATCACCAGTGGAGTGGTACTTACTGAGTCTGGGTCACTGAAGGATCACCAGTGGAGTGGTACTTACTGAGTCTGGGTCACTGAAGGATCACCAGTGGAGTGGTACTTAATGAGTCTGGGTTACTGAAGGATCACCAGTGGAGTGGTACTTAATGAGTCTGGGTCACTGAAGGATCACCAGTGGAGTGGTACTTACTGAGTCTGGGTCACTGAAGGATCACCAGTGGAGTGGTACTTACTGAGTCTGGGTTACTGAAGGATCACCAGTGGAGTGGTACTTACTGAGTCTGGGTCAATGAAGGATCACCAGTGGAGTGGTACTTACTGAGTCTGGGTCACTGAAGGATCACCAGTGGAGTGGTACTTACTGAGTCTGGGTTACTGAAGGATCACCAGTGGAGTGGTACTTAATGAGTCTGGGTCACTGAAGGATCACCAGTGGAGTGGTACTTAATGAGTCTGGGTTACTGAAGGATCACCAGTGGAGTGGTACTTACTGAGTCTGGGTCACTGAAGGATCACCAGTGGAGTGGTACTTACTGAGTCTGGGTTACTGAAGGATCACCAGTGGAGTGGTACTTAATGAGTCTGGGTCACTGAAGGATCACCAGTGGAGTGGTACTTACTGAGTCTGGGTCACTGAAGGATCACCAGTGGAGTGGTACTTACTGAGTCTGGGTCACTGAAGGATCACCAGTGGAGTGGTACTTAATGAGTCTGGGTTACTGAAGGATCACCAGTGGAGTGGTACTTAATGAGTCTGGGTCACTGAAGGATCACCAGTGGAGTGGTACTTACTGAGTCTGGGTCACTGAAGGATCACCAGTGGAGTGGTACTTACTGAGTCTGGGTTACTGAAGGATCACCAGTGGAGTGGTACTTACTGAGTCTGGGTCAATGAAGGATCACCAGTGGAGTGGTACTTACTGAGTCTGGGTCACTGAAGGATCACCAGTGGAGTGGTACTTACTGAGTCTGGGTTACTGAAGGATCACCAGTGGAGTGGTACTTAATGAGTCTGGGTCACTGAAGGATCACCAGTGGAGTGGTACTTAATGAGTCTGGGTTACTGAAGGATCACCAGTGGAGTGGTACTTACTGAGTCTGGGTCACTGAAGGATCACCAGTGGAGTGGTACTTAATGAGTCTGGGTTACTGAAGGATCACCAGTGGAGTGGTACTTACTGAGTCTGGGTTACTGAAGGATCACCAGTGGAGTGGTACTTACTGAGTCTGGGTTACTGAAGGATCACCAGTGGAGTGGTACTTAATGAGTCTGGGTCACTGAAGGATCACCAGTGGAGTGGTACTTACTGAGTCTGGGTTACTGAAGGATCACCAGTGGAGTGGTACTTACTGAGTCTGGGTTACTGAAGGATCACCAGTGGAGTGGTACTTACTGAGTCTGGGTTACTGAAGGATCACCAGTGGAGTGGTACTTAATGAGTCTGGGTTACTGAAGGATCACCAGTGGAGTGGTACTTACTGAGTCTGGGTCACTGAAGGATCACCAGTGGAGTGGTACTTAATGAGTCTGGGTCACTGAAGGATCACCAGTGGAGTGGTACTTACTGAGTCTGGGTTACTGAAGGATCACCAGTGGAGTGGTACTTAATGAGTCTGGGTCACTGAAGGATCACCAGTGGAGTGGTACTTACTGAGTCTGGGTCACTGAAGGATCACCAGTGGAGTGGTACTTACTGAGTCTGGGTCACTGAAGGATCACCAGTGGAGTGGTACTTAATGAGTCTGGGTTACTGAAGGATCACCAGTGGAGTGGTACTTAATGAGTCTGGGTCACTGAAGGATCACCAGTGGAGTGGTACTTACTGAGTCTGGGTCACTGAAGGATCACCAGTGGAGTGGTACTTACTGAGTCTGGGTCACTGAAGGATCACCAGTGGAGTGGTACTTACTGAGTCTGGGTCACTGAAGGATCATCAGTGGAGTGGTACTTACTGAGTCTGGGTTACTGAAGGATCACCAGTGGAGTGGTACTTAATGAGTCTGGGTTACTGAAGGATCACCAGTGGAGTGGTACTTACTGAGTCTGGGTCACTGAAGGATCACCAGTGGAGTGGTACTTAATGAGTCTGGGTCACTGAAGGATCACCAGTGGAGTGGTACTTACTGAGTCTGGGTCACTGAAGGACACTTGTTCTGAAAAGCGCACTTTGGGCGGGTTGGTTCTCAGATGGGCCTTCTTAGCTGCACTTATAAAGGCTGATTTAGGTGACTAGAAGAGAGGAAAGAGAAAGACATTTAGGGTTTATTCATGGCATTAACAATTCAATTAAACAAATCAGAAACGTTTTTATTTGATTTTATGCTTTGAAACAATTTTTTTATGTTTGGCAAAAACTTGATTTAGTTAGATAGTTAAATAACTGGGACATTTTACATGAAAGTTTAATTGCATGCCTGGCTGAGCATGAGTCTGTAGTTACATGCCTGGCTGAGCCTGAGTCTGTAGTTACATGCCTGGCTGAGCCTGAGTCTGTAGTTACATGCCTGGCTGAGCATGAGTCTGTAGTTACATGCCTGGCTGAGCATGAGTCTGTAGTTACATGCCTGGCTGAGCATGAGTCTGTAGTTACATGCCTGGCTGAGCCTGAGTCTGTAGTTACAAAGGCAACAAAAAGACTGCTACATGTTTGTGCATAATTGAACCTTTATTTAACTAGGCAAGTCAGTTAAGAACAAATTCTTATTTACAATGACGGCCTCCGAACAGTGGGTTAACTGCCTCGTTCAGAACGCAGATTTTTGTCAGCTTGGGGATTCGATCGGGCAACCTTTCAATTTCTGGCTCAAGCTCTAACCACTAGGCTACCTGCCCGATCGAATGTTGGAGTGTGCCCCTGGCTATCTGTAAATTATGTCTGAGTGTTGGAGTGTACCCCTAGCTATCTGTAAATTATGTCTGAGTGTTGGAGTGTACCCCTAGCTATCTGTAAATTATGTCTGAGTGTTGGAGTGTTCCCCTAGCCATCTGTAAATTATGTCTGAGTGTTGGAGTATACCCCTAGCCATCTGTAAATTATGTCTGAGTGTTGGAGTATACCCCTAGCCATCTGTAAATTATGTATGAGTGTTGGAGTGTACCCCTAGCCATCTGTAAATTATGTATGAGTGTTGGAGTGTACCCCTGGCTATCTGTAAATGATGTCTGAGTGTTGGAGTGTGCCCCTGGCTATCTGTAAATGATAATAAGAATAATACTTGTGCTGGTTGGATAATATAAGGATTGTGAAATGGTTTATACTTTTACTTTTGATACTTAAGTATGTTCTAGCAATTACATTTAGTTTTGATACTTAAGTATATGTAAAACCAAATACTTTATTCAAGTAGTATTTTACTGGGTGACTTTCACTTTTACTTGAGTCATTTTCTATTAAGGTATCTTTACTTTTACTCAAGTATGACATTTGGTTACTTTTCCACCACTGAATGTACGGGAGGCGGCTCATTAGAATATTTTTGGGCGTTGTTTGTTCACAGCTCATTTTGTGCAACTGTGAGTGTGTCATTCCAGTTGATCAAATCTGTTGTGTTACACTATGACATGTTATGTAGGACTATGGCCAGAGACGGTGTCTTGTGAAAGACTCACGTATGGCCTTGTGTCAATTGAGAACGGTTGACTAAGTCAAGTCTCTCTTCAGGGAACCCCAGCCGTTCAACTTGTCGATGAACACAACAATAAAACCTATGGAATTTTAACAATATAATATGGCGATTAAACCAGGTGTGATATGTATGGCTCTTTCCTTGACATAGACTGACCAGGTGAAAGCTATGATCCCTTATTGATGTCACTTGTTAAATACACTTCAATCAATGTAGATGAAGGAGAGGATACAGGTTGAAAAATATTTTTTTAAGCCTTGAGACAATTGAGACATGGATTGTGTATGTGTGCCATTCAGAGGGTGAATGGGCAAGACAAAATATTTAAGGGCCTTTGAACGGGGTATGGTAGTAGGTGCCAGGCACACCGGTTTGAGTGTGTCAAGAACTGTAACGCAGCTGGGATTTTCATGGCAACCTGACACAACTGTGGGAACCATTGGGGTCAGCATGGGCCAACATCCCTGTGGAACACATTCAACACTGTGTAGAGTCCATGCCCGGACGAATTGAGGCTGTTCTTAGGGCAAAAGGGGGTGCAACACAATATTAAAGTGTTCCTAATGTTTTGTACACTCAGTGTAGCTCTGTTCTCCGTAAAGGTTCTATAAAGAACCATAAAAAAGGTTGTAACCATAGTGGAACCCTTTTTTGGTGCTATATACAGTAGAACCTTTTTTTAATGGTTCTTTATAGAACCTTCAGAAAAGGTTCTTTATAGCACCATAAGTTCCATTTAGAACCTTAAAAAAAGTCCATATAGCACCAAAAAGGTTCAGCCAAATAACCCTTATTTGGTACTATATAGAACCATTTGTTTTTAGCGTGTGAGAAGAGTACTTACTGACAATCACATAACACACAGTAAAAATAGTGAGAGAGAGAGAGAACGAGAGAGATAATAAGAGAGAGAATGAGAGAGAATGAGGGAGATGGAGAGAAAGAGAGAATGAGGGAGAGATCTGTATGTGTTGATGCTTTGTGTGTGAGAGGGAGACATGGAGGGATACAGAGATACAGATCGAGTTTGAGAACTTCAAGGAGAAAAGAAACGGTGAGAGAGAGCTGTGTATTGTTACCTGGTGAGGCTGCAGCACAGTGAGAACTATGGAGTCTTTGCAGCATCTATAGAGAGGACAGGAGAGAGGAATGGAGTGTGGAGTGGGTTAGGTAACACCAGGGCTGTGGCATTGGAAGAAACTGTCCTGTTCTTATCTGCTACACCTCCTCTCTGTTCTCTGTGTTCTCAATGACTCATCTGTCTCATTATGTTTCTATGGAACACATGAGGCTTAGAGACAGACTATTTCTCCATGAATTTAGCCTTCAAACACACAGAACGATCCCCGCTGTACTGCTGCATTTACTGCAAATATTCTGCTCTTACGTGTTGTGTGAGTTCACGAAAGCTTTGTCCTGTCCTAGACTCGCATAAAGTGTAGGCTCTAGACGAATAACAGATATATAATAATATCTAGAGACACATTGCATTGGACTGGACTCATTCCTTACCCCCACCCCACCCTTACCTTCCTCACCAACCTCCTCCCTGTGGTGATATAAAGGATGTTACCTTACAAGGTCTATGACTCTCTCCCGGGAAGCCTCGCTCACCACCTCCTCATTGATGGCCAGGATCTGGTCTCCAGGGAGAAGCTTGCCGATGGACGGGCCGTCTGGGACAGCACATACACACACACACACAGGCAGAGGAACGCTTAGTCTATGAGTAACGGACACACAGACAAAGACATCAAACTGACAACACTCATATATCATCTCTCTCTCTCTCTCTCTCTCTCTTTCTCTCGCTCTATTGCTCTCTCTCTCTCTCTCTCACACACACACACACACACACACACACACACACACACACACACACACACACACACACACACACACACACACACACACACACACACACACACACACACACACACCCCTACCTACCTGCAGAGACGGAGCGTACAATGACTGGTCTCTGGCTGCCTGCTATGAATCCGAAACCTTGGCTGGGGTGGCGCTGAATGCAGACCTGTCGAGCTGAAGCTGGGCCAGGAGTCAGGCTACCACTGTCCATACCATCCTGGCTCTCTTCTAACATTGCAGGGCTGCACCGGGAACACACACACACACACACAGACACACAGGCACACAGGTTAGATACACACTTTTTATTTATTTGTGTTTGTCTATGTTTCCATGACTCATTATGTTCCCTATGTAGGGTTTATATGGGGTAGGAAATGTACTATGTAGGGTGTATATGGGGTAGGAAATGTACTATGTAGGGTGTATATGGGGTAGGAAATGTACTATGTAGGGTGTATATGGGGTAGGAAATGTACTATGTAGGGTGTATATGGGGTAGGAAATGTATTTTGTAGGGTGTATACTGGGTAGGAAATATCCTATGTAGGGTGTATATGGGGTAGGAAATGTCCTATGTAGGTTGTAAGTCAAGTACTCTATGTAGAGAGTACTTACTTAAGTGTAGTGTACCTGTCACATGTATTTGTGTGGCCTACGTAGGGAGGAAGTGCAGTGTACCTGTCACATGTGTTTGTGTGGCCTGCGTAGGGAGGAAGTGCAGTGTACCTGTCACATGTGTTTGTGTGTCCATCCTGGACCTTGGCCATCCCCTGAGAGGAGGGAGGAGCATGGGGCGGGGTCTCACAGAAAGGAGCTCGGTCTGATTCTCAATCATTCACCTGAGAGAGGGGGAGGATGGACAGAGAGGGGGAGGATGGACGGAGATGGGGAGGATGGACAGAGAGGGGGAGTAGGGAAATGGAGAGGGGGGGATGGACAGAGAGGGGGAGTAGGGAAATGGAGGGGGTAAGGCATTATATATGTGATGGAGTGGAATGGGGAGAAGGAGGGAATAACATTAGAGATTGACAGGAACAATTACATGACTGAAGCAAATTCCAACAGAGCCTATAAGATTAAAGCCTATAAGACTCAATTGGTATAGGCCAGGGGTATTAAAGTCACCCTATGAGGTCTGGTATAAGCCAGGGGTATTAAAGTCACCCTATGAAGTCTGGTATAGGCCAATGGTATTCAACTCGTACCCTATGAGGTCTGGTATAAGCCAGGGGTATTAAAGTCACCCTATGAGGTCTGGTATAGGCCAGGGGTATTAAAGTCACTCTATGAGGTCTGGTATAGGCCAGGGGTATTAAAGTCAACCTATGAGGTCTGGTATAGGCCAGGGGTATTCAACTCTTACCCTATGAGGTCTGGTATAGGCCAGGTGTATTCAACTCTTACCCTACGAGGTCCGGTATAGGCCAGGGGTATTCAACTCTTACCCTACGAGGTCCGGTATAGGCCAGGGGTATTCAACTCTTACCCCATGATGTCCAGAGCCTACTGGTTTTATGTTCTACCTGATAATTTATTGCATCCCCCTGGTGTCCCAGGTCTAAATCAGTCCCTGATTAGAGGGGAATCATCCACCTGGTGTCCCTGGTCTAAATCAGTCCCTGATTAGAGGGGAATCATCCACCTGGTGTCCCTGGTCTAAATCAGTGTCTGATTAGAGGGGAATCATCCACCTGGTGTCTCTGGTCTAAATCAGTGTCTGATTAGAGGAATCATCCACCTGGTGTCCCTGGTCTAAATCAGTGTCTGATTAGAGGGGAATCATCCACCTGGTGTCCCTGGTCTAAATCAGTGTCTGATTAGAGGGGAATCATCCACCTGGTGTCTCTGGTCTAAATCAGTGTCTGATTAGAGGGGAATCATCCACCTGGTGTCCCTGGTCTAAATCAGTGTCTGATTAGAGGGGAATCATCCACCTGGTGTCCCTGGTCTAAATCAGTCCCTGATTAGAGGGGAATCATCCACCTGGTGTCCCTGGTCTAAATCAGTCCCTGATTAGAGGGGAATCATCCACCTGGTGTCCCTGGTCTAAATCAGTGTCTGATTAGAGGGGAATCATCCACCTGGTGTCTCTGGTCTAAATCAGTGTCTGATTAGAGGGGAATCATCCACCTGGTGTCTCTGGTCTAAATCAGTGTCTGATTAGAGGGGAATCATCCACCTGGTGTCCCTGGTCTAAATCAGTGTCTGATTAGAGGGGAATCATCCACCTGGTGTCCCTGGTCTAAATCAGTGTCTGATTAGAGGGGAATCATCCACCTGGTGTCCCTGGTCTAAATCAGTCCCTGATTAGAGGGGAATCATCCACCTGGTGTCCCTGGTCTAAATCAGTCCCTGATTAGAGGGGAATCATCCACCTGGTGTCCCTGGTCTAAATCAGTGTCTGATTAGAGGGGAACAATAAAAAAAAGCAGTGCAACTGGCTTTGAGGTCCAGAGTTGAGTTTGAGGGGTATAGGCTATTTGTTGTTATGAAACCACCATCCATTTTCTTTCAAGCAAACTACATTTGTAGTCTAGCCACAAAACAGCATGGCTTCTACACAAGGGCAAAAATTACTATTTTGAAGTTGAAAGATGCGATATCACAGAACACACTCTCCATCTGAGTCCCAAATGGCACCCTATTCCCCTAGGACTCTAGTCAAAAGTAGTTCACTACATCCCTCCATCTGGGTCCCAAATGGCACCCTATTCCCCTAGGGCTGTAGTCAAAAGTAGTTCACTACATAGAGATACGGTGCCATTTGAGACGCGGCCTGTCTCCACATCTCCAACACACTCAATAGATCGTGTTCTACACTGCAACAATTTCAAAGATTTTACTGAGGTACAGTTCATATAAGAAAATCAGTCAATTGAAAATAATTCATTAGGCCTATGGATTTCACATGACTGGGAATACTAGATTTTTTATATATTTGTTTAATTCACCTTTATTTAACCAGGTAGGCCAGTTGAGAACAAGTTCTCACTTACAACTGCGACCTGGCCAAGATAAAGCAAAGCAGTGCGACACAAACAACAACACAGAGTTACACATAAACAAACGTACAGTCAATAACACAATAGGAAAACATCTATATACAGCGTGTGCAAATAAGGTAAGATTAGGGAGGTAAGGCAATAAATAGGCCGTAGTGGTTAAGTTAAGTAATTACAATTTAGAAATTAAACACTGGAGTGATAGATGTGCAGAAGATGAATGTGCAAGTAGAGATACTGGGGTGCAAACGAGCAAAAAAATGTACAAAATAACAATATGGGGATGAGGTAGTTGGATGGGCTGTTTACAAATGGGCTATGTACAGGTGCAGTGATCTGTGAGCTGCTCTGACAAATTATGCTTAAAGTTAGTGAGGGAGATATGAGTCTCCAGCTTCAGTGATTTTTGCAATTCGTTCCAGTCACTGGCAGCAGAGAACTGGAAGAAAGGCGGCCAAAGGAGGAAGGAGGCTTTGGGGATGACCAGTGAAATATACCTGCTGGAGCGTGTGCTACAGGTGGGTGCTGCTATGGGGACCAGTGAGCTGAGATAAGGCGGGGCTTTACCTAGCAAAGACTTATAGATGACCTGGAGCCAGTGGGTTTGGCGACGAATATGAAGTGAGGGCCAGCCAACGAGAGCTTACAGGTCGCAGTGGTGGGTAGTATATGGGGATTTAGTGACAAAACGGATGGCACTATGATAGACTGCATCCAATTTGCTGAGTAGAGTGTTGGAGGCTATTTTATAAATGACATCGCCAAAGTCATGGATCGGTAGGGTAGTCCGTTTTACGAGGGTATGTTTGGCAGCATGAGTGAAGGATGCTTTGTTGCCAAATAGGAAGCCGATTGGTGGTCAAATGGTGGTCACAGATACCTTTAAAAAAAAGGTAGGGGCATGGATCAGAAAACCAGTCAGTATCTGGTGTGACCCCCATTTGCCTCATGCAGTGCGACACATCTCCTTTGCATAGAGTAGGTCAGGCTGTTGATTGTGGCCTGTGGATGTTGTCCCACTCCACTTCAATGGCTGTGCAAAGTTGCTTGATATTGGTGGGAACTGGAACACGCTGTCGTATACGTTGATCCAGAGCATCCCAAACATGCTCAATGGGTGATCTGTCGGGTGAGTATGCAGGCCATGGAATTGTGTACAGATCTTTGTGACATAGGGCCGTGTATTATCATGCTGAAACATGATGTGGTGGCGACGGAAGAATGGTACAACAATGGGCCTCAGGATCTCTTATCTCTGTTCATTCAAATTGCCATAGTGATAGGGATGTTTGTATGTTTAAGTAATGACTAAGAATATTCCATTCTGAAAATGTATGCAATAGGGATAGAGTTATAAGACAATGATAATCCAATTGATGTGTGTGTGTCTAGAAATGTATACTGTATAGAGACTGGAACAAGGTGGTACAATCTTGCAATGTAAGAAGGAGTATCTGGGAGAACAAAGAATTCTTTGTGAAACCAGACTACAGAAGAGAGGCCTTCTCGTCCTCGGGACGGGAGGGACAGCTAGGAGCTGTCCAGATTGACTTATGTTGCAAAAAGTGATAAGCCAATCTATGTGTACTGTGGGAAAGTACTATTGCCTAGAGAGGGTGGAGCATTTGTATTATTTGTATTCAGCTTAAAGCTTGTACAATATAAAAAGACTGTGTTCACATTTGGGATTCAGAATTCTCATGAATAAACAATACCTGACCTATTGCAGATTTGGGACTTTGTCAAATGTTTCATTAACTAGAGCTTTACCACCTCTGGGAATTATTCAAAGCCTGATTGATAGTTTATGTCAACAATTGAGAACAAAATTCTCGTGACACATAGATAAAATGCAATTGTGTTCGTTGTCCGTAGCTTATGCCTGCCCATACCATAACCTCACCGCCACTATGGAGCACTCTGTGCACAATGTTCAGTAAACCGCTCACCCACACAACGTCTGTTGTTGAGGCCGGTTGGAAGTATTGCCAAATTCTTTAAAACGATGTTGGAGGCGGCTTATGGTAGATAAATTATCTTGGCAAAGGAGAAATGCTCAGTAACAGGGATGTAAACAAATTTGAGCAAAGGAATACACTTTTTGTGCGTATGGAAAATGTCTGGTATCTTTTATTTCAGCTCATGAAATATGGGAACAACGCATTACATGTTGTGTTTATATTTTTGTTCAGTGTGGTTTCTTCCAAATATTCTGACTCCAGATAAAGAATGTAGACAGGATGGAACAGAAGAAGAGAGAGTGTGAAAGAGGATTTGAGGATGTAGACAGGATGGAACAGAAGAAGAGAGAGTGTGAAAGAGGATTTGAAAATGTAGACAGGATGGAACAGAAGAAGAGAGAGTGTGAAAGAGGATTTGAGAATGTAGACAGGTTTGAACAGAAGAAGAGAGAGTGTGAAAGAGGATTTGAGAATGTAGACAGGATGGAACAGAAGAGAGAGTGTGAAAGAGGATTTGAGAATGTAGACAGGTTTGAACAGAAGAAGAGAGAGTGTGAAAGAGGATTTGAGGATGTAGACAGGTTTGAACAGAAGAAGAGAGAGTGTGAAAGAGGATTTGAGAATGTAGACAGGTTTGAACAGAAGAAGAGAGAGTGTGAAAGAGGATTTGAGAATGTAGACAGGATTGAACAGAGGAAGAGAGAGTGTGAAAGAGGATTTGAGAATGTAGACAGGATTGAACAGAAGAGAGAGTGTGAAAGAGGATTTGAGAATGTAGACAGGATTGAACAGAAGAAGAGAGAGTGTGAAAGAGGATTTGAGAATGTAGACAGGTTTGAACAGAGGAAGAGAGAGTGTGAAAGAGGATTTGAGAATGTAGACAGGATTGAACAGAGGAAGAGAGAGTGTAAAAGAGGATTTGAGGATGTAGACAGGATTGAACAGAAGAAGAGAGAGTGTGAAAGAGGATTTGAGAATGTAGACAGGATTGAACAGAGGAAGAGAGTGTGAAAGAGGATTTGAGGATGTAGACAGAAAGAGGGAGTGTTTACATGTACTGCAAGCTTTTTTTTTTTAGTACATCTGTCAAAAAGCAAAGCACTTAAAATCTGTGTAAGGCAGAACAACTGAATGAACCTAGCTTCTAATGGCTCTAGTGACGAAGAGGCAGTTAAAGTCAACAACAACAACAATAACAACACATTCTCATTTCCAGATGCCTGCGTGGGAGTTAGAGTTAGAGGGGGGGAGAGAGAGGATACACATAGATGAAGAGAGATAGAAAGAAACAATGATATACCATTGTTTTATCTCCTTTTAGTGAGCTGCATGTTCTGACAGTGTCTGCCTAAAGATGAGAATTTGAATGGGACAGATTGCATCTGGAGGACTAGCATCAGACACAGAGAGAGAAAGAGAGAAACGAGAGAGAGAGAGAGAGAGAGAGAGAGAGAGAGAGAGAGAGAGAGAGAGAGAGAAAGAGAGAAAAAGAGAGAAAAATAAAGAGATAAAAGAGAGAGAACTAGATAAGAGAGAGAGATAAAAAAGAGAGCGAGAGATGAGAGAGAGAGCGAGAGAGAGAGAGAACGAGGGAGAGAGAGAGATGGATAAGAGAAGAGAGAGAGAGAAATAGATAAGAGAGAGAGATAAAAGAGAGAGAGAGCGAGAGAGATAAAAAAGAGAGAAATAGATAAAAGAGAGAGAGAGAGAGAGAGAGAGAGAGAGAGAGAGAGAGAGAGAGAGAGAGAGAGATAGATAGAAAGAGAGAGAGATGGAGATGGAGATGGAGATGGAGAGAGAGAGAGAGAGAGAGAGAGAGAGAGAGAGAGAGAGATGGAAAGTGAGAGAGGGAGACAGAGATAAGGAAAAGCTAAATGTTATTCAGATACTGATGATCCATTATACACACAGTGTCTGGTCTGTGGAGAGGCATAGATAAATACAGGGATGACAAGCCATCAATAACATGAGCACAGATGAGTCAGTGGAGTCAATGGTTGATATTTATGGTCTGTCACATTTGTTTTTCCTGATAAAGACAGAAGGGTATTGGAGGAAAATGTCACCTCTCCAATCACAGCACAGCGTTAATGATCCTTGACTAATCTATGACAGGCGATCAATTGACGATTTATATCCATTTCAAAGATCTCTCGTCAAGGGATAGACTCATTATAGCAGTATGCTAACAATTAACTAAAAGGATTATAATGTGTGTCCCAAATGACACCCGTTTCCCTTTATAGTGCACTACCTTTATAGGGGATATGGTGACATTTGGGAGGAAGACATAGCATGATATCAACCTAGCTAGCACATTTGGTTTCTTGGAAGTTGTGGGGACATATGTTTTTGGTTTCACATTGGTTGTGGGAATGAAGCATACGTTTCGTGACCGGTAAAACAGAACAGAAGTAAAAACAGCGCCTGTACTGGGAATGTTCATTTTTTAGGTTGCAGGAAGGTTCTGAGAACGTTTCTGAGAGGTTTTATTAACGCTCTGAGAACGATTCTGAGAGGTACTGAGAACGTTTCTGAGAATGGAAGTTCTAGGTTATTTTGAGTTTTTTTTATAACTTCCTGAAAACTTACACTGAATGTTTCATTGACGTTGCTAGCTTATTTTGGCTTAACTTTTTATTTTATTTTTTACTCCAAGCATAGATAGAACACATTCAGAACACATTCATTTTCTTAGCATTGATCATGCAAACCCATTTTTTTGCTGTTGTTGTGACATGGCATCAGTGAGATTCAAACCTATGATCTTCTGTTCTTTACTTATGGCATTAGTCCACAACGCCACTAGGATGGAGCTAGCATGCTATGTTTTCCCTATACAAAGGTGTTTCATTTTAGTCTATTCAAACAGACCGGATTTCAAAGGAAAGAAACACTAATTAAGATCAGGTGTGGCCAATTAGTGGGCGCAGCCAACACACCTGAACACACTTAACAAGATAGAGGATATAGAGAGTTTTGCTGATGTTTAAAAAGGAATGTATATGTTTTTAAATAAGTCTTGTGTTTTTTATAAAAAGTTTTCTAAATGTTCTCGGAACAATTTGAGAACATGACTTTAAATAGAACCTTAAGGAAACCTGTAGGAAACATTAAGCTGGACTACTGAAATTCCCACAAAAGAACGTTGTTTCTTAACTATCTTGGAACAATTTGAGAATATTCCCAATGTCAAACCAGTTGGAGAACGTTTCTAAAACATTACCAAAATTAATACAAGGCAATAGTAAACATGTCGTCCCCCACGAATCACGCAACCCCCCCTTGTGCCAATTGAGATATCGCGTGTGACTAACACATTTCAGTTAATTACTATAGGTCCCGCCTTGGGCCAATCAGTTTCATTTAGTAAATGCCGGATCTCTATGGCAAGTAAAATCCCAAGTTCACCCAAGTTTTGTCAAAATCGGGCCAGTGCTGTTTGACCTATAACGTGTGACTAGCAACTATCTATCCTGCACCATTCCCAGAAAGTTTGTGGGAAGGTTGTATGCAAAATAACCATAGGACAACCACACTCTCACCAAGCTCTAAGAAACATGGTTCTTAAAATGTTATGTGCTAGTTAGGAAGGCTTCCCTGTCGGTATACAGACTGCCTCCTCACTAGTACCCAGCAAACAGTGAACGTTCATACAACATTAGGTAACCATACATTGTTTGCTGGGAAGTTGTTTTCAGGAACTTGTGAAACTCCTGATGTATATTGTTTGTTGTTTATGATAATTCAGGCTGAAGTGTGAAGGTATTTAAGTCCTAACTGTTGCTTAGACTCTCTTTGATGCTATGTATCGAGTATCACCAGCTGTTGTTGCAAAACCTACTCATATTCTGTGATTAAGCACTTGTGACTAAGTAGCCTATAGCTGTCACAATGTAATTGTTCTCTCTCTCTACCCCACTCTTTCTTTCTCTCTCGGCACCCTGCCACCTCCCACCCTCCCATCTGCATTATCGCTCTCTCTTTCTCTCCGCCCATTCTCTCTCCCCCCTCTCTCTCTTTCTCTCTTTGCTTCCTCGCCCCTCTCTCTTCCTCCTTTCTCTTCCTTTTTCTCTGCTCCCTCTTCACCGTCGGGAGGGAAGGAAACCCGTTCTGTTGCATCATCATGGAGCCTCATAGGGATTGGTTATCCATCAGTGGTCTGTGACGGCTGTATACCATTATGCATGTCAATGGCTCCTCCACACCGCCCTGCCAGGGCTGGGTACCATTATGTCTGTCATATCTACTCAGCACCTCCCCTTCAGCCCATCCCTGCCAAGAGAGGGGGCAGGATTTGTGTCCTGACAAGGAGATAGTATAAATATCCCTACTAAGGAGAGAGAGCCCACACTTTTCCTCTCCAGCCACAGACATAACTCACTGGGGCCAGAGCCCGGAGTCCAGTGGCCATTACCCCGGAGCCAAGAGCCAAGAACCCAGAACTTGGAACCTGTAATCTATTCTAGAACCTATAGAGCAGGAGCCCAGTAAGTGTCAGACATACAGTAGACAATATATCAGTCCTATATCTATGGTGTAACTTAAGGTTGCAAAGTTCTGGTAACTTTCCCAAAATTCCCTGGTTTTCCAAAAATCCATGTTGGACGATTTCGGATTCCCTACTTATTCCCTTCTGATTACGGGAATCTTCTAACTGGGATTTCTGGAAAACCTGGGAATTTGGGGGAAAATTACCAGAATTTTGCAACAATAAGACAGCCTTTGCACCCTGAAGAACCTCTGAGTTCAGCAGGCCAGCTAAAGAAGGTCTCTGGAGTTCAGCAGGCCAGATAAAGAAGGTCTCTGGAGTTCAGCAGGCCAGATAAAGAAGGTCTCTGGAGTTCAGCAGGCCAGCTAAAGAAGGTCTCTGGAGTTCAGCAGGCCATCTAAAGAAGGTCTCTGGAGTTCAACAGGGCAGCTAAATAAGATCTCTGGAGTTCAGCAGGCCAGCTAAAGACAATCTCTGGTGTTCAGCAGGCCAGCTAAAGAAAGTCTCTGGAGTTCAGCAGGCCAGCTAAAGAAGATCTCTGGTGTTCAGCAGGCCAGCTAAAGAAGGTCTCTGGAGTTCAGCAGGCCAGCTAAAGAAGGTCTCTGGAGTTCAGTAGGCCATCTAAAGAAGGTCTCTGGAGTTCAACAGGGCAGCTAAATAAGATCTCTGGTGTTCAGCAGGCCAGCTAAAGAAGATATCTGATCTCTGGTGTTCAGCAGGCCAGCTAAATAAGATCTCTTATGTTCAGCAGGCCAGCTAAATAAGATCTCTGGTGTTCAGCAGGACTGCTAAAGAAGATTTTTAATCTCTGGTGTACAGCAGGCCAGCCAAATAAGATCTCTGATGTTCAACAGGCCAGCTAAATAATATCTCTGGTGTTCAGCAGGCATGCTAAAGAAGATCTCTGATCTCTGGTGTACAGCAGGCCAGCTAAATAACATCTCTGATGTTCAGCAGGCCAGCTAAATAAGATATCTGGTGTTCAGCAGGACTGCTAAAGAAGATCTCTGGAGTTCAGCAGGCCAGCTAAAGAAGATCTCTGGAGTTCAATGCGGTTGTGTTCTGAATGAGTGAACCCAATCCTTTCCCTTCCTAGTTTTATTGACAAATGAATTGACAAATGGATGTATTAATCACAAGCCACAGCTGGCAGCCACTGAGCTGGAGTCAGCCCATGATTCATGAGTGTAAAGAAACCGTTTTAGGTTATTTTCTGTTCAATACCTCATGCTACAATCACTATGTTCAGTGTTCAATACCTCATGCTACAATCACTATGTTCAGTGTTCATTGACTTATGGGACTTCATCCCAGGAGTAAAGGATCGAGACTAATACTGTGAGGAAAATATAGGATGGGAGAGGGAGGAAGAAGAGAGAGAGAGACAAAGAGAGGGAGAGAGAGTGAAAGAAAGAGACAGACAGGCAGGCAGCTGGAGGACACAGAAGCAGATAAACAACAATCCGGTAACAGCGATTGACCTTTAGTGAGCGAAGAGGCCCAGGAATTCTGTCAAGAACCACCTCCCCGAGGGCACCAACAAGCCTGGTCGTTTCCATGGTTACCACAGCGCTAGCGCGACAGTGGGGGATGATGATTATTATTATTATTATTATTTGGGGCTGCTAATAATTGTCCTGTTACACAAGTGTGAAATGAAAATGTATTTCTTGTATATCCCAACTCCCCCTGAGACACCCACAGAGAGTGGGTTCTCAACCAGGGTCACCATTGTACAGTGCCCCTCAAGCAATTAGGGTTAAGTGCATTGCTCAAGGGCACAGCAACAGATTTAACACCTTGTCGGATCCAGGTATTCCAACCAACGGCCTTTCGGTTACTGGCCCAATGCTCTAACCTCGAGGATACCTCGGCCACGATGATTATGGTGATGGTGATAAGGAGTAATGATGGTGATGAGGCGACAGCTAGGTTAGGTTACAGATGACTGGCTTGACTAGGCTGCTTCACAGACAGTCCCCCTACAGCCAGTGTGGCCAGATGCTCAAACATCCCTGAGCACCGGAGGCACAGACCGAACCAATCCATTCTGCTTTTGTTCCCAGGCAGGGTGTGCCCTGTGGTGCTGCCTCAGGGGGTGGCTACCCCTTCTGATGGGAGGCCGGAAGACTGGGAGATGGAGGAGAAATTTACCATCTCTGACCTTTTACATTTAATACACTCTGGAATATAACATCTGTAAACTTGGCAATGGTACAACTACAGATGTCGGATTTTAATTTGATCTGTTTCGTCGCAGGAGGAAAATAATCCTGCAGCAGGAGGATTTGAATATCTGAAGAAGTATTTAGATTCGCCACCAGGGGGGCGTTTGTATACAACACAGTACCGTACCTACATTGTACTTTAGACTACAGGTCCACTGGCATCCAGTTCAAGTAGCCTATGTACAGTCGTGGCCAAAAGTTTTGAGAATGACACAAATATTAATTTCCACAAAGTTTGCTGCTTTTTGTCAGATGTTACTATGGAATACTAAAGTATAATTACAAGCATTTCATAAGTGTCAAAGACTTTTATTGACAATTACATGAAGTTGATGTGTTGACCCTTCTTTTTCAAGACCTCTGAAATCCGCCCTGGCATGCTGTCAATTAACTTCTGGGACACATCCTGACTGATGGCAGCCCATTCTTGTATAATCAATGCTTAGAGTTTGCCAGAATTTGTGGGGTTTTGTTTGTCCACCCGCCTCTTGAGGATTGACCACAAGTTCTCAATGGCATTAAGGTCTTAGGAGTTTCCTGACCATGGGCCCAAATTATTGATGTTTTGTTCCCCGAGCCACTTAGTTATCACTTTTGCCTTATGGCAAGGTGCTCCATCATGCTGGAAAAGGCATTGTCCGCCACCAAACTGTTCCTGGATGGTTTGGAGAAGTTGCTCTCGGAGGATGTGTTGGTACCATTCTTTATTCATGGCTGTGTTCTTAGGCAAAATTGTGAGTGAGCCCACTCCCTTGGCTGAGAAGCAACCCCACACATGAATGGTCTCAGGATGCTTTACTGTTGGCATGAAACAGGACTGATGGTAGCGCTCACCTTGTCTTCTCCAGACAAGATTTTTTCCGGATGCCCCAAACAATCGGAAAAGGGGATTCATCAGAGAAAATGACTTTACCCTAGTCCTCAGCAGTCCAATCCCTGTACCCTTTGCAGAATATCAGTCTGTCCCTGATGTTTTTCCTGGAGAGAATTGGCTTCTTTGCTGCCCTTCTTGATACCAGGCCATTCTCCAAAAGGCTTCGCCTCACTGTGCGTGTAGATGCACTCACACCTGCCTACTGACATTCCTGAGCAAGCTCTGTACTGGTGGTGCCCCGATCCCGCAGCTGAATCAACTTTAGGAAACGGTCCTGGTGCTTGCTGGATTTTCTTGGGCGCCCTGAAGCCTTCTTCACAACAATTGAACCACGCTAATTGAAGTTCTTGATGATCCGATAAATGGTTGATATAGGTGCAATCTTACTGGCAGCAATATCCTTGCCTGTGAAGCCCTTTTTGTGCAAAGCAATGATGACGGCACGTGTTTCCTTGCAGGTAACCATGGTTGTAAGAGGAAGAACAATGATTCCAAGAACCACCCTTCTTTTGAAGCTTCCAGTCTGTTATTCAAACTCAATCAGCATGACAGAGTGATCTCCAGCCTTGTCCTCGTCAACACTCACACCTGTGTTAACGAGAGAATCACTGACATGATGTCAGCTGGTCCTTTTGTGGCAGGGCTGAAATGCAGTGGAAATGTTTTTTGGGGATTCAGTTCATTTGCATGGCAAAGAGGGACTTTGCAATTAATTGCAATTCATCTGATTACTCTTCATGACATTCTGGAGTATATGCAAATTGCCATCATACAAACTGAGGCAGCAGACTTTGTGCAAATTTATATTTGTGTCATACTCAAAACTTTTGGCCACGTAGTGCGTATTGTGTGAATTATTATGTGGATTATAATAAAATGACTTATTTGCAGGGGGTAGATCTGTTTTCCGTTAGGGAAAATCTTTTATTATTTGATCAATGCAAGCAATTGGCAGAATACATTATTGTTGGCCTTTGTGCCTGTGTTTTCCAGCAGTTATATCCGTGGACCCTCACACACATTTGCCAGAGTTTGAATCCGGTCCGCTGCCCTTTGACCTTCCCTGTCTTTCCAACACTGTTTTATCTCTTCAAAAAAATTGCCAAAAGAGTGGGAGTGCCCCACTCCTTAAAAAATAAATAATTGGACAAATAACATTTTGATTGTGACCGCACGTCCAACATAAAACATGATTATAAATAATACAAGGTAGGCTAAATTGATTCATAGAACATGCACAGACCTACCAAGCAATGCTATGTTAACTGATACATAAAGCAACAATAGATGCTATGCTAACTGATATATAAAGCAACAATAGATGCTATGCTAACTGATATATAAAGCAACAATAGATGCCATGCTAACTGATATATAAAGCAACAATAGATGCTATGCTAACTGATATATAAAGCAACAATAGATGCTATGCTAACTGATATATGCTAATTGATTCCACCATTGAAAGAGAAAACAAACAAATATATAGAAAATAAACTCAGTGCTGAGATGTCTGAGGTGGAAATTAAAAACTTCAGAGGACTTAAGCCTTGAATACATTGCAAGTTTGCTGTTTCACTTTTGAGTAATGCACTGAATGAGTGAAGGAGTTTCACCATCGGATTGTTCATTGTTAAATTATTTGTATAGCCTATAGCCTAGTGGTGTAGTGGTGCCTGGAGAAGTGGGTATGCTCTAATTTACCACTTCTACCAGTTACCACTGTAAGGGCCATCCACACCAAAGACCATAACTATATTGACTAATTATTCATAGCCTAACTACTAAACATGGGCAAGCATCCACTTGTCACGTCCAGGCCTGAGAAGACAGGCTGGTGTGTTTAGTTTTGTTTTTGGTGTAGGGTTTTTTATGTTCTAGGTGATATATTTCTATGTTGGGGTAATGGTTCCCAATTAGAGGCAGCTGTGTGTCGTTGTCTCTAATTGGGAATCATATATATGTTTGGGGTTTTCTATTAGGTTTTGTGGGTTATTGTTTGGTCATAGCTTTGTTTGTGTGAATAGTTATGTTCAGCGTTACGATCTTCGTTTGTTTTGTTGTTTTTGTCCCAGTTACGTTCTAAATAAATATGTATACTGGATGCCTCGCTGCGCTTGGTCTGTCCGTTCCGAAGATCGTGACACCACTCTGGAGGAAAGTTTATCGTTCTACAGAAGGCCTAATCATGTCAATCAACTGATGACTCAAATCAGCTTATTAACTCAACCAGAGAAACTCAAACAGTAGCCTCGGTTTTCATACCTTTCACTATGTGACAATAGATAGGCTAACGGGTAGCCTACGGAATGTACTGGAAAATAATCAAATGACAAGGGTCCTATTGCAGCAGTTGATGTTACTAGATTATCGCCAGTTGACGTCTTGTTAAACCATCAATACAAGCAAAATTCACCCTCACAGCTGATCTCAATTGCAACCATTATTGTTCACCTCAATATCACTCCAGTCATTCAAGATATGTTTGCCTTCTGGTTGTTATTATCATGGGAAAAACATAGTCCTTTTTGAACAGACTCAGGGCGATGTATCTATTTGACAAGCATTCTGTACAAAAGAAACTAAGTATTTCCTCGTTTACCATGGCAAATCTACTGTGGCAATTTACCCAACACTTGTATGAATGGAAACTAATGTTGGTGTAGTGTACTGGTATTATTTTATTTGTTTAGGCCATGTTATCCATTAAATACAACTGTCTTTCAAATACAAGTGTCTGGTATGGTCATTTCTTATCAAGATCTGGGGAAATATATCCCTGGATAGTCCATATTGAAATGTTTTACTAAATCAAGTCAATCAGGAGTTATTTGTGCCAGAAGGGTGTGGACCTAAATCAAACCCATGCAGACATGGTAGGCCTATATTTCATAACCACTAGATCAGCCCAAGCCACGATTGAATACAGCCCGACAGGATGCTCTCAATGGTGCATCTGTAAAAGTTTATGTGGGTCTCAGGGGCCAAGCCAAATTCTTTCAGCCCCCTGAGGTTGAAGAGGCGCTCTTGCGCCTTCTTCACCACACTGTGGACCATTTCAGATTGTCAGTGATGTGTACGGCAAGGAATCTTTTACATTCTCCACTGCGATCCCGTCGATGTGGATGGAGGTGTGCTCCCCTGTGCTGTCTCCTGAAGTCCATGATCAGCTCCTTCATTTTGTTGACGTTGAGGGAGAGGTTATTTTCATGGCACCACTCCGCCAGGGCCCTCACCTCCTCCCTGTAGGCTGTCTCATCATTGTTGGAAATTGCAAACTTGATGATTGAGTTGGAGAAGTGCTTGGCTACGCAGTCATGGGTGAACAGGGAGTACAGGAAGGGGCTGAGCACGCACCCTTGTGGGCCCCCTGTCTTGAAGATCAGCAGAGGGTGTCACACCCTGATCTGTTTCACCTGTCTTTGTGATTGTCTCCACCCCCCTCCAGGTGTCACCCATCTTCCCCATTATCCCCTGTGTATTTATACCTGTGTTCTCTGTTGGTCTGTTGCCCGTTCATCTAGTTTGTTCAAGTTAAACCAGCATTTTGTGTCTCACCTCTTGATTTTTCTAGTCTCTCATTTCTTGCCCTCCCGGTTTTGACCCTTGCCTGTCCCTGAGCCTGCTTGCCGACCTGTACCGCTGCCCCCCCTCTGGATTACCGACCTCTGCCTTACCCGGACCCTGAGCCTGCCTGCCGTCCGATACCGCTGTCCGACCCCTCGTTTTCTGACCCCTGCCTGCCTTGACCTGTCTATTGCCTGCCCCTGTTGGAACATTAAACTATTGTTTATTCAACGTGGTTTGCATCTGGGTCTTCCCTTCATACCTGATAGTACAAACTGGCCATGACTGACCCAGCAGACCCTGGCCAGCTGCGCAATGCCATCTCCTCCCAAGGAGCCTCCATTGGTAGGCACGAGGAGTTGCTTCGTGGGCTGATGGAGGGGGTCCAAACGTTGGCTGAGCGCCATGACCGGGTGTTGGACATGCTGCAGGAGCAATTCCGCAAGTTGGCTGGGGGGCAGCTTGCCACTGTGGTAACCACATCGCCCCTCAGTAACTCGGCGGTTAGCAGCGCCGCCCTACTGGCCACTCTACCTTCCCGGGAGCCCCGGTTACCTCCCCCGGAACACTTCAATGGAGAGCCGAGCACCTGTCAGGCGTTTCTAGCTCAGTGTGCCCTCATTTTCGAGCTTCCGCCCTCCTCCTCCCCCTCGGATCGCTCCAAGATAGCCTCATCTCATCATGCTGATGTCTGGAAGGGCTCTCACCTGGGCTACCGCCGTATGGGAACAGCAGCAGACCATATGCGTGAGCCTGGACGGGTTCGTGGGAGAGGTGAGGAAGGTTTTGGATTGCCCTGCTCTCCGGGAGAAAAGCTGCCCGGAAGCTAATCCAGCTCTGGCAGGACGCCTGCACAGTGGCCAACTATGCGGTGGATTTCTGCACATTGGCAGCGGAGAGTGTGTGGAACCTGGAAGCATTGTTCAACATCTTCCTGCACGGCGTCTCAGAGGAGGTTAAGGACAAGCTTGTGGCGGAGTTGCCCACGGATCTTGACTCCCTCATCGCTTTGACCATCCGCATCGATGGGCGATTGAGAGAACGATGGATGGAGAGGGAATTCGACGCCACTTACACGTCCGAGGACTGAACATTAGAGAGTAATATACTCGGAAGCGGTGGATGGTGTGCATGCCTCCTGAGTCGGACTAGAAGTCCACTCGGAATACCTCTTCTCCGCCGGCGGCGTCTTGATGCAGCCTCTGGGATAAGTTCAATTGCCCTGGGGGGTATGAACAAACGATCCATTTCGGGAAAGTCGTATTTCTGATCGGAGTTACCGTTGCTCTGATATACAAGAGTTATTTCCGTCTGTATGTAATAACACAAAAACTTTCTGGGCTAATAATGTAAGAAATAACAAACAAAAAAACAAATACTGCAAAGATGCTTAGGAGCTAGAAGCAGAGCTGCCATGTCTGTCACTGTCTTATATACAGAACCAGTTCAAAGTTTGTACACACCTACTCATTCAAGTTATTATTATTTTTTTTACTATTTTCTTCATTGTAGAATAATAGTAAAGACATCAAAACTGTGAAATAACACATATGGAATCATGTTGTAACCAAAAAAGCGTTAAACAAATCAAAATATATTTTAGATCTTCAAAGTAGCCACCCTTTACCTTGATGACAGCTTTGTACACTCTTGGCATTCTCTCAACCACAGCTTGTTTGGGGCGGCAGGTAGCCTAGTGGTTAGAGCATTGGGCCAGTAACCAAAAGGTTGCAAAATCAAATCCCTGAGGTGTTCTGAACAAGGCAGTTAACCCACTGTTCCCTGGTAGGCTGTCATTGTAAATAATAATTTGTTCTTAACTGACTTGCCTAGTTATATTAGGGCTATCAGTTCTCTGCTTTTCCTTCACTCTGTGATCCAACTCATCCTAAATCATCTCAATTGGGTTGAGGTCGGGGGATTGTGGATGTTTTTTATTTTATTATAATTATACATTTTATTTGACCAGGTAAGTTGACTGAGAACGCATTCTCATTTACAACAACGACCTTGGGAATAGTTACAGGGGAGAGGAGGGGGTGAATGAGCCAATTGGAAGCTGGGGATGATTAGGTAAATCAGCATTCAGTGTTCTTGCACATTATTTGTGGAACAATCTCCAAAATGTTCTTCCATGTGATGTTCTGGTGCCTCTAGGTCAATTCAGAAAGCTGATTGAGGACCTTATTACTGATGAGGGCTCATCTGTAAAAGAGACATTGGTCTCAGTATGACTCCCTGATAAAATAAACTTTAAATATTTTGTCTATTTTTTATTAGGTGGCCATGATGGTATGAGCTGCAATGTACAGTATATAAACGGCTTGATTATTAATGTTATCCAGTACAGGACAGACAATGTGTTATAACTGGGTTATCTCTGATTCTGATTTATGAGTTTATTCAATATCAAGTAGTGTCCTGGTAGCATTCCAAACAGAGATAAATTCAGCAGAAGTATGGAGTTAGGGCTATGCCTGCGTCCCAAATGGCACCCTATTCCCTAATTAATTCACTACGTTTGATCAGGGCCCATTGGGCTCTGGTGAAAAGGCTGCCAACATTTTCCTGCCAACATTTAGCATCAAATTTACGAAAATCCTTAAATCTGTATTAATCCTGTTAGCTTCATGAAAGAAGACACAGTAATCTCCTGTGAGGTGAGACTTCCCAGACAGACAGACAGACACCCCCTGTCACACGTCTGATTCCACTTTCTCTCTCTCTCTCTCTCTCTCTCTCACACACACACACACACACACACACACACACACACACACACACACACACACACACACACACACACACACACACACACACACACACACACACACACACACACACACACACACACACACAGAAGAGTATGTAGAAATGTCTTGTGAGTGTATTGTAGCCACCTCCTGTCCTTCATTTATTTTCAATTGTAAGAGGCGATAAACTGTGCACAAAATATTTCTACTGTTTAGCTGCCTGGAGAAGGCCAGAGAGCTTTGTGAACTGCTGTGATAGATACTTAGAGAGAGAAAATCAAGTGATCCTATCTACTGGGGCCTGCCTTACCTAATCCTTGTTGCCTACTCCAAAGGGCTGGCTGAGGCACTCCAATTGAAAGCCTGCAGGATTAAAGCACCATTCATATAATTCAGTTTGGAATGGAACTGATGATAAACCTAATATTGTGAGTTTCTAATCCACCCAGGGTTAAATCTGTTCAATATTGATGAAAACCTTTCACTATAAATGGAATTGGCTTTGCTCAGACAGCGGGCTTTCCAACTCTGTATTCATGAAATCTCTTAGTTTCCTTCTCTATTTCCATTTCTCTATCTCTCTTCCTCTTTTTCACCCCTCTCTCCCCCTCTCTTTACCAGTCTCTCTCTCTTTCTCTCTCACTTTCTCTCTCTCCCACCATTCCATGAGCTGTGATAGACAGCACTTTAACGATCTAAACTCAGAATCCATCTCAGGGAGGCGCACTTGACTTCCTCAGAGAGAGAGGGAGAAAATGAGAGAGAGAAGGAGAAAAGGAGAGAGAGATGGAGAAAAAGAGTTGGATGGAGAGAGAGAGAGTGAGAAAGAGAGATGAAGAGAGAGATATAGGCAGAGACAGAAAGACAGAGATGGAGAGACTGTATTTGTCCATCCTGTCTAATGGGGTAAAGACACAGAGAGCTGTATTTGTCCATCCTGTCTAATGGGGTAAAGACACAGAGAGCTGTATTTGTCCATCCTGTCTATTGGGGTAAAGACACAGAGACTGTATTTGTCCATCCTGTCTAATGGGGTAAAGACACAGAGAGCTGTATTTGTCCATCCTGTCTAATGGGGTAAAGACACAGAGAGCTGTATTTGTCCATCCTGTCTAATGGGGTAAAGACACAGAGAGCTGTATTTGTCCATCCTGTCTAATGGGGTAAAGACACAGAGAGCTGTATTTGTCCATCCTGTCTAATGAGGTAAAGACACGGAGAGCTGTATTTGTCCATCCTGTCTAATGGGGTAAAGACATGGAGAGCTGTATTTGTCCATACTGTCTAATGAGGTAAAGACACAGAGAGCTGTATTTGTCCATCCTGTCTAATGGGGTAAAGACACAGAGAGCTGTATTTGTCCATCCTGTCTAATGGGGTAAAGACACAGAGAGCTGTATTTGTCCATCCTGTCTAATGGGGTAAAGACATAGAGAGCTGTATTTGTCCATCCTGTCTAATGGGGTAAAGACACAGAGAGCTGTATTTGTCCATCCTGTCTAATGGGGTAAAGACACAGAGAGCTGTATTTGTCCATCCTGTCTAATGGGGTAAAGATACAGAGAGCTGTATTTGTCCATCCTGTCTAATGGGGTAAAGACAGAGAGGTGTATTTGTCCATCCTGTCTAATGGGGTAAAGACACAGAGAGCTGTATTTGTCCATCCTGTCTAATGGGGTTAAGACACAGAGAGCTGTATTTGTCCATCCTGTCTAATGGGGTAAAGACACAGAGAGCTGTATTTGTCCATCCTGTCTAATGGGGTAAAGACACAGAGAGCTGTATTTGTCCATCCTGTCTAATGGGGTAAAGACACGGAGAGCTGTATTTGTCCATCCTGTCTAATGGGGTAAAGACACATAGCTAAAGATCCATCCGTATCTAGATCTCCCCCTCTCTCTCTCCCTCTCTCCCTCTCTCCCTCCCTCTCTCTCCCTCTCTGGCTCTCTGGCTCTCTGGCTCTCTCTCTCTCTCTGGCTCTCTGTCTCTCTCTCTCTTTGTTAAATTCTTCTCTACCGCTGCCTGCCTTCCTGGTCTGCATACCAGGCATGTCTCTCCATACTCTACCCAGTTAGACCTACCTTCCTCTCTCCACACTAATGGCTCCCCCACCAGGTCCAGATGGCATCCATTTAGGAAGTACAGCTGAGAGATTCCTCACTTTTGCTTTCTGAACATGTTGCTCTACCTATTCTCCCCCCTATGCTTCAGCCTGACTTGCGGCCTGAAAATGGATCATGCCAGCGTCAAAGGTGACAGGCCCACAGCGAGTGATTGATGTAGTGGAGAACGAGTAAAACCTTTCTGGCTGTAATTAGAGTTTGGAAAATGCCAGTGAATGTTTAGAGAGTGAGAGGTGGTGGTGGAGACGCTTGGCTAACATTTCCTTTTCCTTCCGTTTCATCGCCCAGAGCAATTATTACATGGCCCATGTCCAAAATGGCACCCTATCCCTATATAATACATTGGGCTCTGGTCAGAAGTAGTGTACTGTATAGGGTATAGGGTGCCATTTCAGATGCACCCACTGTGTCCTCATTTGCTCTGCTCAATCTCAAGCTGCTGAGCATAAACAAGTTGGCTGTCCTAATTAGCTTATGGCTCAATAAGTAATGGCGAGGGAGCCAGGCCTAGACCCCTCTGTGATCCGGCTAGTTCTGGCTGGGACGTTCACACACCTGTTACAGTTCAATTAAGGGAACGTTCAGACATAAAGTCATTAACTTGTCTCTCAGAGTGACTAAAATAGAGTTCCCAGAAACGGTGGGAAAGGGCTACACTTCTCTGTCTGTGTGTTTGTGTGTGTGTGTGTGCACGTGTGTGTGTGTGTGTGCACGTGTGTGTGTGTTGAATAGAAGGGTACTGATAATGTCAACAGTGTGAGCTGTATGCTGATGCAGCATCACCAACCATGCCAGGCTATAGTCCGACCCTGCCCCCAAGCCCCCAAGCCCACACACATCAACACTCATCTGTTCTACTCTGTCCTGTCCTGCTCTGTCCTGCTCTGTTCTGATCTGATCTGCTCTGTCCTGCTCTGTCCTGCTCTGTCCTGCTCTGTTCTGATCTGCTCTGTCCTGCTCTGTTCTGATCTGCTCTGTCCTGCTCTGTCCTGCTCTGCTCTGCTCTGTCCTGCTCTGCTCTGTTCTGTCCTGCTCGGATCTGTTCTGATCTGATCTGTCCTGCTCTGTTCTGATCTGTTCCACTCTGTCCTGCTCTGTTCTGATCTGTTCTGCTCTGTTCTAATCTGTTCTGCTCTGTCCTATTCTGTCCTGTCCTGCTTTGTCCTGTCCTGCTCTGTTCTGTCCTGTCATGCTCTGTCCTGCTCTGTCCTGCTCTGTCCTGTTCTGTTCTGATCTGTCCTGTTCTGTCCTGTCCTGCTCTGTCCTGCTCTGTCCTGTTCTGTTCTGATCTGTCCTGTTCTGTCCTGTCCTGCTCTGTCCTGCTCTGTCCTGTTCTGTTCTGATCTGTCCTGTTCTGTCCTGTCCTGTCCTGCTCTGTCCTGTTCTGTTCTGATCTGTCCTGTTCTGTCCTGTTCTGATCTGTCCTGTTCTGTCATGCTCTGTTCTGTTAAGTTCTTCTCTGTTCTGCTCTGTCCTGCACTGTCCTGCTCCGTCCTGCTCTGTTATGTTCTGATCTGTTCTGTTCTGTTCTTCTCTGTTCTGTTCTGATGTTTTCTGTTATGTCCTTCTCTGTTCTGTTCTGTTCCGTTCTGATCTGTTTTGTCCTGCTCTGTTCTGCTCTGTTCTGTTCTAATCTGCTCTGTCCTGCTCTGTTCTGTTATGTTCTGCTCTGTCATGCTCTGTTCTGTTCTGTTTTGTCCTGCTCTGTCATGCTCTGTTCTGTTCTGATCTGTCCTACTCTGTCCTACTCTGTCCTGCTCTGTCCTGCTCTGTTCTGTTCTGTTTTTCTTTGTCCTGCTCTGTTCTGATCTGCTCTGTCCTGCTATGTCCTACTCTGTCCTGCTCTGTCCTGTCCTAATCTGATCTGTTCTGTCCTGCTCTGTCCTGTTCTGTTCTGTTCTGCTGTTTTCTGTTGTGTCCTTCTCTGTTCGGTTCCGTTCTGATCTGCTCTGTCCTGCTCTGTTCTGCTCTGTTCTATTCTATTCTTCTCTGTTCTGCTCTATTCTGTTCTGCTGTTTTCTGCTGTCCTTCTCTGTTCCATCTTTCTCTGTTCCGTCCTACTCAGTTCTCTTATGCTCTGTCCTGCTCTGTCCTTCTCTGTACTGCTCTGTTTTGTTCTGCTTTTTTCTGTTCTGTTCTGCTCTGTCCTGCTCTGTTCTGTTCTTCTCTGTCCTGCTCTGTTCTTCTTCGCTCTGCTCTGCCCTGTTCTGTTCTCATGTGTTCTGCTCTGTTCTGTTCTTCTCTGCTCTGTTCTCTTCTGTTCTGTTCTTCTCTGTTCTGTAAAACTTTTTAACCATTAAAAATCCTACTTTCCCTAACCCCAAAACATACCCCTAACCCTTAACCTAACCCCAACCCCAACCCCAAAACCTTAAACCTAACCCTAACCCTAACCCCAACCCCAAAACCTTAAACCTAACCCCAACCCCAAAACTTTCAACCAAAACCTAATCCCAACCCTAAACCCTTAAACCTAACCCTAAACCTAACCCAAACCCCAACCCCAACCCCAAAACCTTAAACCTTAAACCTAAACCTAACCTCAACCCCAAAACCTTAAACCTAACTCTAACCCCAACCCCAAAACCTTAAACCTAACCCTAACCCTAAACCCAGCTCCAACCCCAACCCCTTAAACCTAACCCTAACCCCAACCCCAAAACCTTACACCTAACCCTAACCCTAAACCTAACCCCAACCCCAAAACCTTAAACCTTTAAGATTCAGAACATGAAAAAGATCCTGACTTTTCAAAGAAGTTCTTGTTTTCCTGCTTTGTCAGGATGTTCAGGAGGTGAGTTGTTAGGACATTGGGGTCCTGATAAGGTAAGTACACACACACACAAACACACACACACACACACACACACACACACACACGAAAATTAGAGGTTATTGACAAAGAGAGATAAACAGAGGAAGGAGTGAATGTGCTTTTAGTAGAGGTGGTTCAGGTGAACTACGTTTATGAGTAACCTTCCCTGATGTCTGCAGAGAGCAGAGCAAGGCTCCCTGAAAGTGCACATCTATAGGCTTTCGTCAATATTGAGTATTGACTAAACAGCGACACAGAGATGGACTGAGGGCTGGACTGAGGTTTTGTTTTCTCACAAATTGCAGGGCAAGTTAAGGGCGCATGTGTTCAAAGAAAGACAAGGATTGTGGAATTGGATTCCGAGCTGAACACAACCTCATTTGTAATGGAGTTCAGAACATTGAGGTAGATACATCGCCCCATTGTCCCGGCCTCTTCAAATTGAGTGCTGTGCAAATAAACTAACCTCCGACATCAAAAACAAACCGAGAGAGAGAGAGAGAGAGAGACCTTAACGATCTGAGAATAAAACATATTACAGTTAAGAATTCATAAATATTATACCGCTAAAACCTGGGACAAAGAAGTTCTCTTTAACGATTTATTTCACATATGCCCCCCTCTCTTTCTCACCTGATATTTAATAACACAAGACAGAGATAAATGAAGTCAAATGACACAGGACAACCTTAACTACAGGGTTATCTGAGTAGGATAAACAGAATCATGTCAAATCTCCATGTTGGACAGAACGTTGCTTCAGACGTTCTACATTCTACAGACAATACACGCTGTAAAGGAGTCGATGGAACGCAGATGACAGATGTTCTTCTTCTTTGTTTTTATGTCTCAAAATCTTGCTGTCATACTGTGCTCTACCGTGTTTGATCTCACCTAGCCATCTTGAGGACCACAATGGAAATAAGTCCCAGGCTTTATTGTGTGTTATCCTACATGATTTAGTAACAATGGAAATAAGTCCCAGACTTTATTGTGTGTTGTCCTCCATGATTTAACAATGGAAATAAGTCCCAGACTTGATTGTGTGTCATTCTCCATGATTTAACAATGGAAATAAGTCCCAGACTTGATTGTGTGTTATCCTCCATTATTTAGTAACAATAGAAATATAACCCAGACTTTATTGTGTGTTATCCTCTATGATTTAACAATGGAAATAAGTCCCAGACTTTATTGTGTGTTATTCTCCATGATTTAACAATGGAAATAAGTCCCAGACTGTATAGTGTGTTATTCTCCATGATTTAACAATGGAAATAAGTCCCAGACTTTATTGTTTGTTATCCTCCATGATTTAACAATGGAAATAAGTCCCAGACTTTATTGTGTGTTATCCTCCATGATTTAACAATGGAAATAAGTCCCATACTGTATTGTGTGTTATCCTCCATGATTTAACTCATGTGCATGTATGGCTTTTTCAAGTTTTATGTGTTGTTTTTAAAAATATAATTAATAGAATTAGAATTAATAATTAATAAACCAAACTAGAACTCAACTTGATTGGCTCACAATCAACAAATCTGATCTAACAAAGTGGATGTTCGTCAAATCAGTCGTACTGCATAGTCCTCACATTCTAACAGGAAACAGCGTCAAACCAGACCTATGGGCCATGCATGGCCCTACAAGTGATATTCACACTCATGGAGCAAAAAATGATCTTTCAGGCATTTGCAACGTTCTTCACGGTCTACATTGTTTGGACCCACAGCCTGTAGGTCACCAGACCAATATCCTTATTCTAAAAGGCACTTTCTTCCTCTTGGCTGGTCTGATCTGGTCTTCGCTGACCTGGCTTGACCCGTTAGCCCAGGGTTACTTCTCTGACTCATGCTTCCATTATTAAAATGATCATACTACCCCGCTGTGACCTTCACCAGTGCATGGAAATGAATACCCCATACACCACCCTGAGAGCAGAGCACAGTTCTCTGTGCCGGTCTGTCCCTCTGCGGCCTATGTACTCCATCGCGTCGTTCCCACTGGGCCCACACTGGTTGAATCAATGTTGTTTCCACATATTGTCATTGAAATGACGTTGAACCAACGTGGAATAGACATTGAATTGACGTCTGTACCCAGTGGGTTTGTCCTCTCCCCACCTGTGTTGTGGGTTATTGTTTGTGTTTTGTGTTAGTGCCTGTGTGCTACACGTATGGTTTCTTTCTTGTTTTTGTAAGTTTCACTTTAATTAGTGGGTTTGCTTTCTCTCTCTTTCTCTTTATCTGCTCACCATCCCTTCTTTTGTCTTTACGTATGATGCCATTCTAATGTATGTATGATGTCATTCAAGTGTATGTATGATGTCATTCTAATGTATGTATGATGTCATTCTAATGTATGTATGATGTCATTCTAATGTATGTATGATGTCATTCTAATGTATGCATAGGAATTCAACAACATAATGACCATGGCATATATCCACCTTCTGCATCTAACCAACACTGTTGGACAGTGGCACTGGTTGTATCCGCCCTACTATTTACAGGGCATGGCTGATACAGTACATTGCTTCATTCTAATTACTTTTGAAATGTGGATATTGGAAGCCAGCAACTGTCTGACAATGACCTTCTTCTTTAACTAGAGTCAGTTATGAGCTAGTGGTGCAATGCCATGACGACGCTAAGCAAAGCTCAGCTCACTGAGATGAATGTCAAAGTCCTGCCTGAGAGAGGGAGAGAGAGAACAAGAGAGAGAGTGATAAAGAAAATGTAGATGTGGGTGGAAATGGATCAGCTGTGGGTATAGAGCCTGTACTGTAGATGTGGGTGGTAATGGATCAGCTGTGGGTATAGATTCTGTACTGTAGATGTGGGTGGTAATGGATCAGCTGTGGGTATAGAGTCTGTACTGTAGATGTGGGTGGTAATGGATCAGCTGTGTGTATAGATTCTGTACTGTAGATGTGGGTGGTAATGGATCAGCTGTGTGTATAGATTCTGTACTGTAGATGTGGGTGGTAATGGATCAGCTGTGGGTATAGAGCCTGTACTGTAGATGTGGGTGGTAATGGATCAGCTGTGGGTATAGAGCCTGTACTGTAGATGTGGGTGGTAATGGATCAGCTGTGGGTATAGATTCTGTACTGTAGATGTGGGTGGTAATGGATCACCTGTGGATATAGAGCCTGTCTGTCAAACATGGTAGTAGCGTGGGTTAATATTTAGTGATAAGCATCTTATTAGCTGTCACGTCCTGGCCATAGATAGCCCTCTGGGTTTTCTATGGTGGTTTTGGTCAGGACGTGACTATGGTGGGTTCTAGTATTTGTATGTCTATGTTGGTGTTGTGTGTGGTTCCCAATTAGAGGCAGCTGTTTGTCGTTGCCTCTAATTGGGAATCCTATTTAGTGTGTCCTCTCCCCACCTGTGTTGTGGGTTATTGTTTGTGTTTTGTGTTAGTGCCTGTGTGCTACACGTATGGTTTCTTTCGTGTTTTTGTAAGTTTCACTTTAATTAAAAGATGTGGAACTACATGCATGCTGCTCCTTGGTCCGTTTCATTTGACGATCGTGACATTAACCCAGAGCCTGTCTGTCAAACTTGGAAGTAGCGTGGGTTAACAATTAGTAATAGGGTCTGGGTTAGGCTCTGGGTTCTGTCATATATGGAAGTATAGCGTGGGTTAGCATTTAGCAGCTAGTTAATCCAAATACTGTCTGTCATACATGGAAGTAGCATGATTGGAGTTAGCGGTTAGCTTAGTGGCTAGCCAAACAGATATTCAGCCCCATCTCTCCACAGGTCAATGCACCGTTACGAGGCAGGACTTACATGATACAGGACACAAGGTTAAGAAGTTCTCCTCTTGCATGTTAAAACCTGACTCCTCTACCCAACACTTCCTGCTGTAAACCCACTGGGCAGAGACATCATTTCGACGTCTAGTTTTGATTTACATCTACAGTTGTGAACTAATGTGAATTCAATGTGAAATCAACCATGCGTGGATCCTGTTAGAATTTCTTCACTGGTCTCCTTTGATTTCGTAGATTTCAGAAGAACAGAATAGCATACTCTGAGTTGTCCTTATGTTAGGCCTTGATCTGGCTATGCCATATAGCTGTGGGCTACACTAGTTCATTTAGCAGACAAGATTTGCTTCAAATTCCGTGGTATTATTTAATATTATTTTATAGTAAGAAGAATAATTCAAAAGGCACTCACACATCTGAGCTATCTTTGTTGCAGGTGCATGGTAACAGTTGAATAAGATGAGAAAAAAGAAGAAACCCGCACACTGCTCTGTCTAGTATCACTGCTCTTTAATAAGCCTTGATGTCGATACGTAACGCTTATTAAAGAGCAGTGATACTAGCAAGAGCAGTGTACGGGTTTCTTATTGTTTCTCATAGTATGAAGAATACAGTTGAACATAGCTGAATAAAATAGAAAGGATGTTTTCTGCAAAAGATTTCTGAGGGAGGGCACATGTGTGATTGTTCTGTGAGCGCCTCATTTAAAATGATTTATGTAACTTTAGTTGTGATACAAACATCGTGCTGTATGTTTTGATTTTTAATACAATCTAAGGCTGCATGATGCGTCTCTAATGATGATTTGAAACATGTTGTATGAAAGGTATGAGATCTGCTTTGTTTCTTGTGCAGGCTGTACACCCTGTACACCCTGTACACACTGTACACACTGCCCCTGAACAAGGCAGTTAACCCACTGTTCCTAGGCCATCATTGAAAATAAGAATTTGTTCTTAACTGACTTGCCTAGTTAAATAAAGGTAAAATCAAAAATAAATAACTTAATCAGTTTCTCATTCACAACTTGACAAGCACTTGATAATCCCTCAAATTTCCCGGCGGCATCCCCTTTGTGTGCCCTTAATGCCCCCTAAACGAATCCATGCCTTTTGCGGCCAGTGGCCGTTGTGCCCTTGGGCTGCATGTAATAATTATAATTCCCTTCTCTTGGCTGCATGCTCCAAAGCACCTCTCACTCAAATGGCTCAAAGCACCTCTCACTCAAATGGCCTTCTGTCATGTGATCGGGTCTTTCTCACAGGCTACAAGTGAAGACTGACACATCGGGGACGCAACTGCTCGAGTCCTTATCCAATTCTGAGGCGTATATTGAATATTTTGGAAGAACTGTCCACATTTACTTTTCATCAGCAAACAAGATGAGTAGGCCTAACGCACAGCAAAAGCACTAGCCTATGTCAATCTACTATCCCCCATAGTACAAAAGTTGACAAATTCTGTGCGAGAAATAAATATTCCAAACATAGTCTGGGACAGTTGTGGGATGGGATAGATCCCACATTAATACAACCACTAGCATCAAAACAACTTTTTTAAGCAATGAGGCTGATGCAACAGACCAGAACGTTTAGCTTAAAATGTTGATAAACTATTAGGCTATTTCTTTACATTATTAGCGCAGCAATGCGCACATGGCAGTAGGCTGTAAAAGCAAATGTTCCATTAGTGGGAAAACACAATTTTCAAAAGTGACAGCAAATGCAATTATGTATGTAATGCTTTTATTATAAAGGTGCATTGTTATGGTGAAAATGATCTTCCCCAAACTTAAAACTCACGTATTGTGTATGTATTCCAGTTAGGCTCTAAACCTGTTGTAAAGCTGATTAATGTGCTTAATTTTAAGAAGTTATTTGGTCACTTTAGTGGCCAAACATATACATTGGCAAGAAAAAGTATGTGAACCCTTTGGAATGAACTGGATTTCTACATAAATTGGTCAAACAATGTGATGTGATCTTCCTCTAAGTCACAACAATAGACAATCAAAGTGTGCTTAAACTAATAACACACAAATTATTGTATTTTTCTTGTCTATATTGAATACATAATTTAAACATTCACAGTGTAGGTTGGAAAAAGTATGTGAACTCCTAGGCTAATGACTTCTCCAAAAGCTAATTGGAGTCAGGAGTCAGCTAACCTGGAGTCCTGTCAATGATACGAGATTGTAGATGTTGGTTAGAGCTGCCCTGCAATATAAAAAACACTCACAAAATTTGAGTTTGCTATTCACATGAAGCATTGCCTGATGTGAACCATGCCTCGAACAAAAGAGATCTCAGAAGACCTAATATTAAGAATTGTTGACTTACATAAAGCTGGAAAGGGTTACACAAGTATATCTAAAAGCCTTGATGTTCATCAGTCCACGGTAAGTTAAATTGTCTATACATTGAGAAAGTTTTTCACTGTTGCTACTCTCCCTAGGAGTGGCTGTCCTGCAAAGATGACTGCAAGAGCACAGTGTAGAATGCTCAATGAGGTTAAGAAGAATCCTAGAGTGTCAGCTAAAGAGTTACAGAAATCTCTGGAACATGCTAACATCTCTGTTGACGAGTCTACAATACGTAAAACACTAAACAAGAATGGTGTTCATGGGAGGACACCACGGAAGATGCCACTGCTATCCAAAAAAAACATTGTGGCACGTCTGAAGTTCGCAAAATAGTACCTGGATGTTCCACAACGGTACTGGCAAAATATTCTGTGGACAGATTAAACTAAACTTAAGTTGTTTGGAAGAAACACAACACTGGCTTCAATGGAAGAAAATACGCCTTCTGGACTGGCCCAGTCAGAGTCCTGGCCTCAAACCGATTGAGATGCTGTGGCATGACCTCGAGAGCGGTTCACACCAGACATCCCACAAATATTGCTGAACTGAAACATTTTTGTAAAGAGCAATGGTCCAAAATTCCTCCTTACCGTTGTGCAGGTCTGATCTGCAACTACAGAAAACATTTGCCTGAGGTTATTGCTGCCAAAGGAGGGTCAACCAGTTATTAAATCCAAGGGTTCACATATTTTCCTCACCCTGCACTGTGAATGTTTACACTGTGTGTTCAATAAAGACATAAAACTGTGTAATTGTTTGTGTGTTATTAGATTAAGCAGACTGTGTTTGTCTATTGTTGTGACTTAGATGAAGATCAGATCAAATTGTATGACCAATTTATGCAGAAATCCAGGTAATTCCAAAAGGTTCACATACTTTTTCTTGCCACTGTAGGCTTATGGACTAGGCTACATGTGCGACTATGATTTGAAACAGTAAAAAAAAAAAAAGGCATGCTCTCTTTCTTGCCTTACTGCACACAAAATGGGCATCATTCATAAGTGATAAGCTAATATTGTCACCCATCAGACTACTCTTGATTTAACCTTGTCTTTACATACAATCAACAATATATGTATGAAATATATGTCGTTTTGATTCAGAATTCACCATTATCATGCACCTGTCAGCATAGGGTCATCTATGCACTTAAATAGCGAATGGAGGAGGCTTTTCCCATGGTTCATTTTCATGCCAGCCAGGTAGCCTATACCCTGTTGTAAAGAGAAGAAATGTGCTTAATATTAGGAAAGTTGATAAAAAAAATATAGTAGGCCTAGCCTATAGAAAGCTGATGGGATCCTCCTATTTTTAATAGAGGCCATCCCTCTGTTTCCTCACGCAATTGCATAGCCCCTAGAATTGTTGCGCATCATGAGCTCATAGGCTCTCATTAAGTGTTTGATTACATTTTCAATGACATTTGCATTGATGTCACAGTGATCAGAAGGACAATAGAGTGCTGAGTACCAGGCAGATAGCAAGTTTGGTAAGCTTCTAATGACCATCAGCAGCATCAGAGCTTGGAGAAGCCTAATTACCGTGACTAAGCGTGGTGAAGCGGTAATTTACGGTCATGGGTCATGATGGCAGTCAAATTCCTCCTGACATTGATTCTATAAGGTAACATATACATGAATGTAATTCAGTTACGATTCCCCATTCTCATAGAAGGAATACCAGTTGATCCTGACACAGTCTAGGTCTAGGGGCTCCAGGAGCATATTTTTTGTATTATTATTTTTTATTTCACCTTTATTTAACCAGGTAGTCCTAGCCTATAACCAGGTAGTCCTAGCCTGTAACCAGGTAGTCATAGCCTATAACCAGGTAGTCCTAGCCTGTAACCAGGTAGTCATAGCCTATAACCAGGTAGGCCTAGCCTATAACAGGTAGGCCTAGCCTATAACCAGGTAGGCCTAGCCTATAACCAGGTAGTCCTAGCCTATAACCAGGTAGGCCTAGCCTATAACAGGTAGGCCTAGCCTATAACCAGGTAGGCCTAGCCTATAACCAGGTAGTCCTAGCCTATAACCAGGTAGTCCTAGCCTATAACCAGGTAGGCCTAGCCTATAACCAGGTAGGCCTAGCCTATAACCAGGTAGGCCTAGCCTATAACCAGGTAGTCCTAGCCTATAACCAGGTAGGCCTAGCCTATAACAGGTAGTCCTAGCCTATAACCAGGTAGGCCTAGCCTATAACCAGGTAGTCCTAGCCTATAACCAGGTAGTCCTAGCCTATAACCAGGTAGGCCTAGCCTATAACCAGGTAGGCCTAGCCTATAACAGGTAGGCCTAGCCTAAAACAACAAGTTCTCATTTACAACTGCGACCTGGCAGTTATTATGCTGCGTCACACATTACTCTATCACATGAACCATCTCCAGTATCACACACTGTTCGATCACATTAACCATCTCCAGTATGCAGGGTGACAACACCCTTGGTGCCAGACTGGATCAGCACACACACACACACACACACACACACACACACACACACACACACACACACACACACACACACACACACACACACACACACACACACACACACACACACACACACACACACACACACACACAGACAGAGACACACACACACACACACACACACGGTAGTACACTATATTGGGAATATGGACTGGTCAACAGTAGTACACTATATAGGGAATATGGACTCTGGTCAACAGTAGTACACTATATACGCCATTTGGGACATAGGCTTTGCCCAGGCAGCAAGCAGCATGCTTATTGGTTTAAGTGTGCCATGGTGAGGGTAAATTACATATACACAGGAGAAAGACACAGAAAGTTAATACCCAATTACCCTGGGGGTGGATGAAGTCAGATGCTGCTTGTTCGTCTAGCACCAAGGACATCCTCTGTGGGGCTCGGCAGTAATGAAATTGCGCGCGGCGGAATCATCTTGAACTGATGAAACAGCAAATGAAATGCACTGTCTACTGCTGCCTTCTGATCGGTGGCTTATATGCAGTCAAGTAATGAAGACATGTTTTGCTGCACTTGACAGGTTGTGTGGTTGTGTGTGTGTGTGTGTGTGTGGTTGTGTGTGTGTGTGTGTATGTGAAGGAGAAAAATAGAGGGAGCAGAAGAGAGAAGATGGAGAGAGAGTACATTTAGTCCAGGAGAATATCTGCAGTTGTGTGGGTGAACTGAGGATGATATGAGAAAAGAGAGAGATGGCAGAAGAGACACATCACAGAGATGCTGCCAGAGACACATCACAGAGATACTGCCAGAGAGAAAAAGTGCCTGAAAACAGAGGAGGGAAATAAAGTGTTGAGGGTAGACAAAAACCAAACAGAACTGGGCAGCAAGGGAAAAGGAGGAGGGAGAAAAACATTGGGTCTCTCTCTCACTCAGCTAGCTGTAGGTACCTTGGGGATTTCATCTAGCACCTCTGCTCCCTGAGCGGCCATTTTGTGGGTTCTGACTGAGGCTGTTCCAGTTGATTACATGATGAGGCATCCGGGTGGAGCTGATGCTAGAGCTTTACTGCACTAGACCTGCTTAGCTTTAATTAACCTATAGCCTATAGCTTCTAGCGCTTAGGGTTTAGATGTGAGTATACACACATGTCCAGAGTCCACAGGAGGCTGCTGAGGGGAGGACGGCTCATAATAACGAAGCAAATGGAATGCTATCAAACACATAGAAACCATCTGTGTGATACATTTGATAACCATTCCACCTATTCCGCTCTAGCCATTACCACGAGCCCTTTCTCCCCAATTAAGGTGCCACCAACCTCTTGTGCCAGAGACCAAAATCAACCCTTTGCTCCTCTCATGCACTTCTTGGAGAACTTGATGACTAAAAATAATATGGCCGAAATTCCACTTAGTTTACCATAAATTAATTGTATTTAGCATACCATCTATTCCACTTAGAATACTATCAATTCCACTTAGCATACCATCAATTCCACTCAGCATACCATCAATTCCACTTAGCATACCATCAATTACATACCATAAATGCCCCATGCCTATGTATGAGGTTCAGTATTGTCAGGAAGTGTCTAGGTGTAAAGGGTCTGATTGGTCCAAAAGACACCAAGAGCCTGTTATCCTTAGCTAACAGTTTGCATAGCCCTCAGTTAAAATGAATGCATATGCACCACAATTAGTCTTTTAGCATGCAGGCCAGTGAGCTTTGTAGCATGAAGTATGTAGCCTCATAGCTCGTATCCCAGTGTTGGGGACTGACAGAGAATGAGTCTGACAGGAACAGACCCAGCCTGTCTTTTGGCTGTCACCCCTCAGTGAAGCTCACCGCTCTAACACACACACACACACACACACACACACACACACACACACACACACACACACACACACACACACACACACACACACACACACACACACACACACACACCTCTCCTGACAGAGGAACAAGGACAGAGTGACACTCGTTCTTTATGATATGTGGCAGAGTCCCCACCTCCCTCCTCCCTCCCTCCTCCTCCTACTTCTCCCCCTCCTCCTCCTCCCTCCCTCCCTCTCCTCCTCCCTTCGTCCCTCCTCATCCTTCCCTCTTCCTCCTCCCCATCAGCCCCCCAGAGTGACTCATAGATGCCACCCTCCATTCCTCCCTCCCTCACCCTCCTCTCATCCCTTCCTCACCCTCTTCTCATCCCTTCCTCACCCTCTCATCCCTTCCTCACCTCCCTCCATTCCTCACCTCCCTCCCTCGTCTCCTACCCTCCATCCCCTTCCCTATCTTAGGTCCTGTTGTGACTACCAAAAACGTGTTTTCCTTCTTCTGCAAACTGCATCAGCCATAAACAAGACAGAGCTACAGACATAACCAATACAGAAAGCTACAGATATAACCAAGATATATAGAGCTACAGCTATAACCAAGACAGAAATACAGCCATAACTAAGACAGAGCTACAGCCATAACCAAGACAGAGCTACAGCCATAACCAAGACAGAGAGATACAGCCATAACCAAGACAGAGCAACTGCCATAACCAAGACAGAGCTACAGCTATAACCAAGACAGAGATACAACCATAACCAAGACGGAGCTACAGACATAACCAAGACAGAGCTACAGCCATAACCAAGACAGAGAGATACAACCATTACCAAGACAGAGCTACCACCATAACCAAGACAGAGAGCTACCACCATAACCAAGACAGAGAGCTACAGCCATAACCAAGACAGAGAGATACATCAATAACCAAGAGAGAGATACATACATAACCAAGACAGAGCTACAGCCAAAGCCAAGACAGAGATACAGCCATAACCAAGACAGAGCTACCACCATAACCAAAACAGAGAGCTACTGCCATAACCAAGCCAGAGCTACAGCTATAACCAAGACAGAGCTACAGCCATAACCAAGACAGAGAGATACAGCCATAACCAAGACGGAGCTACACCCATAACCAAGACAGAGAGCTACAGCCATAACCAAGACAGAGAGATACAGCCATAACCAAGACAGAGAGATACAGCCATAACCAAGACAGAGAGCTACAGCCATAACCAAGACAGAGCTACAGCCATAACCAAGACAGAGAGATACATCAATAACCAAGAGAGAGATACAGACATAACCAAGACAGAGCTACAGCCAAAGCCAAGACAGAGATACAGCCATAACCAAGACAGAGCTACCACCATAACCAAAACAGAGAGCTACTGCCATAACCAAGCCAGAGCTACAGCTATAACCAAGACAGAGCTACAGCCATAACCAAGACAGAGAGATACAGCCATAACCAAGACGGAGCTACAGCTATAACCAAGACAGAGCTACAGCCATAACCAAGACAGGGCTACAGCTATAACCAAGACAGAGAGCTACAGCTATAAGCAAGACAGAGAGCTACAGCTATAACCAAGACAGAGAGCTACACCTATAACCAAGACAGAGATACATCTATAACCAAGACATAGAGCTACACCTATAACCAAGACAGGGCTACAGCTATAACCAAGACAGAGAGCTACAGCCATAACCAAGACAGAGCTACAGCTATAACCAAGACAGAGAGCTACAGCTATAACCAAGACAGAGATACAACCATAACCAAGACAGAGAGATACAGCCATAACCAAGACAGAGATTAACACAGTGTCGGGGGGAGGCTGTTTAACATGAATACATGATGTTTCAGGTTTTTGTGGTTATTGGGATTACTATAACCAAGCAGAGCTTTACAGCTGGTTAACAGAAAATAGGCAATAGGGAATGGGTATAATTAATGTTTGAATATGTTGTGAGTATTAATTACCCTATAATTCACTTTTGAGCAGACAGATGGTGATCATTCAACCAAAGCTGTATATATTTGTGCATTGACTGAATTGTTCTTGAGTAGAATTCACTATTATTTTCTCACAGACCGATGTGCTTTCATATGTACAGTACGTGTGAGAGGCCTTCTTAAAGCACAGAAAGCCTACTCTCTATCAGTCTTTCACTTTAATAGGGTTTTCTTCTATCTCAATAGATCCACACAAAACAGACTGGGGTTGAGCAGAGGGAATACCAATGGCCTTGATTTATAATCTGAAGAGGACACCAGTTCTGCCTGTGTCTTTCATACATTAATTACAAGGTAGGCCTTCATGTCAATACACTGCCCCTGTCTCCTTAACATTAATTACATTAATTACATGGATGTACAGTCATATCAATACACTGTGTGTGTGTGTGTGTGTGTGTGTGTGTGTGTGTGTGTGTGTGTGTGTGTGTGTGTGTGTGTGTGTGTGTGTGTGTGTGTGTGTGTGTGTGTGTGTGTGTGGGATTACATGGTATACAGTAAGTCAATACATTGCAAGACCACCTTATTAATCACAGCATACAGAACTGTGACATGTGACCCCTGACCTGTCGAACTAGGAAGTACATCCTTTCCTCCTTCATCTCTCTACTGAGGGGATTGCATTCATTTGTATAACTCTGTATCCCCCCTCCCTTCCCTTTTCCTCTCTGTATTCTATAGCCCTGGCTGTAATGCCTGTCTGTCTGGAGGGAGGGAGTGAAAACCTACTGTAACTGTCTGGAGGGAGAGACGGAGGACCTACTGCTACTGTCTCGAGGGAGGGAGGGAGGACCTACTGCTAATATCTTGAGGGAGGAACTACTGATACTGTCTGGAGGGAGGACCTACTGCCACGGTCTGGAGGGAGGGAGGACCTTCTGATACTGTCTGGAGGGAGGGAGGACCTACTGATACTGTCTGGAGGGAGGACCTACTGCTGCTGTCTGGAGGGAGGGAGGACCTACTGATACTGTCTGGAGGGAGGACCTACTGCTGCTGTCTGGAGGGAGGGAGGGAGGACCTACTGCTAATATCTTGAGGGAGGAACTACTGATACTGTCTGGAGGGAGGACCTACTGCCACGGTCTGGAGGGAGGGAGGACCTTCTGATACTGTCTGGAGGGAGGGAGGACCTACTGCTGCTGTCTGGAGGGAGGACCTACTGCTGCTGTCTGGAGGGAGGGAGGACCTTCTGATACTGTCTGGAGGGAGGACCTACTGCTGCTGTCTGGAGGGAGGGAGGACCTACTGATACTGTCTGGAGGGAGGACCTACAGATACTGTCTGGAGGGAGGACCTACTGATACTGTCTGGAGGGAGAGGGGGGACCTACTGCTACAGTCTGGAGGGAGGGAGGGAGGACCTACTGCTACAGTCTGGAGGGAGGGAGGGAGGACCTACTGCTACGTTCTGGAGGGAGGCAGGACCTACTGCTACAGTCTGGAGGGAGGGAGGCAGGACCTACTGCTACGTTCTGGAGGGAGGGAGGACCTACTGCTACAGTCTGGAGGGAGGGAGGGAGGACCTACTGCTACGTTCTGGAGGGAGGCAGGACCTACTGCTACAGTCTGGAGGGAGGGAGGACCTACTGCTACGTTCTGGAGGGAGGGAGGCAGAACCTACTGCTACAGTCTGGAGGGAGGGAGGACCTACTGCTACGTTCTGGAGGGAGGCAGGACCTACTGCTACAGTCTGGAGGGAGGGAGGACCTACTGCTACGTTCTGGAGGGTGGGAGGCAGAACCTACTGCTACAGTCTGGAGGGAGGGAGGCAGGACCTACTGCTACGTTCTGGAGTGAGGGAGGCAGGACCTACTGCTACAGTCTGGAGGGAGGGAGGCAGGACCTACTGCTACAGTCTGGAGGGAGGGAGGCAGGACCTACTGCTACAGTCTGGAGGGAGGGAGGGAGGACCTACTGCTACGTTCTGGAGGGAGGGAGGCAGGCCCTACTGCTACAGTCTGGAGGGAGGGAGGAATGACCTACTGCTACAGTCTGGAGGGAGGGAGGCAGGACCTACTGCTACAGTCTGGAGGGAGGGAGGGAGGACCTACTGCTACAGTCTGGAGGGAGGCAGGACCTACTGCTACGTTCTGGAGGGAGGCAGGACCTACTGCTACGTTCTGGAGGGAGGCAGGACCTACTGCTACAGTCTGGAGGGAGGGAGGACCTACTGCTACAGTCTGGAGGGAGGGAGGACCTACTGCTACAGTCTGGAGGGAGGGAGGCAGGACCTACTGCTACAGTCTGGAGGGAGGGAGGACCTACTGCTACGTTCTGGAGGGAGGCAGGACCTACTGCTACGTTCTGGAGGGAGGCAGGACCTACTGCTACAGTCTGGAGGGAGGCAGGACCTACTGCTACAGTCTGGAGGGAGGCAGGACCTACTGCTACAGTCTGGAGGGAGGCAGGACCTACTGCTACAGTCTGGAGGGAGGCAGGACCTACTGCTACAGTCTGGAGGACTGTCACCCTCATTGTTTTTTGTCTTTCTCTCTCCCTTCCTTCTCTCTTTCCCTCTCTTTCTAACTCACTTCATATCCCTCTGTCTGCCTCTCTCTCGTTCCCTCTCACCATCTCTACATCTCCCCCTCCCCCTCTCTCTCTCTCTCTCTCCCTCCCCCTCTCTCTCCCCCTCTTTTCCCTTCTCCATCTCTCTCTCTCTATCAGTCTTATCTGGGTTTGTGTGTGTGGAGAATACCAAGTGGCCTCCTCCACCGGGGTGTGTAATTATCTGGCAGACTGAGCCACTATGCTGCTCCCTGAGCCTATCCAGCCCAGCCCTACACGTACCTACACTGAGCGTGCACACACACGCACGTACGCACACACAGGCATTCAGGTTCACACACTGACATGGATGTACCCACAGATGAGGATGTGCACTTACACACACACACACACACACACACACACACACACACACACACACACACACACACACACACACACACACACACACACACACACACATGAGAATGAGCCAAAGGAATGTTCTCCTCAACACTGCTGTACCCCTTTCCCCATAACTCTACCCATTCCTCCACCACAGCTACATATACTGCTGTACCCCTTTCCCCATAACTCTACCCATTCCTCCACCACAGCTACATATACTGCTGTACCCCTTTCCCCATAACTCTACCCATTCCTCCACCACAGCTACATATACTGCTGTACCCTTTCCCCATAACTCTACCCATTCCTCCACCACAGCTACATATACTGCTGTACCCCTTTCCCCATAACTCTACCCATTCCTCTACCACAGCTACATATACTGCTGTACCCCTTTCCCCATAACTCTACCCATTCCTCTACCACAGCTACATACATTGCAGAGCCAAAGTTCACATAACTAATCACCAATAAACTGTAGTACTGCATCTCCACCAATAAACTGTAGTACTGCACCTCCACCAACACACTGTAGTACTGCACCTCCACCAATACACTGTAGAACTGCACCTCCACCAATAGATTGTAGTACTGCATCTCCAGCAATAAACTGTAGTACTGCACCTCCACCAATACACTGTAGTACTGTACCTCCACCAACACACTGTAGTACTGCATCTCCACCAATAAACTGTAGTACTGCACCTCCACCAACACACTGTAGTACTGCACCTCCACCAACACACTGTAGTACTGCACCTCCACCAATACACTGTAGTACTGCACCTCCACCAACACACTGTAGTTCTGCACCTCCACCAATAGATTGTAGTACTGCACCTCCACCAACACACTGTAGTTCTGCACCTCCACCAATAGATTGTAGTACTGCACCTCCACCAACACACTGTAGTACTGCACCTCCACCAACACACTGTAGTACTGCACCTCCACCAACACACTGTAGTTCTGCACCTCCACCAATAGATTGTAGTACTGCACCTCCACCAACACACTGTAGTTCTGCACCTCCACCAATAGATTGTAGTACTGCACCTCCACCGATACACTGTAGTTTTGCACCTCCACCAATACACTGTAGTTCTGCACCTCCACCAATAGATTGTAGTACTGCACCTCCACCAACACACTGTAGTACTGCACCTCCACCAATAGATTGTAGTACTGCATCTCCAGCAATAAACTGTAGTACTGCACCTCCACCAATACACTGTAGTACTGCACCTCCACCAATACACTGTAGTACTGCACCTCCACCAATACACTGTAGTACTGCACCTCCACCAACACAACGTAGTACTGCACCTCCACCAACACACTGTAGTACTGCACCTCCACCAAAAAACTGTAGTACTTCACCTCCACCAATACACTGTAGTACTGCACCTCCACCAATACACCGTAGTACTGCACCTCCACCAATGCACCGTAGTACTGCACCTCCACCGATACACTGTAGTACTGCACCTCCACCAATACACTGTAGTACTGCACCTCCACCAATACACTGTAGTACTGCACCTCCACCAATACACTGTAGTACTGCACCTCCACCAATACACTGTAGTACTGCACCTCCACTTATACACTGTAGTGCTGCACCTCCACCAATACACTGTAGTACTGCACCTCCACCAATACACTGTAGTACTGCACCTCCACCAATACACCGTAGTACTGCACCTCCACCGATACACTGTAGTACTGCACCTCCACCAATACACTGTAGTACTGCACCTCCACCAATACACTGTAGTACTGCACCTCCACGAATACACTGTAGTACTGCACCTCCACCAATACACTGTAGTACTGCACCTCCACTTATACACTGTAGTGCTGCACCTCCACCAATACGCCGTAGTACTGCACCTCCACCAATACACCGTAGTACTGCACCTCCACCAATACACCGTAGTACTGCACCTCCACCAACACACCGTAGTACTGCACCTCCACCAATACACTGTAGTACTGCACCTCCACCAATACACCGTAGTACTGCACCTCCACCAACACACCGTAGTACTGCACCTCCACCAATACACTGTAGTACTGCACCTCCACCAATACACTGTAGTACTGCACCTCCACCAACACACTGTATTACTGCACCTCCACTCACCTGTTCTGCTCACCCATGAACTCACCATTTACATACATACACAGCCCTCACCACCCAGCTTCAAATACACAGTACCAAAATGCACCTGATATACACAAGCTCTACCGATTTCTAGCCCTGTCTGGCACATTGTGAATTACATGGTGTGCATTCCAAATGGCACTATTCTTTATGTAGTGTATTACTGTTGACCAGGGCTCATAAGGTAGGTAGAACACTATGTAGGGAATAGGGTAACACTTGGGACATTGACTTATTCTACAGGACTCTCTGCTCCGGTGACAAATAAGTTGTCTGTCTGTCTGTCTGTCTGTAGCCTGTGTGGACATATTTAACAAAGGTGAGGATAGAACATTGTAAATGTATATTACAGTTTTTTACAATCACTTTGGCACTAATTTCAGAACCTTGATGCCATTTTTCAAAACTCTAGACACAAAACTCACAACCGATGATCAAAATGCTCATTTTTAAAAACTCCAATTGCTTGGATACAATACACATAAAGCTAAGATCATGTGTTCATTAAACTAAAATCACCTGTTCAAAATGACACAACTTAACATCAAAGTATTACAATTTCAAAATGCAATTCACACATTACATCTGAGATGACTGTCTATTCATTTCATTACAATGATCTAACTATCCATTGATACAACTGATCAAAATGATAAGTAACTGTTGCATTACTCTTAATGCATAGTTTTATGGAAACTGAAGAACAATATTCCATGTTTAGATCATGAAAGTTTCAGGATAACGAGATCCATTGACACCAATTACCGTGGGACATGAACCAAGTGGACTACATTATCTATGGATGTAATATTTCATCATCATTCTTTATCAGACACTGTTTCTATGGTCTCATGTACCACTTTTCCAGACCATGTTTTCAGATTTGACATTACTGTACACTTTATTAGGTACACCTATCTAGTACTGGGTAGGACCCCCTTTTGCCTCCACAACAGCCTGAATTATTCACAGTGTTGTACGTTAAGAGATGCCCTTCTGTACACCACTGTTTTAAACGGCTGTTATTTCTGTTAGCTTGAATGAGTCTGGACATTCTCCTCTGACCTCTCTCATTAACAAGGTGTTTTGCCCACAGAACTGCCGCTCTCTGAATGTGTTTTGTTTATTGCACCATTCTCTGTAAACTCTAGAGACTGTAGTGTGTAAAAATCCCAGGAGGGCAGCTGTTTCTGAGATGCTGGAACCACCATGTCTGGCACCAACAGTCATACCACGGTCAAAGTTGCTTAGATTACTCATCTTGCCTGTTCTAATGTTTGGTCGAACAACAACTAAAACTCTCTACTCTATATACTCTATAGTTTCAGGCAGCCACATAATTCACTGTTCGAAGGAGCACGCTATTTGCGTTAACACGCAGGTGTACCTAATCAAGTGTATGTATGCAGGTCCTTGTAATTGCTTTTCCAATACTGCCAAATTGTTACTGATGATTGATTTCACATTGTGGTACGAGTATATAGTGAAATGAGTAGCGATAACATAGCGATAACATGGAGCTGGCAGGTGATCCAGGTCACAGTAGAGGTCAAGAGGGTGGGAGAAGGAAGACGAGGAAGACGTGGTGGTCAAGGGAATGGCAGGGGACAAGCACCCCTTCTGAGAGGTGGTTGTGGGCCTCGTTTGAGAGGTGTGGGAGAACGTGGTAGAGGAGAAGGCCACGGACCAAGACAGCGGCAGCAACAGCAAAGAGTATCCAATGAAATCCGAGCAATAGTTGTAGACCATGTCGTAAATCATGGCATGACAAAGACTGAGGCAGCTACAATGATTCAACCAAATCTCAGAAGATCAGCCGTGGCCTCAATCATCAGAACTTTCCTCAATGAGAACCGGTAAGTCTTCAGCATGCACTAAACATTAGGCTACTCTCAATTGTCAAATGACTGTATACTGCATGCCAATGTGTACAACAGAGTAGGTGATGTGACTAAATGTGTTCTTACTGTAATTGTCCCTGCAGAATTGAGACTAGGCCAAATTCTGACTGACCAACAAGAGCAGGCTGTGGTCAATTTGTTTCGGGACAGAAATAATATTCCCCTTACAGAAATTGGGCAGCACATCTTGGACAATGACGACATGTTCAACAATGTGGAAGCCATAAGTTTTCCGACTATTGCACACATGCTGAAAAGGCACCAGGTGTCTCTAAAACAGCTATACCATGTGCCTTTTGAAAGAAATGCAGACAGAGTGAAGCAACTGAGGACTGAGTATGTTCAGGTATGTTCAGTTTCAAGATGCCTGTTGTGAAAAATTCCCCCAAAATTCTACATCATTGTAATCAGTAAAGTATTTTTAGAGGGTGATGGAGCTGGATGCTAATGAAAACCATCACAAATTCCTTTTCTGGATGAGGCAGCCTTCAACCTGGCCAAGACAAGGAGGAAAGGTCGGAATTTCATTGGCCAGCGGGCAACCATCCAAGCACCTGGACAACGTGGTGCCAACATCACCATGTGTGCGGCTATATCGGAAGATGGTGTGGTGGGACGCAGACCTCGCATTGGATCATATATTGCAGCTCTCCTTGTATCCTTCCTTGATGAGCTAAATCAGGTCTGTAGAGCTGATGGCGTGACCTATTTCATTGTGTGGGATAATGTCAGGTTCCACCATGCTCAAATGGTGCAAGCATGGTTTCAGGCCCATCCACAGTTTACCACCCTGTAATTACCCCCATACTCTCCTTTCCTTAACCCGATTGAGGAATTTTTCTCCACATGGAGGTGGAAGGCCATGGATGATGCATGCAATGATATCACGGCAGACCAGTGTCAGGCCTGGATTCGACATGCCAGAAGATTCTTCCCAAGATGTTTGGATTATGAAAACATCCATTGTGATGTGGATGAGAACCTGTGGCCAAATCCACAAGACAGGGTTGATGGAAATATAGAAGTACAGTAATCAATCCTTTGTTTTGCTTTTTACAGTAAGCCAGGCGAGGAACACTGCAGTTGACGTTTTACTGTAGTTTATTTCTTTTTTGTAGCTAATTATTTTTAAAACCTATGTTGTGATTTTACTGATTTTCATCAATACATTTCAGATTTTGTTCAATAATTCCACTGTGTCTAGTATTCTCTCTACCAGTCCTTTTACAGTGATGCATTTACGTGTAGTGCCATAATGAAACATGTATCACATATTTTGTACTTCAATATTTAATGATTGTACAAACAACTACACAGTGAAACTATCGGTATCTCATGTGTGGGGATCTAAATTAATGTTCCTATGGTATTTCATGATAAATGAGTTATTTGAACCAATTCTGCAAGTACAAGGTTTATTTGAAGATGTGAATGCACAATGCAATGTTTTGAACATTGGACAGCCTGTGTTACAAGTGATGACCGTTTTGAGTTTTGAAAAATGACCACAAGGTTCTGAAATTAGTGCCAAAGTAAAAAACTGTAATAAATGAACAAAGTACCCATCCAAAACAACAACCCAATAATGAATCAAATCTTGCATACGTTTATAAGTGTTTATGCCCAGGAGCAGGGTGTGGCTGGCCCAGTAACTGACAAACAACCACCCTATACAGCTAATGAATCAGACTACAAATCGGCAACGGTGCACTTTTTACACCTTTAATGAGACCCGATCAATAGTGAAAGAGGCGTGCGTGCGTGTGTGTGTGTGTGCGTGTGTGTGTGTGTGCGTATATGTGTGTGTGTTTGTGTGTGTGTGCGTGTGGGTGTGTGTGTGTGTGCGTGTATGTGTGTGTGTGTGTGTGTGTGCGTGTGCATGTGCATGTGCGTGAGTGTGTGTGTGTGTGTCCATCAGACACCAGAGAGTGATAGCAGGGTATGGGGAGAGACAGAACCACATGATAATGGAAGAAAATATGAAGATCATCAGATAGAGTGTACATAATGTGTAGGGTGGTATGTATCTTCTCTGGCAGACGGTTTAGTAATGTGTAGGGTGGTATGTATCTTCTCTGGCAGCCGGTTTAGTAATGTGTAGGGTGGTATGTATCCTCTCTGGCAGATGGTTTAGTAATGTGTAGGGTGGTACGTATCCTCTCTGTCAGCCGGTTTAATGATGTGTAGGGTGGTATGTATCCTCTCTGGCAGACGGTTTAAAAATGTGTAGGGTGGTACGTATCTTCTCTGGCAGCCGGTTTAGTAATGTGTAGGGTGGTACGTATCTTCTCTGGCAGACGGTTTAGTAATGTGTAGGGTGGTATGTATCTTCTCTGGCAGATGGTTTAGTAATGTGTAAGGCGGTATGTATCCTCTCTGGCAGATGGTTTAGTAATGTGTAGGGTGGTACGTATCCTCTCTGGCAGCCGGTTTAATGATGTGTAGGGTGGTATGTATCCTCTCTGGCAGACGGTTTAAAGATGTGTAGGGTGGTACGTATCTTCTCTGGCAGCCGGTTTAGTAATGTGTAGGGTGGTATGTATCTTCTCTGGCAGATGGTTTAGTAATGTGTAGGGTGGTACGTATCCTCTCTGGCAGCCGGTTTAGTAATGTGTAGGGTGGTATGTATCTTCTCTGACAGACGGTTTAGTAATGTGTAGGGTGGTATGTATCTTCTCTGGCAGATGGTTTAGTAATGTGTAGGGTGGTATGTATCCTCTCTGGCAGAAGGTTAAGTAATGTGTAGGGTGGTATGTATCCTCTCTGGCAGATGGTTTAGTAATGTGTAGGGTGGTACGTATCTTCTCTGGCAGCCGGTTTAGTAATGTGTAGGGTGGTATGTATCTTCTCTGGCAGATGGTTTAATAATGTGTAGGGTGGTACGTATCCTCTCTGGCAGCCGGTTTAGTAATGTGTAGGGTTGTATGTATCTTCTCTGGCAGACGGTTTAGTAATGTGTAGGGTGGTATGTATCTTCTCTGGCAGATGGTTTAGTAATGTGTAGGGTGGTATGTATCCTTCTGGCAGATGGTTTAGTAATGTGTAGGGTGGTATGTATCTTCTCTGGCAGATGGTTTAGTAATGTGTAGGGTGGTATGTATCCTTCTGGCAGATGGTTTAGTAATGTGTAGGGTGGTATGTATCTTCTCTGGCAGATGGTTTAGTAATGGGTAGGGTGGTATGTATCCTCTCTGGCAGATGGTTTAATAATGTGTATGGTGGTATGTATCCTCTCTGGCAGAAGGTTTAGTAATGTGTAGGGTGGTATGTATCCTCTCTGGCAGACGGTTTAGTAATGTGTATGGTGGTATGTATCCTCTCTTGCAGACGGTTTAGTATTGTGTCGGGTGGTATGTATCCTCTCTTGCAGACGGTTTAGTAACGTGAAGGGTGGTATGTATCCTCTCTGGCAGACGGTTTAATAACGTGTAGGGTGGTATGTATCCTCTCTGGCAGACGGTTTAATAATGTGTAGGGTGGTATGTATCCTCTCTGGCAGACGGTTTAATAATGTGTAGGGTGGTATGTATCCTCTCTTGCAGACGGTTTAGTAATGTGTAGGGTGGTATGTCTCCTCTCTGGCAGATGGTTTAATAATGTGTAAGGTGGTATGTATCCTCTCTTGCAGACGGTTTAGTAACGTGAAGGGTGGTATGTATCCTCTCTGGCAGACGGTTTAATAATGTGTAGGGTGGTATGTATCCTCTCTGGCAGACGGTTTAATAATGTGTAGGGTGGTACGTATCCTCTCTGGCAGACGGTTTAATAATGTGTAGGGTGGTATGTATCCTCTCTGGCAGATGGTTTAGTAATGTGTAGGGTGGTATGTATCCTCTCTGGCAGACGGTTTAAAAATGTGTAGGCTGGTATGTATCTTCTCTGGCAGCTGGTTTAGTAATGTGTAGGGTGGTATGTATCTTCTCTGGCAGACGGTTTAGTAATGTGTAGGGTGGTATGTATCTTCTCTGGCAGATGGTTTAGTAATGTGTAGGGTGGTATGTATCCTCTCTGGCAGATGGTTTAGTAATGTGTAGGGTGGAATGTATCTTCTCTGGCAGATGGTTTAGTAATATATAGGGTGGTATGTATCTTCTCTGGCAGACGGTTTAGTAATGTGTAGGGTGGTATGTATCCTCTCTGGCAGATGGTTTAATAATGTGTAAGGTGGTATGTATCCTCTCTTGCAGACGGTTTAGTAACGTGAAGGGTGATATGTATCCTCTCTGGCAGACGGTTTAATAATGTGTAGGGTGGTACGTATCCTCTCTGGCAGACGGTTTAATAATGTGTAGAGTGGTATGTATCCTCTCTGGCAGATGGTTTAGTAATGTGTAGGGTGGTATGTATCCTCTCTGGCAGACGGTTTAAAAATGTGTAGGCTGGTATGTATCTTCTCTGGCAGCTGGTTTAGTAATGTGTAGGGTGGTATGTATCTTCTCTGGCAGACGGTTTAGTAATGTGTAGGGTGGTATGTATCTTCTCTGGCAGATGGTTTAGTAATGTGTAGGGTGGTATGTATCCTCTCTGGCAGATGGTTTAGTAATGTGTAGGGTGGAATGTATCTTCTCTGGCAGATGGTTTAGTAATATATAGGGTGGTATGTATCTTCTCTGGCAGACGGTTTAGTAATGTGTAGGGTGGTATGTATCCTCTCTGGCAGATGGTTTAGTAATGTGTAGGGTGGTATGTATCCTCTCTGGCAGATGGTTTAGTAATGTGTAGGGTGGTACGTATCTTCTCTGGCAGATGGTTTAGTAATGTGTAGGGTGGTATGTATCCTCTCTTGCAGATGGTTTAGTAATGTGTATGGTGGTATGTATCCTCTCTGGCAGAAGGTTTAGTAATGTGTAGGGTGGTATGTATCCTCTCTGGCAGACGGTTTAGTAATGTGTATGGTGGTATGTATCCTCTCTTGCAGACGGTTTAGTATTGTGTCGGGTGGTATGTATCCTCTCTTGCAGACGGTTTAGTAACGTGAAGGGTGGTATGTATCCTCTCTGGCAGACGGTTTAATAACGTGTAGGGTGGTATGTATCCTCTCTGGCAGACGTTTTAATAATGTGTAGGGTGGTATGTATCCTCTCTGGCAGACGGTTTAATAATGTGTAGGGTGGTATGTATCCTCTCTTGCAGACGGTTTAGTAATGTGTAGGGTGGTATGTCTCCTCTCTGGCAGATGGTTTAATAATGTGTAAGGTGGTATGTATCCTCTCTTGCAGACGGTTTAGTAACGTGAAGGGTGGTATGTATCCTCTCTGGCAGACGGTTTAATAATGTGTAGGGTGGTATGTATCCTCTCTGGCAGACGGTTTAATAATGTGTAGGGTGGTACGTATCCTCTCTGGCAGACGGTTTAATAATGTGTAGGGTGGTATGTATCCTCTCTGGCAGATGGTTTAGTAATGTGTAGGGTGGTATGTATCCTCTCTGGCAGACGGTTTAAAAATGTGTAGGCTGGTATGTATCTTCTCTGGCAGCTGGTTTAGTAATGTGTAGGGTGGTATGTATCTTCTCTGGCAGACGGTTTAGTAATGTGTAGGGTGGTATGTATCTTCTCTGGCAGATGGTTTAGTAATGTGTAGGGTGGTATGTATCCTCTCTGGCAGATGGTTTAGTAATGTGTAGGGTGGAATGTATCTTCTCTGGTAGATGGTTTAGTAATATATAGGGTGGTATGTATCTTCTCTGGCAGACGGTTTAGTAATGTGTAGGGTGGTATGTATCCTCTCTGGCAGATGGTTTAGTAATGTGTAGGGTGGTATGTATCCTCTCTGGCAGATGGTTTAGTAATGTGTATGGTGGTATGTATCCTCTCTGGCAGATGGTTTAGTAATGTGTATGGTGGTATGTATCCTCTCTGGCAGAAGGTTTAGTAATGTGTAGGGTGGTATGTATCCTCTCTGGCAGACGGTTTAGTAATGTGTATGGTGGTATGTATCCTTTCTTGCAGACGGTTTAGTATTGTGTCGGGTGGTATGTATCCTCTCTTGCAGACGGTTTAGTAACGTGAAGGGTGGTATGTCTCCTCTCTGGCAGATGGTTTAATAATATGTAAGGTGGTATGTATCCTCTCTTGCAGACGGTTTAGTAATGTGTATGGTGGTATGTATCCTTTCTTGCAGACGGTTTAGTATTGTGTCGGGTGGTATGTATCCTCTCTTGCAGACGGTTTAGTAACGTGAAGGGTTGTATGTATCCTCTCTGGCAGACGGTTTAATAATGTGTAGGGTGGTATGTATCCTCTCTGGCAGACGGTTTAGTAATGTGTAGTGTCTTATGTATCCTATTGACCCATACTCTGTTTTCCCCTGGCCGTTTTGAAAGAGAACTGCCCAGTCTGACCACCTGAAGGTACGCTAATTTAGTTTAATTAAAAATTGCGTGTTTATGGGGGAATATATATTCCACTTCGTTTGGTGAAGTGGGGGTGGGAGATGTGTTTTTTACTTCTACAATTTTAATTCATTTGAGGACCAAATAGTTATTTCTTATGGCTACTGGTAACTCTTCCATTTCGCTTCGACATTACCCTTCTTTCGTGGAATGTAGGAGGTTTGAGAACGAATTGGAAAAGAGGCAAAGTTTGGACATATTATGTTGCTACAAGAAACTCACATAAAGCATACTGAGCAATGGAGATTAAAATGTAGTAGTCACAGATTTATCAATCAACTTTTTCATCCAAGGCTAGAGGTGTAGCCATATTATTTCGAAAAACAGTCCCAATGGCCACTATATTATAGTAATAGGCCATATTCTATCACGACATGTAACATTTTAAAATCTTTACGCACCGATTTTCGATGACCCAGGGTTCTTTCGGAATGTCTTCAATCTCTTGCCAGATTTATCAACCACACATTTAATTACAGGCGGAGATTTTAACTGCATTTTGGATGCTTATATGGATAGGCTTCCTTCTCGCCCTGCCACTTCACTGAATCCCACTACTGTCTTGAATAATTTAATTGGAACAATGAACCTTGTCAATATTTGGAGATTACAACACCCTACGGATAAGGATTATCCTTTATTTTCACATGTGCGTAAATCATACACAAGAATTGACTACTTTTTAACAGACTCTAAATTGACATCTAACGTCACCTCAACCAAGTACCATAATATAATCATTTCTGATCACAGTCCCGTTTTACTGCAAATGGATTTCGGCAGAACAAAGCCTCAATTCAACTGGCGATTTAATCCATCATTACTCAATGATGAACAATTTCACCAACAAATAGCCAATGTAATTACGGACTATATGTCCCAGAATGATACTTCTGATCTATCCGACTCCACTTTGTGGGAGTCATTTAAGGCTGTTATGCGTGGGCGTATAATATCATATGAGGCTACCATGAAGAAATGTAGTCCGAGAACATCATTAGAAATCGAGGCCCAGCTCCCGGTGCTTGAGAGAGATTATATGGAAGCGCCTTTATCTTCCAAGTTGAATGACATAATAAAACTCAAATATGAATACAATACTATTCTCTCTAACCAAGTAAACACAATGCTATTAAAGATGAAACAAAAACACTTCGAGTTGTGTGACAAGCCAGTTAAACTACAGGCGCGCCAGCTGAGATGTATACAGGCCAGTATAGCTACTCCTAAAATTAAATCTAGTACAGGAGCTTTTACTGCGGACCCAAAATAATTGAATGCAAGTTTCACAAAAGTTTGATCAAGATCTCTACACTTCAAAGACTACTGTAGATACCTGAATGTCTGATTTCCTCCATTCCCTTTTCCTGAATTAAGTGGCGCTGGGAGCTAAATGCAGAGATAACATTAGAAGAGGTTGAGCCGCTGGCCCTGGCGGCTTTGGTCTAGACTTTTACAAAGCATATTCAGAAAAGGTTACTCCTCTTATGTTGAGGATGTTTAAACACTCTATTGAAACTCGCAGACTCCCGGAGTCTTTATACCCAGCCAATATCTCCCTAATATTAAAGAAAGATAAAGATAAAACAAATCCATATCGCCCTATTGCCCTCCTCGGATGCGATCTTAAGGTGTTTACTAAAATACTCGCGAACAGACTAGTAGTAGAAGTAAATGCATTTCGACTATAATTCATCATGACCAAACTGGTTTTATACCAGGCAGATTATCATTTTCCAACGTTAGGCGACTGATGAATATCATGTATTCCAAACATGACAGAGATTCTAAAGTTGCCATTCTTGCACTTGACGCTCAAAAAACATTTGACCAAGTGGAATGGAACTACATCCTGACAGGAGTAAATTATTTTGTTCTGGCGAGAATTTTGTCTCCTGGGTTGAAATACAAATATGCGTGCCTGATGGCTTCAGTTCTCACTAATTACAATAAATCACCATTGCTACAGTATGGAACCCCTAGCTATTAGTATTAGATGCCATCCTGTCATTGTTCCGCTCAACATGGGAAAGATCAATCACCGCATCTCGCTCTATGCAGATGACATCCTTTTGTTCGTCTCACGCCCAGAAGAGTCACTCCCACCGCTCTTGGAGCTCATCGAATCATTTGAAGAACTCTCTTGGTACTCCTTAAACTGGGATAAAAGTGATTAATGCCTCATAAAGGCGACTGAAACCCAGAGTTTCTTAAACATATAACTTTTAAAATCACAATATTTAGGTGTTGTCATCCCCAAGACCCTAAATTGATTGATAAATTGAACTACCTCGACATGATAGAGAAGTTGAAGCGCAACTGGAGAGTGTTGCCTCTATCTATGACGTGTGAACACTATTAGAATTGTTACACTCCGCTTTTTTCAAATCCTTGGATTCTATCATCTTGCCTTTTGTGTGGGGATACAAAGTACACCATATCTCTAAAAAAACATATCATCAAGTCCAAATAATTAGGGGGCCTGAGCCTGCCAAATGTTCAGCATTATTATTCGCCAGCAAATGCTAGAGCACTGGTTTATTGACAGGATGCATACCCTGGTGTGATAGATCCCTCCACCCCTTCATGGCACTGGTCTAAGGCTCTGCATCTCAGTGCTAGAGCCGTCACTACAGACACCCTGGTTCAGTGGCCTAAGGCTCTGCATCTCAGTGCTAGAGGCGTCACTACAGACACCCTGGTTCAGTGGTCTAAGGCTCTGCATCTCAGTGCTAGAGGTGTCACTACAGACACCCTGGTTCAGTGGTCTAAGGCTCTGCATCTCAGTGCTAGAGGCGTCACTACAGACACCCTGGTTCAGCGGTCTAAGGCTCTGCATCTCAGTGCTAGAGGCGTCACTACAGACACCCTGGTTCAGTGGCCTAAGGCTCTGCATCTCAGTGCTAGAGGCGTCACTACAGACAACCTGGTTCAGTGGTCTAAGGCTCTGCATCTCAGTGCTAGAGGCGTCACTACAGACACCCTGGTTCAGTGGTCTAAGGGTCTGCATCTCAGTGTTAGAGGCGTCACTACAGACACCCTGGTTCAGTGGTCTAAGGGTCTGCATCTCAGTGCTAGAGGCGTCACTACAGACACCCTGGTTCAGTGGTCTAAGGCTCTGCATCTCAGTGTTAGAGGCGTCACTACAGACACCCTGGTTCAGTGGTCTAAGGGTCTGCATCTCAGTGCTAGAGGCGTCACTACAGACACCCTGGTTCAGTGGCCTAAGGCACTGCATCTCAGTGCTAGAGGCGTCACTACAGACACCCTGGTTCAGCAGTCTAAGGGTCTGCATCTCAGTGCTAGAGGCGTCACTACAGACACCCTGGTTCGAAAGCCGCCCAATTGGCCCAGCGTCGTCTGGCTTTGGCCGTTGTAAGCCGTCATTGTAAATAAGAATGTGTTCTTAACTGACTTGCCTGGTTAAATAATATATATATATTTTTTAAATAGCTCACTATTGAACAAGAAATACACAACACCTCTCTTCCAGCACTTTGCTTTTCATCAACTAAATCCCCTACAGGTATTGCTGGCAATAATATTATGCAAAAAAAAAATGAATAAAACATTTGGTATCAAATAAGTAAAACATTTTGGTTTCCCAGAGACCTCTGCCTGTACTCCTATTAGCCATAACCATGCCCCCCCACACACACACTTGGTATGGAGATTACTGATGACCATTGGGCTGATTGCTATCCAGATATTCACTTGTGCTAGATATACTCCCGACACCAACTTATTCAATACAAAGCGATTCACAGACTACACATTCCTGTACCTAATTACACTCGTTCTACCACTTGGTCTCTCCGGCATGCCCTAAGTGCAAATCTGCCATGGGTACCCTGGGTCACGTCTTATGGTCATGCCCCAAACTGCACACATTCTGGCTGGATATTTTTAAGTGTTACTCAGAAGTATACAGCTGTAACCTCATAACAGCCCCGGACACCTCAGTTTTAGGCAGGTCACAGCACCTAACAACTTTAACCCACTGGGAACAGAAGACTGTACAATATGGCATGGTTATTGCAAAATTCAACATTTTAAGCATTTGGAATAAGGAGACTGTACCTGTTTATAAAACCTGGTTAGCTGAAGTCACGAGTCTGCTACGTATAGAAGGGGTTTTCCATGATGTCTCTGGTATATCTAATACATTAGTTAAGATATGGCAGCCCTTTATAGTGTGTCTTTCACGTGATGATGTGCAATACAACATACAACCTGAAACCCACCCTGATCCACAGTCATTATTTTTAATGCCGAGCATAATCCTCATACTGTACAGTATGTCAAATATCAATGAAGCAAGGTGCCAATTCCTTCAGAGCAGTGCTGTGTTCTGTTCTTTCTTTCTGTTTTTGTTTTTCTGTCTCCTGTTAGGGGGTTGGGGGTATTCTCCATGTATTGTTTGCTGTCATTATCTGTCTGTTCGTAAAACTGAACAATCATAAATAAAATACATTTAAAAAAAAAAAGAACATGCTCTTGTGATGGACCAACCATCTCAGTGGTGCCTCTTTAATTTTAGCCCTGGTCTCACCTGAGTCAATAGTCACAGCTCGTCTCCTCTCCATGCACCTGTCTTTTCACCACTCTTCCATATTCCATCCCTTTCTCCAGCGCAGCGTGACAGGCTGTGTTCAGTCGTGTGTGTGTGTTTAGTCGTATGTGTTTGAAATATGAAAAGCGTGGCTGATTGTTAAATGGTGGTGTTGTGACAGGTGCTGAGGTGATTGTCATTACTGCCAAGTTTGTTTACATTCTCTGGTACGGGGAGACTGAGGGGGGAGAGGGAAAAGAGATGTTAGAAGCGGGTGGGGCTAAATCAAGCGCTGAAGGTGCGTGACGAGGTTGGGTAGGTGTAAGGGGTTTGAGAATACATATTATTATAATTTTTTTATTTAACAAGACAAGTCAGTTGAGAACAAATTCTTATTTACAATGATGGCCTACCGGGGAACAGAGGGTTAACTGTCTTGTTCACGGGCAGAAAAACAGATGTTTACCTTGTCAGCTCGGGGATTCAATCCAGCAACCTTTCAGTTACTGGCCCAACGATCTAACCATTAGGCTGCCTGTAAGGTTTGAGTCAGACTATTAAGCCAGATGGAGGAGAAGAGAGTGAGGGTAACAGTAGGTTGACAGAGGGGGAGAAGGGTATGCAAGTTAGATAAAGGTTAGAATCATTTCATATAATAAGAATAATAATAATAACTAGATGGACATTTTACAAGTAAAGTTGTGGGGCTTGCTTTAGCTCTTTAGAAGTTTTTTTTGTGGAGGAAGTTTAAAACGTTTTACTTTACTATTTAAAGCAAAACTTACAGTGGGCAGACAAGTTTGCTGTCACTCAGTCTTACAGCGGGCAGACACGTTTGCTGTCACTCACTTGTCGTCACTCTAAATTCTGACAAACAGCTGTAGCTTTTGATTGGTAGCAAATAATGATGTTCTGATTCCAGATTTGAATGGCAGAAAAGTGGACCAAGATGTCACTATTCTGTTTCTGTCTAAAGTGCTGGGGAAGGGGTAAACAAGGCAGTTGTTTGGAAGAAGTTGAAAAATGCGGTTACTAAATAGACTGTATTGCTAGATTGGTAGCAGATATTCAGATTTGAATAGCAAATAAGTAGATGTCATATCCTCTTTTTGTGTAACTTGTTGGGAAAGTGGTAAAAAATTCAGTTGTTTATACAAAAACTAGAGGAAATGTCTTTGACGTGATTAGGAAAACTGCTGTGTCATTTGATCGGTATTAGATATCTCAAAGAGACATAGAAGATTTCATACACTCTTAACTTTTTGTCTAAGTTGATGGGAAGGTGGTCAAAGTAGCTGATTTGTGTCAAAAGTTCCATTGTTTACAGTGAATAGAATAGAATGTTGGAGGTTAGGATGTCGCAATAGTGTCTTTAGAATGTTGAGGAAATCCCATGGAAGTGGATGAAGGACAAAAAGCTTAATAGTTTTAAAAGTATAAAAGTTATCAAAAAGTTGTGTGTATGCAACTTAATCCAGACCAGTCTACACGTGTTAAAGTTTCAACTGTGTTTCTAGCTTAAACAGTTTAAGAAGAGCAGCTTAATAAAGAAGAAGAAGAATGTTGAAGATTTAAAGTGGGGACTCTTCCTTCACAAGGGAACATTAATAATAATAAAAATGATAATAATGGATCGAGGGCAGAGGGGTGTGTGCAGGAGTTATGTGGGTGTGTAACTCTCCACCCACTCTCTCTCAATATAGGGAAAATGTACCCGTGCTCGTGACTAGTGTTCATGAGCCTGTGAGTATCTAGGTGCATCTGTAAGTGTGTGTGTGGGCGTGTGTGTGCGTGTCTGTGCATGCGCTCATGTGTGTGAGTCTTTAGATAATTAATGACTCTGCTTGGGGATTAATGTGACCTTTAACAGCGGAAACATTCTTTCTCTGCTTCACTGAGACCTGGACAGGAGGAGCCAGAGACTGGGACGCATCCCAAATGGCACCCTAATCCCTTTCCAGTCCACTACTTTTGACCAGGGTCGACAGGGTTAAAGGTAGTGTACTATATAGGGAATAGGGTAACATGTTGGATGCACTCTGGGTTTATGGCAATTTAGCGTACTTTAACATGTGAATCATTAACCCAATGTTCTTAGGCATGTTTGTGGCAGTAATTACTTTCCATATAAACAAACTCGATGGATTTCTGATAATGAGCCAAAACTCACTAGCCCAGACCCTTATTGTATGGTCGTTTAGCAGCCCCTGAGTTTATGGTCGTTTAGCCCCTTAGTTTCTAGTCGTTTAGCAGCCCCTTAGTTTATGGTCGTTTAGCCCCTTAGTTTATGGTCGTTTAGTCCCTTAGTTTATGGTCGTTTAGCCCCTTAGTTTATGGTCGTCTAGCCCCTTAGTTTATGGTCGTTTAGCCTCTTAGTTTATGGTCGTTTAGCCCCTTAGTTTATGGTCGTTTAGCCCCTTAGTTTATGGTCGTTTAGCCCCTTAGTTTATGGTCATTTAGCCCCTTAGTTTATGGTCGTTTAGCCCCTTAGTTTATGGTCATTTAGCCCCTTAGTTTATGGTCGTTTAGCCCCTTAGTTTATGGTTGTTTAGCAGCCCCTTAGTTTATGGTTGTTTAGCCCCTTAGTTTATGGTTGTTTAGCCCCTTAGTTTATGGTCGTTTAGCCCCTTAGTTTATGGTTGTTTAGCCTCTTAGTTTATGGTCATTTAGCCCCTTAGTTTATGGTCATTTAGCCCCTTAGTTTATGGTTGTTTAGCCCCTTAGTTTATGGTCGTTTAGCAGCCCCTTAGTTTATGGTTGTTTCGCATAATTACAGAAAGTGGCTAGCTGTTTTTTTTATTTTCTTACAGCGTCTTGAATGCATTGATTGTTAGTCACTCTGGATAAGAGCGTCTTCTAAATCACTAAAATATAAAATGTAAATGTACATGTGAATCATAAATAACTCAATGGATTTTTCATTATGAGGCACTTTTACCCATTTTAAATTAATTCTGCTGAAGCATAATTTGGAATACAAGCCTAAACTCACTGGTCCATCCACTGAGTGAGCTATACAGACATTCACAGAGAAAATCCGAATATTTTCTAGGTTTGATTTCCTCATTATAGCGGTAAAACGTTTCCTCATAAAATGGGCTGGATCCCAAATGGCACCCTATTCCCAATGGGCCCTGGTCAAAAGTAGTGCACTATATAGGGATGGGGCCCTGGTCAAAAGTAGTGATCTATATAGGGAATAGGCCCCTGGTCAAAAGTAGTGCACTATATAGGGAATAGCCCCTGGTCAAAAGTAGTGCACTATATAGGGAATAGGGTGACTGTTTGGTTATTCATATTAACAGGAGGCAGGTGCTGAGCACTGATATGTTTCTTATCATGGAGCGTCCTCATCACAAGCCACAGCCCTGGTATAGGAGGAGGAGAGGAACAGAGGAGGAGGATGCAGGAGGAGGAAGACGGAATCTCACTCGTCTAAGAGAGGTATAGGAAGAGAGGAAGAGAGATAGTTCCGGAATCCTTCCAGCAAATGTTGTTGTTGTTGTTGAACAACTAAATAAGAAATGGCTAAATGAGACACGACTAAATAAGACATGGCAAAATAAGGCACGACTAAATAAGACACGGCTAAATAAGACACGGCTAAATAAGACACGGCTAAATAAGACATGGCTAAATAAGACACGGCTAAATGAGACACGACTAAATAAGACGGCAAAATAAGACACGGCTAAATAAGACAACTAAATAAGGCACAACTAAATAAGGCACAGCTAAATAAGACACGGCTAAATAAGACATGGCTAAATAAGACACGGCTAAATAAGACATGGCTAAATAAGGCACGGCTAAATAAGACACAGCTAAATAAGACACGGCTAAATAAGACACAGCTAAATAAGGCACGGCTAAATAAGACACAGCTAAATAAGACACGGCTAAATAAGACACAGCTAAATAAGGCACGGCTAAATAAGACACGGCTAAATAAGACATGGCTAAATAAGACACGGTTAAATAAGACATGGCTAAATAAGACACGGCTAAATAAGACACGACTGAATAAGGCACGACTAAATAAGACATGACTAAATAAGACACAACTAAATAAGACACGGCTAAATAAGACACGGCTAAATAAGACACGGCTAAATAAGACACGGCTAAATAAGGCACGGCTAAATAAGACATGGCTAAATAAGACACGGCTAAATGAGACACGACTAAATAAGACATGGCAAAATAAGGCACGACTAAATAAGACACAGCTAAATAAGGCACGGCTAAATAAGACACGGCTAAATAAGGCACGACTAAATAAGACACAGCTAAATAAGGCATGACTAAATAAGACACGGCTAAATAAGGCACGACTAAATAAGACATGGCTAAATAAGACACGGCTAAATAAGACACAACTAAATAAGGCACAACTAAATAAGACACGGCTAAATAAGACATGGCTAAATAAGACACGGTTAAATAAGACATGGCTAAATAAGACACGGCTAAATAAGACACGACTGAATAAGGCACGACTAAATAAGACATGACTAAATAAGACACAACTAAATAAGACACGGCTAAATAAGACACGGCTAAATAAGGCACGACTAAATAAGACACAGCTAAATAAGACACAGCTAAATAAGACACGGCTAAATAAGACAAGGCTAAATAAGGCACGGCTAAATAAGACACAGCTAAATAAGACACGGCTAAATAAGACACGGCTAAATAAGAGCTGCGTTCACAACAGCAACAACAACAGCAATTAGACTGCAGACAAGAAGAAAATGTATTCCTGTTAGAAACTCCTAATTAGTCTATTCTAAAGGCTCCCCTGGTTGTTTATTAGGTTCTCTTACATCCCATTGGCTAATCTTCCAACAGTCAAGACAAGATGAATGACATGCAAACCACAGTAAAACCAATGCCTAATTAAGAGTATGTCTGAATGCTAGTTACAGAGAGAGAGAATCATCGGTAGCCTACTCAGACTGTGTCCAAGTCTTATATTACGCTACCCACTGGGTGGCTCAGCATTTTACTGCACATATCATTAAGAATGGCCAGAAGGTACAAGGCGACATTTACAATCTAACGATGAGAGCGGTGTGTGTGTGCTTAATTATGAAATAGCAGGAGACATCAGCCACCACCCCCTAGCTTACTGTTCCAGCTTATTTTATGCTTCACTGAGCCCTTATCATGCACGCGCACATACACACACACACACACACACACACACACACACACACACACACACACACACACACACACACACACACACACACACACACACACACACACACACACACACACACACACACACACACACACACACACACACACACACACACACACACACACACACACACGCGCGTCTCTATATCCAAAAACCACTAAATGTTGGTGTTAGCTCAAGCTAATTTACAAAACAAAATGTGACAGGAGTTTTATGTTTTAGTCATGTTTTGACAGCTAACGAAACCTGCTGCCAAAACCAAAGATGTGCATCACAAATCACACCCTATTCCCTTTATAGTCTATAGGGCTCTGGTCAAAAGTAGTGCACTAAAAAAGGAACAGGGTGCCATTTGGGACTTAACCTAGGTCTTTCAAGTCGAAGGTTGAGTGTTCCTGTAAAAAATACATGATGAAAACTTTAGCTTATTGCTTTTGACTGCGCTGGTTTGTACTGGTACAGTGGAAGGAATAAAATACCCCTTCAAACAGACAGACAATTACTGTTCCATCTGAGAGAAACATAGAGGAGAGGAAGAGAGGAGAGGGCATATCTGAATAATAATACCAAAAACAATGTCCTGGAACAATACAACAATACAACTATTGCCGCCACCAAATGTTTCCTCCAGATGTTTATGCAGAACCATAAGGAAAGGTGTGGTTTCACGTCTATATCCAATCTACATTGACAGTTACTGTAGCAGCAGCTTGCAGGGTAGTTTGTTTTTAAAGTGGTAACCACCTTCTGAGAGAACCCACAGTGTGGTTTATCTTCATCTAATAGGTTAAATATAGGGCCTAACTGTCCAGTATATCATTTATACATAATTACCTTATGATATGACATGATATTCAGTAATAATACACTGTAACTTATGATATGACATGATATTCAGTAATAATGTACACTAACTTCTGATATGACATGAGATTCAGTAAAAGTATACTGTAACTTCTGATATGACATGATATTCAGTAATAACACACTGTAACTTATAATATGATATGATATTCAGTAATAACACACTGTAACTTATGATACGACATGATATTCAGTAATAATACACTAACTTATGACATGATATTCAGTAATAACACACTGTAACTTATGAAATGACATGATATTCAGTAATAATACACTAACTGATGATATGACATGACATTCAGTAATAACACACTGCAACTTATGATATGACATGATATTCAGTAATAACACACTGTAACTTATGATATGACATGATATTCAGTAATAATACACTAACTTATGATATGACATGATATTCAGTAATAACACACTGTAACTTATAATATTATATGATATTCAGTAATAACATACGACATGATATTCAGTAATAACACACTGTAACTTATGATATGACATGATATTCAGTAATAATACACTAACTTATGATATGACCTGATATTCAGTAATAACACACAGTAACTTATAATATGACATGATATTCAGTAATAATACACTAACTTATGACATGATATTCAGTAATAACACACTGTAACTTATGAAATGACATGATATTCAGTAATAATACACTAACTGATGATATGACATGATATTCAGTAAAAACACACTGTAACTTATGATATGACATGATATTCAGTAATAACACACTGTAACTTATGATATGACATGATATTCAGTAATAACACACTGTAACTTATGATATGACATGATATTCAGTAATAATACACTAACTTATGATATGACATGATATTCAGTAATAAAACACTGTAACATAATATGATATGATATTCAGTAATAACACACTGTAACTTATGATACGACATGATATTCAGTAATAACACACTGTAACTTATGATATGACACGATTTTCAGTAATAATACACTATCTTATGATATGACATGATATCCAGTAATGACACACTGTAACTTGTGATATGACATGATATTCAGTAATAACACACTGTAATTTATGATATGACATGATATTCAGTAATAACACACTGTAACTTATGATGACATGATATTCAGTAATAACACACTGTAACTTATGATATGACATGATATTCAGAAATAATAAAACACTAACTTATGATATGACATGATATTCAGTAATAATACACTAACTTATGATATGACATGATATTCAGTAATAACACACTGTAACTTATGATATGACATGATATTCAGTAATAACACACTGTAACTTATGATATGACATGATATTCAGTAATAACACACTGTAACTTATGATATTGACATGATATTCAGTAATAACACACTGTAACTTATGATATGACATGATATTCAGTAATAACACACTGTAACTTATGATATGACATGATATTCAGTAATAACACACTGTAACTTATGATATGACATGATATTCAGTAATAACACACTGTAACTTATGATATGACATGATATTCAGTAATAATACACTATCTTATGATATGACATGATATCCAGTAATGACACACTGTAACTTGTGATATGACATGATATTCAGTAATAACACACTGTAACTTATGATATGACATGATATTCAGTAATAATACACTGTAAATTATTATATGACATGAAATTCAGTAATAACACACTGTAACTTATGATACGACATGATATTAAGTAATAACACACTGTAACTTATGATACGACATGATATTCAGTAATAAAACACTAACTTATGATATGACATGATATTCAGTAATAATACACTAACTTATGATATGACATGATATTCAGTAATAACACACTGTAACTTATGATATGACATGATATTCAGTAATAAAACACTAACTTATGATATGACATGATATTCAGTAATAATACACTGTAACTTATGATATGACATGATATTCAGTAATAAAACACTAACTTATGATATGACATGATATTCAGTAGTAACACACTGTAACTTATAAAATGACAAGATATTCAGTAATAATACACAAACTTATGATATGACCTGATTTTCAGTAATAACACACAGTAACTTATAATATGACATGATATTCAGTAATAACACACTGTAACTTATGATATGACATGATATTCAGTAATAACACACTGTAACTTATGATATGACATGATATTCAGTAATAACACACTGTAACTTATGATATGACATGATATTCAGTAATAATACACTATCTTATGATATGACATGATATCCAGTAATGACACACTGTAACTTGTGATATGACATGATATTCAGTAATAACACACTGTAACTTATGATATGACATGATATTCAGTAATAATACACTGTAAATTATTATATGACATGAAATTCAGTAATAACACACTGTAACTTATGATACGACATGATATTCAGTAATAACACACTGTAACTTATGATACGACATGATATTCAGTAATAACACACTGTAACTTATGATATGACATGATATTCAGTAATAATACACTAACTTATGACATGATATTCAGTAATAACACACTGTAACATGAAATGACATGATATTCAGTAATAATACACTAACTGATGATATGACATGATATTCAGTAATAACACACTGTAACTTATGATATGACATGATATTCAGTAATAACACACTGTAACTTATCATATGACATGATATTCAGTAATAACACACTGTAACTTATGATATGACATGATATTCAGTAATAACACACTGTAACTTATGATATGACATGATATTCAGTAATAACACACTGTAACTTATGATATGACATGATATTCAGTAATAACACACTGTAACTTATGATATGACATGATATTCAGTAATAATACACTATCTTATGATATGACATGATATCCAGTAATGACACACTGTAACTTGTGATATGACATGATATTCAGTAATAACACACTGTAACTTATGATATGACATGATATTCAGTAATAATACACTGTAAATTATTATATGACATGAAATTCAGTAATAACACACTGTAACTTATGATACGACATGATATTCAGTAATAAAACACTAACTTATGATATGACATGATATTCAGTAATAATACACTAACTTATGATATGACATGATATTCAGTAATAACACACTGTAACTTATGATATGACATGATATTCAGTAATAACACACTGTAACTTATGATACGACATGATATTCAGTAATAACACACTGTAACTTATGATATGACATGATATTCAGTAATAATACACTAACTTATGATATGACATTATGTTCAGTAATAACACACTAACTTATAATATGATATGATATTCAGTAATAACACACTGTAACTTATGATATGACATGATATTCAGTAATAACATAATGTAAATTATGATATGACATGCAATTCAGTAATAATATACACTAACCTATGATATGACATGATATTCAGTAATAATGTACACTAACTTATGAAATGAGATTCAGTAAAAGTATACTGTAAATTCTGATATGACATGATATTCAGTAATAACACACTGTAACTTATAATATGATATGATATTCAGTAATAACACACTGTAACTTATGATATGACATGATATTCAGTAATAAAACACTAACTTATGATATGACATCATATTCAGTAATAATACACTAACTTATGATATGACATGATATTCAGTAATAAAACACTGTAACTTATGATATGACATGATATACAGTAATAAAACACTAAATTATGATATGACATGATATTCAGTAATAACACACTGTAACTTATGATATGACACGATATTCAGTAATAAAACACTAAATTATGATATGACATGATATTCAGTAATAACACACTGTAACTTATGATATGACATGATATTCAGTAATAAAACACTAAATTATGATATGACATGATATACAGTAATAATACACTAACTTATGATATGACATGATATTCAGTAATAATACACTGTAAATTATTATATGACATGAAATTCAGTAATAATATACACTAACCTATGATATGACATGATATTCAGAAATAATATACACTAACTTATGATATGACATGATATTCAGTAATAATGTACACTAACTTATGATATGACATGAGATTCAGTAAAAGTATACTGTAACTTCTGATATGACATGATATTCAGTAATAACACACTGTAACTTATAAGATGATATGATATTCAGTAATAACACACTGTAACTTATGATACGACATGATATTCAGTAATAACACACTGTAACTTATGATATGACATGATATTCAGTAATAAAACACTAACTTATGATATGACATGATATTCAGTAATAATACACTAACTTATGATATGACATGATATTCAGTAGTAACACACTGTAACTTATAAAATGACAAGATATTCAGTAATAATACACAAACTTATGATATGACCTGATTTTCAGTAATAACACACAGTAACTTATAATATGACATGATATTCAGTAATAACACACAGTAACTTATAATATGACATGATATTCAGTAATAATACACTAACTTATGATATGATATTCAGTAATAACACACTGTAACATGAAATGACATGATATTCAGTAATAATACACTAACTGATGATATGACATGATATTCAGTAATAACACACTGTAACTTATGATATGACATGATATTCAGTAATAACACACTGTAACTTATGATATTTACATGATATTCAGTAATAACACACTGTAACTTATGATATGACATGATATTCAGTAATAACACACTGTAACTTATGATATGACATGATATTCAGTAATAACACACTGTAACTTATGATATGACATGATATTCAGTAATAACACACTGTAACTTATGATATGACATGATATTCAGTAATAATACACTATCTTATGATATGACATGATATCCAGTAATGACACACTGTAACTTGTGATATGACATGATATTCAGTAATAACACACTGTAACTTATGATATGACATGATATTCAGTAATAATACACTGTAAATTATTATATGACATGAAATTCAGTAATAACACACTGTAACTTATGATACGACATGATATTAAGTAATAACACACTGTAACTTATGATACGACATGATATTCAGTAATAAAACACTAACTTATGATATGACATGATATTCAGTAATAATACACTAACTTATGATATGACATGATATTCAGTAATAACACACTGTAACTTATGATATGACATGATATTCAGTAATAACACACTGTAACTTATGATACGACATGATATTCAGTAATAACACACTGTAACTTATGATATGACATGATATTCAGTAATAACACACTGTAACTTATGATATGACATGATATTCAGTAATAAAACACTAACTTATGATATGACATGATATTCAGTAATAATACACTGTAACTTGTGATATGACATGATATTCAGTAATAACACACTGTAACTTATGATATGACATGATATTCAGTAATAATACACTGTAAACTTATGATATGACATGATATTCAGTAATAACACACTGTAACTTATGATATGACATGATATTCAGTAATAACACACTGTAACTTATGATAATGACATGATATTCAGTAATAAACACTGTAACTTATGATATGACATGATATTCAGTAATAATACACTAACTTATGATATGACATGATATTCAGTAATAACACACTGTAACTTATGATATGACATGATATTCAGTAATAATACACTGTAACTTATGATATGACATGATATTCAGTAATAATACACTGTAACTTATGATATGACATGATATTCAGTAATAACACACTGTAACTTATGATATGACATGATATTCAGTAATAACACACTGTAACTTATGATATGACATGATATTCAGTAATAACACACTGTAACTTATGATATGACATGATATTCAGTAATAACACACTGTAACTTATGATATACATGATATTCAGTAATAAATAATGTAACTTATGATATGACATGATATTCAGATGATATGACATGTAATGACACATTCACTGTAACAACTATTCAGTAATAATACACTGTATGACATGAAATTCAGTAATAACACACTGTAACTTATGATACGACATGATATTCAGTAATACACTAACTTATGATATGACATGATATTCAGTAATAATACACTAACTTATGATATGACATGATATTCAGTAATAACACACTGTAACTTATGATATGACATGATATTCAGTAATAACACACTGTAACTTATGATACGACATGATATTCAGTAATAACACACTGTAACTTATGATATGACATGATATTCAGTAATAAAACACTAAATTATGATATGACATGATATTCAGTAATAACACACTGTAACTTATGATATGACATGATATTCAGTAATAAAACACTAACTTATGATATGACATGATATTCAGTAATAAAACACTAAATTATGATATGACATGATATACAGTAATAATACACTAACTTATGATATGACATGCTATTCAGTAATAAAACACTAAATTATGATATGACATGATATTCAGTAATGACACACTGTAACTTATGATACGACACGATTTACAGTAATAACACACTGTAACTTATGATACGACATGATATTCAGTAATAAAACACATGAGAGATTTGAAAGGCAGTTTAATGAAAAAGTGATGCTCACACGATGATTTACATATTTCTCTGTCAGATGTCACCATAGCAACTCATAGAGCAACGAGCAGGTCTGCTTTTTATTGTAGAAGAGGTAAGAGCCTGAGGGGAGAGGAGACGTAAAGAGAGAGAGAGGAGAGGGAGGAGGTGGAGGAGAGAGAGGAAAGGTGGAGAGAGACAGGCGAGGTGGAGAGAGGGGATTGTTGGAAAGTGAGGGGAGAGGTGGAGAGGAAGAGGAGAGAGGGAGATAGAGAGGAGAGGTGGAGTGGTGGGGAGTAACAGTATGTACTGTCTAGACCCCTGGGTCTGCATCCTACAACATCCATTTCTGTCTCTCGGCCTCATTCTCATTTCTTATGTCTTCCCTCTGTCTCTGTTTCTCTGTCTCTGTTCCTGTTTCTCTGTCTCTTTTTCCCTGTCTCTGTCTCTGTCTCTGTCTGTTTCTCTGTCTCTCACTCTGTTTCTCTGTCTCTGTTTCTCTGTCTCTCACTCTGTCTCTGTTTCTCTGTCTCTGTCTCTCTGTCTCTGTTTCTCTGTCTCTGTTTCTCTGTCTCTGTTTCTCTGTTTCTCTGTCTCTGTGTCTCTGTCTCTGTTTCTCTGTTTCTCTGTCTCTGTGTCTCTGTCTCTGTCTCTGTTTCTCTGTCTCTGTTTCTCTGTCTCTGTCTCTGTCTCTGTTTCTCTGTCTCTCTCTGTCTTAGTTTCTCTGTCTCTCTCTGTCTCTGTCTCTGTCTCTGTCTGTTTCTCTGTCTCTCACTCTGTTTCTCTGTTTCTCTGTCTCTGTTTCTCTGTCTCTGTCTCTGTCTCTGTCTCTGTTTCTCTGTCTCTGTTTCTCTGTCTCTGTTTCTCTGTCTCTGTTTCTCTGTCTCTGTCTCTGTTTCTCTGTCTCTGTCTCTGTCTCTGTTTCTCTGTCTCTGTTTCTCTGTCTCTCTCTGTCTTAGTTTCTCTGTCTCTCTCTGTCTCTGTTTCTCTGTCTCTGTCTCTGTTTCTCTGTCTCTGTCTCTGTTTCTCTGTCTCTCTCTGTCTCTTTCTCTGTTTCTCTGTTTCTCTCTGTCCTATCATTTGTACAAATACTTCCTCTACCTACAATCCAAACTCATTCTCAATTGAATGTCAAATCCCCCGACGTTCTTCTGAAGTAAATAAGCATACACAGAGCTATGTGCTGCATTTTGTCACGTCAATGTGATTTGGGGTTTCTATAAAACACTGTTTTTGTTGGCAAATAATATTGTCTCGGGCGTGTACAAATACGCACACAGACACTCACGGACACACATGCATGGGCACACACAGACTCTTATCTCCTCTGATGTAATGAAGTCACGGTATTTCTCTCCTTCAGATTCAAGTCCATTTCACATGGCAGCTCACTAAAGGAGTCCATCATTGATTTATGAAAGCAGGTGTGTGAGGTGTGTGTGGTGTGCGTATGTACGTATTTGTTTGTGTGTGTGGTGCATGCGCACTTGTGTGTGTTATGCATATGCACGTGTTTGTGTGTGTGTGCTGCGTATATACGTGTGTGTGTGTGCGTGTGTGTGTGTGCGCGTGTGTGCGAGTGCGTGTGTCCTTTCGTCCCCTGCTTAGACAGCCAAACAATGCTGATTCAGAAGGCTATAGGTCTGCGGAGGGACACAGAAAGAAAGACAACTAATTGAGCTAATCTTCATTGTTCAAACTCAAATTAAGTCAAAAGTAGTGCACTACATAGGGAATAGGATGCCATTTGGGACTAACCCATAATAGCTTCATTAGGTTGGTGATTAGAGAGAGAGAAAAAAAAAGAACAGAGTCACCCAGTGTGACAGATCTCCTCATTACAGGACGGCGTTGTGACACGGACGAGTTTGTGATGCTGATTCATTTAGAAAAAGTGTCACCCAACATACACTCAGATAACACCCACTCTGTTCCTGCACACTAAATGACACCCTATTCCCTTTAAAGTGCACTATACTAGACTATAGCTCTGATAGACAATAGGACCCTTTATAGGGAGCCATTTGGGACATTTCCACTGTTTATTTAACCAGGCAAGAACACATTTGTATTTACAATGACAGTCTACCAGGGAACCGTGGGTTAACTAACTGTCTTGTTCAGGGGCAGAGGGACAGATTTTTACCTTGTCAGCTTGGAGATTCAATCCAGCAACCTTATGGTTACTGGTCCAACACTCTAACCACTAGGCTACCTGTTGCCTCACATTGGGTGAGGGAGTGCATTGAGTTCTTTAGTCAGGAAAAAGGTACATCTAGATGTAAGAAACTGGCCTCTAACGTGACATTTAATCAAGATGATCTGAACCAGGAAGTTCCATTGAGATCACAAATCTCTGCCTGGTAGCACTCCCCAAGACCTGGCAATGCATATGACTTTAATGGAAGGTCTAGTAAAGGCTAGCAGTGCTTGAAAAGTGCAGCTTCATCCTTTCGACCTGTATATCAGTAACGCATAGGGATCTCTGGCTCTATACAGCTTCTCTGGCTCTATACAGCTTTACAGTACCTCAACACAGGTATCTCTGGCTCTATACAGCTTTACAGTAACCCAACACAGGTATCTCTGGCCCTATACAGCTTTACAGTACCCCAACACAGGTATCTCTGGCCCTATACAGCTTTACAGTACCCCAACACAGGTATTTCTGGCCCTATACAGCTTTACAGTACCCCAACACAGGTATCTCTGGCCCTATACAGCTTTACAGTACCCCAACACAGGTATCCCTGGCTCTATACAGCTTTACAGTACCCCAACACAGAAATCTCTATACAGCTTTACAGTACCCCAACACAGGTATCTCTGGCTTTACATAGCTTTACAGTACAACAACACAGGAATCTCTATACAGGTTCTTGTCCAGTTCTGGCATTTAGGCCACCACAGACTACTACATGTCCCTGGTCCTGGAAATGGTGGATCTCCCCCTCTAGGATGGAGAAGCAGTCATCGTTAAAGTATGGGGATTCTATTGGGGGGATATAGCTAGCAAACATGAGGACATTTTCTCTATTGAGATCAATTCCTTAGTAATTTCTAGCCAGATGTAAAATGTTCCTGTTTTGACTAATTTAATAGAGTGGGTTATGTCTGCCCTATTCCAAATTAGCATACCCCCTGAGTCTCTTCCCTGTTTCACAGCTGGTAGTTTGGTAGATGGGACTACCAGCTCTCTGTAACCTAGAGGGCAACCAGTGGTTCCATCTCCTTTAAACCATGTTTCTTGTAGGATGACAATGTCTGTATTTCCAATTTCTTTGATCAAGACTTGGTTCCTGCTCTTTAGGCCAAAGGCAGATGACCTCAGACCTTTTATAGTCCAGGATGAGATAGTTAAAGCTTTGTGGGCCCACAGAGACAGATCCTAGGCTGTTGGTGGTGCTACTCTATGGGACAGAGATGACAGGAGCCACTGTGTTTGATGGATCATGTGAGGGTTCAAAGAGGAGAGGACAGGGAAGGCTGGGAAAGAGAGAAGGAGAGAGGGAAAGTTGGAGAGAGGGAGAGGTCGAAAGAGGGGGAGGAGGAGAGGTGGAGAGAGGGAGATATGGAGAGAGGGAGATATGGAGAGAGGGAGATATGGAGAGAGGGAGAGGTAGAGAGTGAAGGTGGACTGAGGGAGAGGAGGAGAAAGGGAGGGTGGAGAGAGGGAGAAGTAGAGAGGTGTAGAGAGGGAGAGAGAGAGAGAGAGAGGAACAGGTGGAGTGAGGGAGAGGAGGAGAGAGGGAGAAGTAGAGAGGTGTAGAGAGGGAGAGAGAGAGAGAGAGAGGAACAGGTGGAGTGAGGGAGAGGAGGAGAGACGGAGAGCTGGAGAGAGAGAGAGAGAGGGAGGTAGAGTTAGGGAGAGGTGGAGAGAGTTATAAGTAGAGAGGTGTAGCGAGGGAGAGGGAGAGAGAGAGAGGAACAGGTGGAGAGAGGGAGAGGAGGAGAGAGGGAGAGTTGGTGGGATGTACTGTAGAAGACAGGAATCTAACAGAGAAGGCCAGGGGATCACACTGGTAGTTTTGATCCCATAAACGTTCTCTCTCTCAGTGGCTCCACACAGGCTTGATGGATTTCTGACTGTTTGCAGCCAAGACTGTGGGGAAACTCACCCGCTACAAAGACACGCATGTGTTGCTCCTCAGCAGGCAGGCTGGCTACACTTCTCCCTGTGAAGTCAGACTGGCTGAATTCTGTACTCTGTCATGCTTTGGTTGGATTGAGCAGAATAACTACAGTACATTATGAACCAGGTCATGTGTACAGCAGGTAACTCAATACTTGATCCTACTTCAAACACCAGGAGTTCTAACCGCTTGGCTAAAGGGTAATCCTTTACCCCTTAGACTCCATCCCAAATGACACACTTTTGGGGCCCTGGTCGAGGAATGCCCAAGAATAGGGTGCCGTTTAGGATGTATTCTCAGAGTGGAAGAACTTAGGAAGAAGATCTGTGGGAGAAGGTTTCTTTGCATTGACAGTGTGATGGATGTCCTACTACTAGTGGTTAATCCCTGTATATTCAAGTTTTATCTCTAGCTGTGTTCTGGTAACAGAAACCAATTGATTATCCGCATTACTTCAGGTACCAGCAAGGTATTGTGTGAGTCCCAAATGCCACCATATTCCCTACATATGGGCTCTTGTATAGTTCACCAGGAATAGGGTGCCGTATGGGATGTATACGCTGACTCATTCTGTAGTGGAAGCACAGGTACCTGTCTTCTCTCTAGACCAGGTTGTGTTCTACCTGCCTGTCTTCTCACTAGACCAGGTTGTGTTCTACCTACCTGTCTTCTCTAGACCAGGTTGTGTTCTACCTACCTGTCTTCTCTCTAGACCAGGTTGTGTTCTACCTACCTGTCTTCTCACTAGACCAGGTTGTGTTCTACCTACCTGTCTTCTCTAGACCAGGTTGTGTTCTACCTACCTGTCTTCTCTCTAGACCAGGTTGTGTTCTACCTACCTGTCTTCTCACTAGACCAGGTTGTGTTCTACCTACCTACCTGTCTTCTCACTAGACCAGGTTGTGTTCTACCTACCTGTCTTCTCACTAGACCAGGTTGTGTTCTACCTACCTACCTGTCTTCTCACTAGACCAGGTTGTGTTCTACCTACCTACCTGTCTTCTCTAGACCAGGTTGTGTTCTACCTACCTACCTGTCTTCTCTAGACCAGGTTGTGTTCTACCTACCTGTCTTCTCTAGACCAGGTTGTGTTCTACCTACCTGTCTTCTCTAGACCAGGTTGTGTTCTACATACCTGTCTTCTCTAGACCAGGTTGTGTTCTACCTACCTGTCTGTAGGGGGTTAGGGCTAGTGTTAGGGTTAGGGTTGGGGTTAGGGTTAGGGCAAGGGTTAGTAGATGAACTGTTAGGGCTAGCCCTAACCTTACCCCTAAACCTAACCCTAGCCCTAACCCTAACCCCAACCCTAGTACAGACTGTAGAGACTCTCTTCCTCTGTAATAACAGTAGCAGACAGTCTCTACAGATGAACAATCTTCCTCTGTAATGACAGTAGCAGACTGTTCATCTGTACAGACTCTGTTCATCTGTAATGACAGTAGCAGACTGTTAATCTGTACAGACTCTGTTCATCTGTAATGACAGTAGCAGACTGTTCATCTGTAGAGACTCTCTTCCTCTGTAATGACAGTAGCAGACTGTTCATCTGTAGAGACTCTCTTCCTCTGTAATGACAGTAGCAGACTGTTCATCTGTAGAGACTCTCTTCCTCTGTAATGACAGTAGCAGACTGTTCATCTGTAGAGATTCTCTTCCTCTGTAATGACAGTAGCAGACTGTTCATCTGTACAGACTCTGTTCATCTGTAATGACAGTAGCAGACTGTTCATCTGTAGAGACTCTCTTCCTCTGTAATGACAGTAGCAGACTGTTCATCTGTAGAGACTCTGTTCATCTGTAATGACAGTAGCAGACTGTTCATCTGTACAGACTCTGTTCATCTGTAATGACAGTAGCAGACTGTTAATCTGTAGAGGCTCTCTTCCTCTGTAATGACAGTAGCAGACTGTTAATCTGTACAGACTCTCTTCCTCTGTAATGACAGTAGCAGACTGTTAATCTGTAGAGACTCTCTTCCTCTGTAATGACAGTAGCAGACTGTTAATCTGTACAGACTCTCTTCCTCTGTAATGACAGTAGCAGACTGTTAATCTGTACAGACTCTGTTCATCTGTAATGACAGTAGCAGACTGTTTATCTGTAGAGACTCTCTTCCTCTGTAATGACAGTAGCAGACTGTTAATCTGTACAGACTCTGTTCATCTGTAATGACAGTAGCAGACTGTTTATCTGTAGAGACTCTCTTCCTCTGTAATGACAGTAGCAGACTGTTAATCTGTACAGACTCTCTTCCTCTGTAATGACAGTAGCAGACTGTTAATCTGTACAGACTCTGTTCATCTGTAATGACAGTAGCAGACTGTTTATCTGTAGAGACTCTCTTCCTCTGTAATGACAGTAGCAGACTGTTAATCTGTACAGACTCTGTTCATCTGTAATGACAGTAGCAGACTGTTTATCTGTAGAGACTCTCTTCCTCTGTAATGACAGTAGCAGACTGTTAATCTGTACAGACTCTGTTCATCTGTAATGACAGTAGCAGACTGTTTATCTGTAGAGACTCTCTTCCTCTGTAATGACAGTTGCAGACTGTTCATCTGTGGAGACTATCTGTGTGTGGGGGGGTAATGATATAACACTGTGTGTTGTGTGTGTCGTGTGTCTCTGTGTGTGTGCATGCATGCATGCATATGTGTGTGTGTGTGTGTGCGTCTGTGTGAGTGTGTGGGTGTGTGTGTGTTTGTCTGTGTCTGTGTGTGTCTGTTTCTGTGTCTCTGTGTGTGTGCATGCATGCATATGTGTGTGTGTGTGCGTCTGTGTGAGTGTGTGGGTGTGTGTGTGTCTGTTTCTGTTTGTGTGTGTGTCCATCTGTGTGTGTGTATTTGTCTGTGTGTGTCTGTGACTGACACATACACACACACCCTCAGAGATGACAATCACAGCGAGGAGATGTTTGGATGAATGACAGTACAGACGGTCCAACACAGACGCACACAGCACTGGTAAAGCATAAATAATACATTGAAATAGATGAGGAAGTCTACAGGAAAACAGAAATGATTACATGCACCAATCAAACATTTATATCACTTTTTTAACAAACCCAAATTTTAGAAAGACACCTGGAAATGTTTAAGTTTCTGCACTGCCTATAAACGATATTAGACTCATGTCTCTACCTCTTTCTCAACAGCATTAGACTCATGTCTCTACCTCTTTCTCAACAGCATTAGACTCATGTCTCTACCTCTTTCTCAACAGCATTAGACTCATGTCTCTACCTCTTTCTCAACAGAATTTCCCCTAACTGCTGAAACAACAGGGACTTGTTAGACCTTCAATACACACCACAACACTCCCATTATGGGTGAGTCAGTCAAACATCTCCATCTTCTACTTTGATGTTTACTGTCGGCTATATAGCTTGGTTGAGAGCCAAAGTAATATGAATATGCGTCATTCAGTGGCGAGGGAGGACGATTTTGTTTTTCATGAGCATGGCCTTATTTCTATTACAGCATATTGGATGACTGTCATTCAAATTCCATTCACCCAGTTCAATGTAACATTGATAGGTTTAGGCAACTACATGACACTCAAATTTTCCCTGTACCCATCATGAGGTTGCTACAACCTAGCCTATGAATGAAAGTTTACAACGTAGGTGCACACAGGTCGAGAGACACATTTGAGGCGACATGGACAGACAGTGACATTCAATACTGCCTTGCACACTCTTGCCTGCATCTAGCTGATATACTGTAGGGTGTAATCATTAGTCCAACAGTTGCAAACAAGAGTTTCTATTGGACAAATTCAGGTATGTTTATCCCAGTTTTGTTCTGTTTGCTTCCGTTTTTGAACAGAATCGGCGGAATGAATACACCCCTGATCACACGTAAACATAGTTCACTTTCATAGCAGCCACGCTGTATTCCATCTCATATCTATAATCTCTCCTTCTCTCACCTTTTCCCTTCATTTGTGGACTTTAATGGAAAGCACATCAGCTGTATGTGACCAGGCAAAAGAAACTTTCCAAGCCAAACCATATCATAACCGCTGACCGCTGTACACAGGCTACATCATTGTCACCATATTAGCTAAAGTAACGTCATAGTTTGCATAGTTGATAGAACTAATGCGTTAGTAAACCCTCTAACGTTACAGTGTATAGTCAGTGAACAGTTTAGCGGTTACACCGGCGGGCCCCGGTGGCAATAACTTACCCTGAAGAGTTACAGTGTTACAGAGTTACAGTGTTGTGTTGGATAGTCATAGCCAGCTAGCTAACATAGCATCCCTCTGTTTGAGCAGGGTGTTTCAGTAGGCTAAACTAGCTAGCTGTATTAGCTAGCTAAGTAAGTGAAACTAAAGAAAAATAACTAAATCTATTTCTCTCTATCGCTCTCTTGCTTCTCCTTCATTAAAAAAAAATGTATTTGTTCAAAACTGTTCAACTATTGTATTTCACTCTCTTTGAGTCAACTACTCACCACGTTTGATGCACTGCAATGCTAGCTAGCTGTAGCTTATGCTTACAGTACTAGATTCATTCTCTGATCCTTTGATTGGGTGGACAACATGTCAGTTCATGCTACAAGAGCTCTGATAGGTTGGAGGACGTTCTTAGGATATATAACATTAGGATATATAGCATTAGGATATAAAACATTAGGATATATAGCATTAGGATATATAGCATTAGGATATATAGCATTAGGATATATAACATTAGGATACATAACATTAGGATACATAACATTAGGATACATAACATTAGGATACATAACATTAGGATATATAACATTAGGATAAATAGCATTAGAATATATAGCATTAGGATATATAGCATTAGGATTAGGATATATAACATTAGGATATTAGGATATAACATTAGGATATATAACATTAGGATAAATAGCATTAGAATATATAGCATTAGGATATATAGCATTAGGATTAGGATATATAACATTAGGATATTAGGATATAACATTAGGATATATAACATTAGGATATATAACATTAGGATATATAACATTAGGATATATAACATTAGGATATATTATTAAAGCATCTAGGAAATATAGACCTGTAAACACAGAGAGGCAATAGGCTGAAATATCAACTCTGAATATTTATGATGAATATATGCTTGACTTTTTGGTAGCTGATTATCCAAGTCAAATTCTCTCTCATTCAGTGCTGTATGTTCCTGTCTGACAACAATACATACAGTTACACATGTGTTATGATGTTGTGGCTATTGGAATCTAATCTAATCTAAGGAAAACAAGTGGGTTCAGACACTGAAAACTATACTTCTTTTCAGTCAAAGATTCCTCTGTGGATGTTATGTGTTCAGCCCTACTCTTGCAATTATGTTGGCATGGCAACACCAAGTATTCTTTCATGATCAATGAGGCAACTGGGAGGCTCCAATGAAAGGAATGAGAACCCAACCCTGGACTCTGACACTCTCTCCATAACTCTACAACTTGACTCCAATGTGGTATAACTTGTGCCTCCAGGATTGGTGTTTTATGTTACCCCTTATCATTTAGAGGTGATCTTTGATTCATGGCTAGTACAATACGGCTTCCTGAATCCAACATGACCTTCCGCTGGCTAACTACATTCGTGATGCATACCGGGATGTTCCAGTGCACTCTTATTCTGTTCAGGTTGAGCTGGAACATAGCTTTTTCCAGACAGTCATGTCCAGCATCCTGGCTGTCTGCCCTGCAGTTGCAGTACATGTTGACTTGGAGACGTGAGGACGTGCATGTTGACTTGGAGACAGGAGGACGTGCATGTTGACTTGGAGACGGGAGGACGTGCATGTTGACTTGGAGACGGGAGGACGTGCATGTTGACTTGGAGACGGGAGGACGTGCATGTTGACTTGGAGACGGGAGGACGTGCATGTTGACTTGGAGACGGGAGGACGTGCATGTTGACTTGGAGACGGGAGGACGTGCATGTTGACTTGGAGACGGGAGGACGTGCATGTTGACTTGGAGACGGGAGGACGTGCATGTTGACTTGGAGACTGGAGGACGTGCATGTTGACTTGGAAACGGGAGGATGCAACCACACATGATGACAAGCGCATAAGGCAGGTTTTCAACTTACTGTGCCTCTCCAATGTCAATTCCATCCTGAATCTCCCTCCCCTCAGTTATTGGCAGTTATTACCGACAGAGACACCATGAAACTGGACTGCCACATGTCAGGAGGCCATTCAACAGTCACAATGGCGTCTGGAAAGTGCTGCCGTGCATTGTTTTACTACTACTAGCCATGGCTGATCACCATACTTGACCAGCTCCACCTCCTCAGCAACCCTTTGACTGTCCATCAAAGCCCAGGGATCATCTTCAAATGTAAATGTGTGTGGAGCTGTTCTACATAACTCACAACCAACACTTCATAGTTGTAGTCTATGACCTACACTCTAAGTAACCTCTAGCTGTTCTACGTCCCTCACAACCAACACTTCATAGTTGTAGTCTATGACCTACACTCTAAGTAACCTCTAGCTGTTCTACGTCCCTCACAACCAACACTTCATAGTTGTAGTCTATGACCTACACTCTAAGTAACCTCTAGCCTCACAGGTCCTAGTTTTGGTTACCTAGGTCCTAGTTTTGGTTACCTAGACCCTAGTTTTGGTTACCTAGGCCCTAGTGTTGGTTACCTAGGTCCTAGTTTTGGTTACCTAGACCCTAGTTTTGGTTACCTAGGCCCTAGTGTTGGTTACCTAGGCCCTAGTTTTGTAGCACCTGAACTACTGTTCAGTCGTGTGGTCAGGTGCCACATAAAGGGACTTTGCAATTGGCTCAGAACAGGGCAGCACGGCTGGCCCGTGGATGTGCACAAAGAGCTAATATTAATAATATGCATGTCAATCTCTCCTGGCTCTAAGTGGAGGAGAGATTGACTTCATCACTACTTGTATTTATGAGAGGTATTGACATGTTGAATGCACTGAGCTGTCTGTCTAAACTACTGGCGCACAGCTCGGACACCCATGCATACCCCACAAGACATGCCATAAGAGGTATTTTTACGCTCCCCAAATCTAGAACGGACTATGGGAGGCACACAGTACTACATAGAGCCATGACTACATGGAACTCTGTTTCACAACAAGTAACTGATGCAAGCCGTAGAATCATATTTAAAAAGCAGGTAAAACTACACCTTGTGGAACAACGTGATCTGTGAAGCAACACAAACATAGGCACAGACACATGCATACACAGGGTGGCAGGTAGGCTAGTGGTTAGAGCGTTGGGACAGTAACCGAGAGGTTGCTAGATCAAATCCCCGAGCTGATAAGGTAAGAATATGTTGTTCTACCCCTGAACAAGGCAATTAACTCACTCATGCCGTCATTGTAAGAATTTGTTAATAACTGACTTGCCTAGTTAAATAAATAAATAAAAAAAATACACACAGGTACCCATGGATTCTGTACTGTATATATGTGGTGGAGTAGGGGCCTGAGGGCACACAGTGTGATGTGGAATCTGTAATGTTTTTTAAATTGTATAAACTGCCTTAGTTTTGCTGGACCCCAGGAAGAGTAGCTGCTGCCTTGGCAGGAACTAATGGAGATCCTTAATGAATACAAATACAGGTTCTGTCACTCTCCTCATCTCCTGCTGGGCCTGCCCCAGACCGTAATCACAGCCAACTACCCACAGTAAATATCCTACCTTCCAAAGGAATATAAAGAAATATGTAGGATGTGACCTGCAGGACCTTTTGCCACATTCAACATTAAAAACTCCAACCACAGGTCAGTTAGGTGTTCAAAAGATCTAAGAGCAGATCTGTTTGTGACAGACTTTCACAGACTCTCCTTCACAACCAGACAACCAACCATTCCACTACTGGAGTATCCCCAGCATCAGTCAGCCTGAAATAACATTCCAGTCAATGGGTCTCGTTGGCATGCAAGCTGTATCTACTGAGTGTCTGCACCAAACTGTTGTGGAAATGGAAACTGATCACCACACAGCCCTGATTACCCTGCCAGTCATAAAGGAAGGATACTGCCCTGTCGCTGCAGCTTGCCCAGAATGACCAGTTAGCTGTGCAACATGGTCAGGCCCCAGAACTACATCCACTACTGGCTACTGGTCATGCCCCAGAACTACAATTCACTACCCCAGAATGACCAATTAGCTGTGCAACATGGTCAGGCCCCAGAACTACATCCACCACTGGCTACTGGTCAGGCCCCAGAACTACATCCACCACTGGCCACTGGTCAGGCCCCAGAACTACATCCACCACTGGCTACTGGTCAGGCCCCAGAACTAAATCCACCACTGGCTACTGGTCAGGCCCCAGAACTACATCCACCACTGGCTACTGGTCAGGCCCCAGAACTACATCCACCACTGGCCACTGGTCAGGCCCCAGAACTACATCCACCGCTGGCCACTGGTCAGGCCCCAGAACTACATCCACCACTGGCCACTGGTCAGGCCCCAGAACTACATCCACCACAGGCTACTGGTCAGGCCCCAGATCTACATCAACCACTGGCTACTGGTCAGGCCCCAGAACTACATCCACCACTGGCTACTGGTCAGGCCCCAGAACTACATCCACCACTGGCTACTGGTCAGGCCCCAGAACTACATCCACCACAGGCTACTGGTCAGGCCCCAGAACTACATCCACCACTGGCTACTGGTCAGGCCCCAGAACTACATCCACCACTGGCTACTGGTCAGGCCCTATAAATACATCCAACACTGGCTACTGGTCAGGCCCCAGAACTATATCCACCACTGGCTACTTTGTCTCCTCACAGTGTTTGGACACACTCATGTCCTGAGTCCGGTTTTCTTAAGGCTAAGTTCATCGTTAGAACCTTCGTAGTAGCATCGTTCATTTTTTATTTAACCTTTACTTAACTAGGCAAGTCAGTGAAGAACAAATTCTTATTTACAATGATGGCCTACTTGTAAAGCCCCCCCCGGCAAAACCCTCCCCTAACCCGGACAACGCTGGGCAAGTTGTGCGCCGACGTATTAGACTCGCGATCACGGCCGGTTGTGATATAGCCCAGGATCAAACCCGGGTCTATGGTGACACCTTTAGCACTGTGATATAGTGCCTTAGACCGCTGCGGGAGGCACTCTCTGAGATGTTTCCCTAAACCATCGTTATTAACGTTGCACTTGAACACGCTCGTAATCTTAACGCCTGCCTCAGGCCTCTCGTATAACAGCTATGTGCGTCGTTACTTGTTAGATGCTATTTTTCCCTCCCGCTAAACATACTGTAGAATCCATGGTTTATCCCGCTTTCTGTGACCGCCGATAACTTCAGAACAAAGTTGATTACATATACAAAGTTGCTAATGTCTTTGTCACGACCTGATCTGTTTCGCCTGTCCTTGTGCTTGTCTCCACCCCCTCCAGGTGTCGCCCATCTTCCCCACTTATTCTCTGGGTATTTATACCGGTGTTTTCTGTCTGTCTGTGCCAGTTCGTCTTGTTTGTTCTAGTCAACGTGCGTTTTGTCTCAGCTCCTGGTTTTCCCCAGTCTTTAATTTTTCTCGTCCTCCTGGTTTTGGACCCTTGACTGAGCCTGCCTACCATCCTGTACCTTGACCTCTAATCTGGATTACCTGTCACGACTTCCACCGACGGTGGCTCCTCTGTCTGTTCGGGCGTCACCGGCCTATTAGCTGCCACCGATCCTCTTTTCCTTTCTGTTGATTGTTCTATTGTTTGCACCTGTTTTGTGTTTTATTCTAGGGCTATTTAAGCCGGTCAAGCCCGCCTCCTTTTGTGCGGGCTTGTTTCTCTGTTTTTGGTGGACGTTAGTTCATGTCGTCATTTATGCCCGTGTCCTGTTTTGAGCGCCTTGTTTGTTTGTGCGCCTGCTGTGTGTTGGGCGTTGTATTAACACGCCGGATTAAAGAGGAGCGTTTTTCCCTACACCGTGCTCTCTGCGTCTGACTCCACACCCACCACTTCTAGCTGTTCGTGACATTACCGACCTCTGCCTGACCTGACCCTGAGCCTGCCTGCCATCCTGTACCTTGATCTGTTGTTTGCCTGCCCCTGTTACAATAAACATTGTTACTTCACACAGTCTGCACTTGGGTTTTTACCTGAAACCTGATTGCCTTTGCAATTGATACAAACAAGTGATTTTTTTTAAATATGCTTCAAATGAAATACAAGATGACTGCATTAAGTATAAATACAATAGGCTATAGGCCTATTCAATCATATTGAAATACATTTCATGTTCAATAAATTGACTTCTATTTTGCTACTTGTAGGCTCCTGTATGTCATTTGTCTCAATATATTTCATGATGTGTAGCTTAACTTATGCGCAATGGTGTGCAAAATCTAGGATTTAGTGCATTTTTATTGGGTAATTGTTAGAATAAGCCGCCTCAAGATATGCAGCAGTAGGTGGTAATATCTCTGTAGGAGCTGATCAGTCGTCAGTATTGAGATATCATTCTAATGTTAAGGTAAGATGTGAATTGAAAAAGCTGATCTGAGAGCAGTATCAACACATGCTCCATTAACGTACTTAGCGACTGTTCTCTGTGCGTGGACTATTGCAAAATGCATGTTACATCATCGGCTGTTGTAGGAAAGATGCATGGCTAAAATACTCGTAAGCCTAAGTTCCATCGCTGTCGGGAAACCGGCCCCTGGTTAGCTTAAAGACTGAATCAACAAAAATCTAATTCCGATGTCTGAGCCCACTTGTTTTTCTTAGAGCTGAATGAGAGAGAACTTGACTAGGAAAGTTGTCTAGTAATAAGCTACCAAAAAGTAAAGCATATATTTATCATAAATATTGATAGTTGATATTTGCACCTATTGTATCTCTGTGTTAACAGGTCTATATTTCTTAGATGGTTAATAAGATAAGATCCTTATGCTGATCTAGCAATATCAGAGCTGACATTATTGGGTTACATGAGCTTATGCGGCCTATCCCCCCTCCAGCCAGGCATTACTTTGCACTTTTTTTGTATAAATTGTCACATCTATCAATTTAACCACTTTTGCAGTCAAATATTTATTCTACAAACATGCATTTAATAAATGGGAGACATTAGAGATGTGAAAAACCATGGATGGTTTTTGTTCTACCTGGGGTAGAGGTGTCTCAAAAATGTTTGGGGCATTGCCACTAGCCTTGTAATCCTGGTAATATTTCATCACTCAGGCGAGGCCCAGAAATATAGTTTCATCACAGCTGAGTTTGATTATTTCCAAAGACAAACCAGGGACTCTCTGAGGATAAGATGGTAATCTGGATCATACTACTGTAGGGTTGTCATCATACCTCTATTGCCATACTACCATACCAGATATTCCTTACTTGCTATTTTTGCAATACTGGTGTTGTGACAACCTTATACAACACAGCAATCGCTCCCTCTGAAAAACTAAATGATGGTGAATAGAGTACAGTAGTTAATGATGGTGAATAGAGTACTGTAGATAATGATGGGGAATAGATTACTGTAGGTAATGATGGTGAATGGAGTACTGTAGGCAAAGAAGGTAAATAGATTACTGTAGATAATGATGGTGAATAGAGTACTGTAGATAATGACGCTGAATAGATTACAGTAGGTAATGATGGTGAATAGATTACTGTAGATAATGATGGTGAATAGTGTACTGTAGGTAATGATGGTGAATAGAGTAGAGTAGCTAATGATGGTGAATAGAGTACTGTAGATAACGATGGTGAATAGATTACAGTAAATAATGATGGTGAATAGAGTACTGTATATAATGATGGTGAATAGAGTACCTTAGATAATGATGGGAATAGAGTAATGTAAGTAATGATGGTGAAGAGATTACAGTAGATCATGATGGTGAATAGAGTACTGTAGATAATGTTGGTGAATAGAGTAATGTAGTTAATGATGGTGAATATATTACTGTAGGTAATGATGGTGAATAGAGTACTATGGATAGTGATGGTGAAATGATTACTGTAGATAATGATGGTGAATAGATTACCTTAGATAATGATGGTGAATAGAGTACTGTAGATCATGATGGTGAATAGAGTACTGTCAGTGATGATGGTGAGTAGAGTAATTAATGATGGTGAATAGAGTAGAGTAGTTAATGATGGTGAATATATTACTGTAGATAATGATGGTGAATAGATTACTGTGGATAGTGATGGTGAAATGATTACTGTAGATAATGATGGTGAATAGATTACCTTAGATAATGATGGTGAATAGAGTACTGTAGATAATGATGGTGAATAGAGTACTGTCAGTGATGATGGTGAGTAGAGTAATTAATGATGGTGAATAGAGTAGAGTAGTTAATGATGGTGAAATGATTACTGTAGATGATGATGGTGAATAGAGTACTGTAAGTAATGATGGTGAATAGAGTAGAGTAGTTTATGATGGTGAATAGATTACAGTAGTTAATGATGGTGAATAGAGTACTGTAGATAATGATGGTGAATAGAGTACTGTAGATAATGATGGTGAATATATTACTGTAGATAATGATGGTGAATATATTACTGTAGATAATGATGGTGAATAGAGTACTGTAGATAATGATGGTGAATAGAGTAGAGTAGTTAATGATGGTGAATATATTACTATAGGTAATGATGGGGAATAGAGTACTGTGGATAGTGATGGTGAAATGATTACTGTAGATAATGATGGTGAATAGAGTACTGTAAGTAATGATGGTGAATAGAGTAGAGTAGTTTATGATGGTGAATAGATTACAGTAGTTAATGATGGTGAATAGAGTACTGTAGATAATGATGGTGAATAGAGTACTGCAGATAATGATGGTGAATAGAGTACTGTAGATGATGATGGTGAATAGAGTACTGTAGATGATGATGGTGAATAGAGTACTGTAGATGATTATGGTGAATAGAGTACTGTAGATGATGATGGTGAATAGAGTACTGTAGATAATGATGGTGAATAGATTACAGTAGATAATGATGGTGAAGAGATTACAGTAGATGGTGATGGTGAAATAATGATGGTGAATAGAGTACAGTAGATAATGATGGTGAACCGATTACTGTAGATAATGATGGTGAATAGAGTACTGTGCCGGTGAATAGATTACTGTAGGTAATGATGTTGAATAGAGTACTGCAAGTAATGATGGTGAATAGAGTACTGTAGGTAATGATGGTGTATAGAGTACAGTAGTTAATGATGGTGAATAGATTACTGTAGATAATGATGTTGAATAGAGTACTGTATGTAATGATGGTGAATAGAGTACTGTAGATAATGATGTTGAATAGAGTACTGTATGTAATGATGGTGAATAGAGTACTGTAGGTAATGATGGTTTATAGAGTACAGTAGGTAATGATGGTGGATAGATTACTGTAGATAATGATGGTGAAAAGATTACTGTAGGTAATGATGGTGAATAGATTACTGTAGGTAATGATGGTGTATAGAGTACAGTAGGTAATGATGGTAGATAGATTTCTGTAGATAATGATGGTGAATAGATTACCTTAGATAATGATGGTGAACCGATTACTGTAGATAATGATGGTGAATAGAGTACTGTGCCGGTGAATAGATTACTGTAGGTAATGATGTTGAATAGAGTACTGTAGATAATGATGGTGAATAGAGTAGAGTAGTTAATGATGGTGAATAGAGTAGAGTAGTTAATGATGGTGAATAGAGTACTGTAGATAATGATGTTGAATAGATTACTGTAGGTAATGATGGTGAATAGATTACTGTAGATAATGATGTTGAATAGAGTACTGTTTGTAATGATGGTGAATAGAGTACTGTAGGTAATGATGGTTCATAGAGTACAGTAGGTAATGATGGTGAATAGAGTAGAGTAGTTAATGATGGTGAATATATTACTGTAGATAATGATGTTGAATAGAGTACTGTAAGTAATGATGGTGAATAGAGTACTGTAGGTAATGATGGTGAATAGATTACTGTAGGTAATGATGGTGAATAGATTACTGTAGATAATGATGTTGAATAGAGTACTGTTTGTAATGATGGTGAATAGAGTACAGTAGGTAATGATGGTTCATAGAGTACAGTAGGTAATGATGGTGGATAGATTACTGTAGATAATGATGGTGAAAAGATTACTGTAGGTAATGATGGTGAATAGATTACTGTAGGTAATGATGGTGTATAGAGTAGAGTAGTTAATGACGGTGAATATATTACTGTAGGTAATGATGGGGAATAGAGTACTGTGGATAGTGATGGTGAAATGATTACTGTAGATGATGATGGTGAATAGAGTACTGTAAGTAATGATGGGGAATAGAGTAGAGTAGTTAACAATGGTGAATAGAGTACTGTAGATAATGATGGTGAATAGAGCACTGTAGGTAATGATGGTGAATAGAGTAGAGTAGTTTATGATGGTGAATAGATTACAGTAGTTAATGATGGTGAATAGAGTACTGTAGATAATGATGGTGAATAGAGTACTGCAGATAATGATGGTGAATAGAGTACTGTAGATGATGATGGTGAATAGAGTACTGTAGATGATGATGGTGAATAGAGTACTGTAGATGATGATGGTGAACAGAGTACTGTAGATGATGATGGTGAATAGAGTACTGTAGATAATGATGGTGAATAGATTACAGTAGATAATGATGGTGAAGAGATTACAGTAGATGGTGATGGTGAAATAATGATGGTGAATAGAGTACAGTAGATAATGATGGTGAACCGATTACTGTAGATAATGATGGTGAATAGAGTACTGTGCGGTGAATAGATTACTGTAGGTAATGATGTTGAATAGAGTACTGTAAGTAATGATGGTGAATAGAGTACTGTAGATAATGATGGTGAAGAGATTACAGTAGATGGTGATGGTGAAATAATGATGGTGAATAGAGTACAGTAGATAATGATGGTGAACCGATTACTGTAGATAATGATGGTGAATAGAGTACTGTGCCGGTGAATAGATTACTGTAGGTAATGATGGTGAATAGAGTAATGTAGGTAATGATGGTGTATAGAGTACAGTAGTTAATGATGGTGAATAGAGTAGAGTAGTTAATGATGGTGAATAGAGTACTGTAGATAATGATGTTGAATAGAGTACTGTATGTAATGATGGTGAATAGAGTACTGTAGGTAATGATGGTTTATAGAGTACAGTAGGTAATGATGGTGGATAGATTACTGTAGATAATGATGGTGAAAAGATTACTGTAGGTAATGATGGTGAATAGATTACTGTAGGTAATGATGGTGTATAGAGTACAGTAGGTAATGATGGTAGATAGATTTCTGTAGATAATGATGGTGAATAGATTACCTTAGATAATGATGGTGAACCGATTACTGTAGATAATGATGGTGAATAGAGTACTGTGCCGGTGAATAGATTACTGTAGGTAATGATGTTGAATAGAGTACTGTAAGTAATGATGGTGAATAGAGTACTGTAGGTAATGATGGTGTATAGAGTACAGTAGTTAATGATGGTGAATAGAGTACTGCAGATAATGATGGTGAATAGAGTACTGTAGATGATGATGGTGAATAGAGTACTGTAGATGATGATGGTGAATAGAGTACTGTAGATGATGATGGTGAACAGAGTACTGTAGATGATGATGGTGAATAGAGTACTGTAGATAATGATGGTGAATAGATTACAGTAGATAATGATGGTGAAGAGATTACAGTAGATGGTGATGGTGAAATAATGATGGTGAATAGAGTACAGTAGATAATGATGGTGAACCGATTACTGTAGATAATGATGGTGAATAGAGTACTGTGCCGGTGAATAGATTACTGTAGGTAATGATGTTGAATAGAGTACTGTAAGTAATGATGGTGAATAGAGTACTGTAGATAATGATGGTGAAGAGATTACAGTAGATGGTGATGGTGAAATAATGATGGTGAATAGAGTACAGTAGATAATGATGGTGAACCGATTACTGTAGATAATGATGGTGAATAGAGTACTGTGCCGGTGAATAGATTACTGTAGGTAATGATGGTGAATAGAGTAATGTAGGTAATGATGGTGTATAGAGTACAGTAGTTAATGATGGTGAATAGAGTAGAGTAGTTAATGATGGTGAATAGAGTACTGTAGATAATGATGTTGAATAGAGTACTGTATGTAATGATGGTGAATAGAGTACTGTAGGTAATGATGGTTTATAGAGTACAGTAGGTAATGATGGTGGATAGATTACTGTAGATAATGATGGTGAAAAGATTACTGTAGGTAATGATGGTGAATAGATTACTGTAGGTAATGATGGTGTATAGAGTACAGTAGGTAATGATGGTAGATAGATTTCTGTAGATAATGATGGTGAATAGATTACCTTAGATAATGATGGTGAACCGATTACTGTAGATAATGATGGTGAATAGAGTACTGTGCCGGTGAATAGATTACTGTAGGTAATGATGTTGAATAGAGTACTGTAAGTAATGATGGTGAATAGAGTACTGTAGGTAATGATGGTGTATAGAGTACAGTAGTCAATGATGGTGAATAGAGTAGAGTAGTTAATGAAGGTGAATAGAGTACTGTAGATAATGATGTTGAATAGAGTACTGTATGTAATGATGGTGAATAGAGTACTGTAGGTAATGATGGTTTATAGAGTACAGTAGGTAATGATGGTGGATAGATTACTGTAGATAATGATGGTGAAAATATTACTGTAGGTAATGATGGTGAATAGATTACTGTAGGTAATGATGGTGTATAGAGTACAGTAGGTAATGATGGTAGATAGATTTCTGTAGATAATGATGGTGAATAGATTACCTTAGATAATGATGGTGAATGGATTACAGTAGATAATGATGCTGAATAGAGTACAGTAGATGATGATGGTAAATAGAGTACTGTAGATAACGATGGTGAATAGATTACAGTAAATAATGATGGTGAACAGAGTACTGTATATAATGATGGTGAATAGAGTACCTTAGATAATGATGGGAATAGAGTAATGTAAGTAATGATGGTGAAGAGATTACAGTAGATCATGATGGTGAATAGAGTACTGTAGATAATGTTGGTGAATAGAGTAATGTAGTTAATGATGGTGAATATATTACTGTAGGTAATGATGGTGAATAGAGTACTATGGATAGTGATGGTGAAATGATTACTGTAGATAATGATGGTGAATAGATTACCTTAGATAATGATGGTGAATAGAGTACTGTAGATAATGATGGTGAATAGAGTACTGTCAGTGATGATGGTGAGTAGAGTAATTAATGATGGTGAATAGAGTAGAGTAGTTAATGATGGTGAATATATTACTGTAGATAATGATGGTGAATAGAGTACTGTAGATAATGATGGTGAATATATTACTGTAGATAATGATGGTGAATAGAGTACTGTAGATAATGATGGTGAATAGAGTAGAGTAGTTAATGATGGTGAATATATTACTGTAGGTAATGATGGGGAATAGAGTACTGTGGATAGTGATGGTGAAATGATTACTGTAGATGATGATGGTGAATAGAGTACTGTAAGTAATGATGGGGAATAGAGTAGAGTAGTTAACGATGGTGAATAGAGTACTGTAGATAATGATGGTGAATAGAGTACTGTAAGTAATGATGGTGAATAGAGTAGAGTAGTTTATGATGGTGAATAGATTACAGTAGTTAATGATGGTGTATAGAGTACTGTAGATAATGATGGTGAATAGAGTACTGCAGATAATGATGGTGAATAGAGTACTGTAGATGATGATGGTGAATAGAGTACTGTAGATGATGTTGGTGAATAGAGTACTGTAGATGATTATGGTGAATAGAGTACTGTAGATAATGATGGTGAATAGAGTACTGTAGATGATGATGGTGAATAGAGTACTGTAGATAATGATGGTGAATAGATTACAGTAGATAATGATGGTGAAGAGATTACAGTAGATGGTGATGGTGAAATAATGATGGTGAATAGAGTACAGTAGATAATGATGGTGAACCGATTACTGTAGATAATGATGGTGAATAGAGTACTGTGCCGGTGAATAGATTACTGTAGGTAATGATGTTGAATAGAGTACTGTAAGTAATGATGGTGAATAGAGTACTGTAGGTAATGATGGTGAATAGAGTACAGTAGTTAATGATGGTGAATAGAGTAGAGTAGTTAATGATGGTGAATAGAGTACTGTAGATAATGATGTTGAATAGAGTACTGTATGTAATGATGGTGAATAGAGTACTGTAGATAATGATGTTGAATAGAGTACTGTATGTAATGATGGTGAATAGAGTACTGTAGGTAATGATGGTTTATAGAGTACAGTAGGTAATGATGGTGGATAGATTACTGTAGATAATGATGGTGAAAAGATTACTGTAGGTAATGATGGTGAATAGATTACTGTAGGTAATGATGGTGTATAGAGTACAGTAGGTAATGATGGTAGATAGATTTCTGTAGATAATGATGGTGAATAGATTACCTTAGATAATGATGGTGAACCGATTACTGTAGATAATGATGGTGAATAGAGTACTGTGCCGGTGAATAGATTACTGTAGGTAATGATGTTGAATAGAGTACTGTAAGTAATGATGGTGAATAGAGTAATGTAGGTAATGATGGTGTATAGAGTACAGTAGTCAATGATGGTGAATAGAGTAGAGTAGTTAATGATGGTGAATAGAGTACTGTAGATAATGATGTTGAATAGAGTACTGTATGTAATGATGGTGAATAGAGTACTGTAGGTAATGATGGTGTATAGAGTACAGTAGGTAATGATGGTAGATAGATTTCTGTAGATAATGATGGTGAATAGATTACCTTAGATAATGATGGTGAATGGATTACAGTAGATAATGATGCTGAATAGAGTACAGTAGATGATGATGGTGAGTAGAGTACTGTAGATGATGATGGTGAATAGAGTACTGTAGATAATGATGGTGAATAGATTACAGTAGATAATGATGGTGAATAGATTACAGTAACTAATGATGGTGAATATAGTACTGTAGATAATGATGGTGAATAGAGTTCTGTAGATAATGATGGTGAATAGATTACAGTAAATAATGATGGGGAATATAGTACTGTAGATAATGATGGTGAATAGAGTACTGTAGATGATGATGGTGAATAGAGTACTGTAGATAATGATGGTGAATAGATTACAGTAGATAATGATGGTGAATAGATTACAGTAAATAATGACGGTGAATAGTGTAGAGTAGATAATGGTGGTGAAATAATGATGGTGAATAGAGTACTGTAGATAATTATGGTGAATAGAGTACAGTAGATAATGATGGTGAACCGATTACTGTAGATGATGATGATGAATAGAGTACTGTGCCGGTGAATAGATTACTGTAGGTAATGATGGTGTATAGAGTACAGTAGGTAATGATGGTGGATAGAGTTCTGTAGATAATGATGGTGAATAGATTACCTTAGATACTGATGGTGAATGGATTACAGTAGATAATGATGCTGAATAGAGTACAGTAGATAATGATGGTGATTAGTTTACAGTAGATAATGATGGTTAAATAATGGTGGTGAATAGAGTACAGTAGATAATGATGGTGAATAGATTACAGTTGATAGTGATGGTGAATAGATTACAGTAGATAATGATGGTGAATGGATTACAGTAGATAATGATGGTGGATAGATTACAGTAGATAATGATGGTGAATAGATTACAGTAGATAATGATGGTGGATAGATTACAGTAGATAATGATGGTGAATAGAGTACTGTAGTTAATGTGTACTCACGGTATTTGTTCAGTGTAGATTATGTATAGCAGAGTAGGTTTCTCTGAGACAGCGATCTCACACACACACACGCTCACACAGACACACACACTTCCAGACAGGTGGTGTGGGCCACTGTAAGGAGACACAGAGGAGGAAGAGATATGTCAGTCATTAATGTACAGAACCACCATCCTGGACAGCAGCGATCAGTAGGCCTATAATGGCCATAACAAGGCAGCAGCAGGTGTTCAGATACATGGACAGCAACTCATGGCTAGCCACTACAGTTTCAGCACTTAACAAACTCAGCCCCATGGACAGTAACCCAAGACTGTGACTGCTGCAGTGTCCTCAAAATGTTCAGCACTGTGGACAGTTCCCCAACTGTACTCTATTCAGCACCATGGACAGATCTCCAACTGTACTCGGTTCAGCACCATGGACAGATCAACTGTACTCTGTTCAACACCATGGATAACCCTCATCCTGTTCAGCACCATGGATAACCCCCAGCCTGTTCAACACCATTGATAACCCTCAGCCTGTTCAGCACCATGGATAACCCCCAGCCTGTTCAGCACCATGGATAACCCTCATCCTGTTCAGCACCATGGATAACCCCCAGCCTGTTCAACACCATTGATAACCCTCAGCCTGTTCAGCACCGTGGATAACCCCCAGCCTGTTCAGCACCATGGATAACCCTCCTGTTCAGCACCATGGATAACCCTCATCCTGTTCAACACCATTGATAACCCTCATCCTGTTCAGCACCATGGATAATCCCCCATCCGAAAACCACTCAACAATCAAGCAGCTGCAGGCCTGGCAGAGATAGGGTATCACATTGAAATCAGAATGATCAGAAAATCTGAAACTCTGGACTAAAATACTATTGTAAACCGCACAGATGTATCCTAACCTGGAGTATTTCCAAGTCGGATAGAAGCAGGATCTGACCAGTATGATGCCCTGAACAGAAGAGGAGACAGAAGAGGAGACAGAAGAGGTGACAGGAGAGGAGACTAGGAGAGGAGACTAGGAGAGGAGACAGGAGAGGAGACTAGGAGAGGAGACAGGAGAACAGGAGAGGAGACAGGAGAGGAGAACAGGAGAGAAGACAAGAGAGGAGACAGGAGAGGAGAACTGGAGAGGAGAACAGGAGAGGAGAACAGGAGAGAAGAACAGGAGAGGAGAACAGGAGAGGAGACCAGAGAGGAGGCGGGAGAGGAGAACAGGAGAGGAGAACAGGAGAGGAGACCAGAGAGAAGGCGGGAGAGGAGACGGGAGAGGAGAACAGGAGAGGAGAACAGGAGGAGACAGGAGAGGAGACAGGGAACATCGTGTAGCCAGGGTGACAAGTTTAAGTATGGACTCACTTTAGAATACATTTGGAATCAACCTTGTCATTTCATTCTCAACACTGATAATGATAATAATAATTCACACTCGCTCGCACACACACAAATGCATAAAATGCATATGCTAATGCGTAAATATGAGAGGGGCTATCCTCAAACAATCAAATGTTGTGCTTTCGCCGTAAAGCCTTTTTTGAAATCTGACAACGCTGTGATATTGCCAAGAATCAGAGCTTTTGATGACTATGCAACACTTGTATATTGATTAATGTTTAATAATTCAACTTTGGGATTTTGAATTTGGCACCTCACATTTCACCGGGTAGTGTCGGGTGCCCCACTGCTCCCTAAGTAGTTTAAGGCAGAGCAGCGCTTTATTATGGACAGACTTCTCCCCATCCTAGCTACTGTTGTATCAATATGTTTTGTATCAATATGTTTTGACCATGACCGTTTACAATCCAAGCAATCTCCACATTATTCATTACAAGATTTAGTTGAGGTTTAGGGTTTAGTGAATGATTTATCCCAAATATTTAATATTTAGGACTAGCTTATTCTTTGCCACCCATTCTGAAACTAACTGCAGCTCTTTATTAAGCGTTGCAGTGATTTCACTTGCTGTAGTAACGTGTATAGTGTGGAATCATCTGCAAACATAGGCACACTGGCTTTACTCAAGGGGCCTAGATAGATGCCCTGAGGAATTCCTGATTCTACCTCGATTATTTTGGAGAGGCTTCCATTAAATAATACCGTCTGTGTTCTATTAGACAGGTAACTCTTTATCCACAATATAGCAGGGGGTGTAAAGCCATAACACGTGTTTTTCCAGCAGCAGACTATGATCGATAATGTCAATAGCCGCACTGAAGTCTAACAAAACAGCCCCCACAATTTTTTTTATACATTTCTCTCAGCCAATAATCAGTCATGTGTGTAAGTGCTGTGCTTGTTGAATGTCCTTCCCTATAAGTGTGCTGAAAGTCTGTTTGTTTACTGTAAAATAGCATTGTATCTGGTCTAACACAAGATATGGCAAATAGGAGTGGCAATATCGTCCACTATTATCCTCAGTCAATTTCCATCCAAATTGTCAGACCCCGGTGGCTTGTCATTCTTGATAGACAACAATGATTTTGTCACCTCTTCCACACTCACTTTACGGAATTCAAATTTACAATGCTTGTCTTTCCTAATTTTGTCAGATATACTTGGATGTGTAGTGTCAACTTTTGTCGCTGGTATGTCATGCCTAAGTTTACTAATCTTACCAATGAAAAAAATCATTAAAGTAGTTGGCAATATCAGTGGGTTTTGTGATGAATGAGCCATCTGATTCAAAGAATGATGGAGCTGAGTTTTCCTTTTTGCCCAAAATGTTATTTAAGGTTCTCTAAAGATTTTTACTATCAGTCTTTATGTCAATTATCTTTGTTTCATAGTATAGTTTATTCTTCTTTTTAGACAGTTTAGTCACAAAATGTCTCAATTAGCAGTATGTGTGCCAGTCGTTTGTGCAGCCAGACCTATTTGCCATTCCTTTTGCCTCATCCCTCTCAACCATACAGTTTTTCAATTCCTCATCAATCCACTGGGATTTAACAGTTTTTACAGTCATTTTCTTAATGGGTGCATACTTATTGGTAACTGGAATAAGCAGTTTCATAAATGTGTCAAGTGCAGCATCTGGTTGCTCCTCACCACACACCATAGACCCATTACACACCATAGTCCAGAAAATATTCTTTACATCATCAACATAAAAATCACTACAAACATATTGTATGACCTCTTATACACTATATTGGGCCCAGCTTTTGGAGCATTGGATTTCCTAGATATGGCTACTATATTGTGATCACTACATCCGGTGGATTTGGATACTACATCTGATGGATTTGGATACTACATCTGATGGATTTGGATACTACATCCGATGGATTTGGATACTACATCCGATGGATTTGGATACTACATCCGATGGATTTGCTTTAAAGCCAATTTCTGCAGCATTAGTGAAGTTGTGATCAATACATGTTGATGATTTCGTTCTTCTGCTGTTTGTAAATACCCTGATAGGTTGACTGATAACAGTTTGAAGCTTTTTCTTGAGTGAGCAGCTTGATAAAAGTATTGATAAAAAAAATCACCCAGAAAATATAACTCTCGTTTGATATCACATACATTATCAAGAATGTCATACATATTATCCAGATACTGACTGTTAGCACTTGGTGGACTCCCACAAGAATGGGCTTTAGGTGAGTCGCTCATGACCTCAGACTGGGGCAAAGGTTCACCTTCCAACAGGACAACAACCCTAAGCACACAGCCAAGACAACACAGGTGTTGCTACAGGACAAGTCTCTGATTGTTCATGAGTGGCCAGCCAGAGCCCGGACTTGAGCCCCATCTAACATCTCTGGAGAGACCTGAAAATAGCTGTGCTGCAACGCACCCCATCCAACTGACAGAGCTGGAGAGGATCTGCAGAGAAGAATCGGAGAAACTCCCCAAATAACGATTTGCCAAGCTTGTACCATCAAACCCAAGAAGACTCAATACTGTAATCGCTGCCAAAGGTGCTTCAACAAAGTACTGAGTAAAGGGTCTGAATACTTATGTAAATGTAATATTTCAGTTTTATATTTCTAATAAATTAGCAAACATTTCTAAAAACAAAATTTGTAAAAAGTCAAGGGATCTGAATACTTTCCGAATGGTCAGTGACTAAAGAACAATAAACTTGGCATAGGATCCAGGATCAAGTAGCTTTTTCACATAGAGGTCAGAGCAGAATTTATACATAGTAGATATATATCAAAACACTCCTCCTACCTGATTCATCCCTGTGGTGTTACTATGGTAATATCATGACAAGTTTCAGAACAGATGCAGTTATAAATAATCAATCATTAGACAAACATGAGTGGGTTCTCACCATCCGCTATGAATATGAACAGTCTGGAGCAGGGGTCTCCAACAGGTCAATCGCCAGCTACCAGTAGCTGGCAGTTCTGAATGTACATGTAATTGTTCATGTTTTCCACCACAAACTGTCATAAACAATTCTCACAAGTATCAGACCCCCTGCAAGCCCCCAGCTACTATCTAATCAACGTTGACATTATGACACCCTGGCTACTGGCATAAAAAGCCAAACCAAACACAAAATCTTCCATTTAAATTCCAGCAATATTGCCCGTCTGTTTGTGTGGTGTGTGCGTTTGTCTATCACTCCGTGTGTAGTCAGTTGATGTGATAAATATCTTGTGGCTTTATTGAAAAACTTTCCCCAAAACCTTCTCAATTAAATGAGAAATAGGCTTACCTGGCAGAGGTATATCATGAGTAAGTATATCCTTTGTATCTATTATTTGTTATTTGCAAACATTGCCATGAAATGAGAAGCGGCAGACCAGAACCCATCTCTAGACCAGCACATTAGACTGCACATTCCTCACTAGCTAGATGCCTCATTAAAGGGCCAGATACGTAATGAAAGGGAAACTACACTCAAAAATCCAAATTTGTTAGTTTTCTTTGAGACCTGATGTGATTTAAGTATTGACATGGACTCAGAACATCCAATTTTGAGAGTGAAAAACTAAAGAAATCTACAACTAGGAAAAACTGAAAAACATAATTTGGGAAAATATATAACATAATTTGGGAGGGGGGAAACTGCAGACTTTTAGGACCCCCTTCAAGTTGTTTATTGAACATTATGTGCACTATTTTCTCCTGTACAGTAAGGAACAAGGGAAGAGTTGTAGGGAGAAGATACGAGAAGAATTTGCCCATTTGAAAACTGAACATTATTTCGTAGCATGTTTAATGTTTTTTAAGTAGGTCTCATGCTAGAAAAGATTGGAGACCCCTGGTCTGGAGTTTTATTCTAACACTGTCTCGGTAGGCTACTCGCATGCTTAATGGTTTGTGTCTGGAATCCACATTAGGTGAAACAGCGCCACTGGTCCAGCCCCAGGCACATTTGTTATTCTTATTGTTTTGTTTATTAATGTAGGAGAGGAGCATCCAGCATCGTGGTCAAAACAACATAGTAGCATATACACTACTGTTCTACTGTACAGGCAATGATGTCCTATGAAAACAGCAGTGTTCATTGTTTGAGGTCATGTCTTTGTTGTTGTAATATCATAAACTGATGTGTCAGTTTCTATTTTACAATCATGATCCAGCTTTAACCCTAGAACTGCTAAAGCAGCCATTTTGACTGCTCATTAATAAATAAATAAATAAGTATTACTCTGCCATTTCTAAAGTAATTCTTGACTTTTCCTAAATGTCTAGGGCATGTCATTTTTTGAATGGTTTCCCCCCCGTTGCCCTTCCTTCTCCTGACAGTTGAAAGTGCAGTACCCACCTGATAATTGTCTCTAATTTCACACATATAACAACAGATTCAATAAATGAAGGAAAGTATGATGGGGGAGAAAGGGGGTGAATGAGCGAGAGGAAACGAAAAAAGTATAATTGCAGTATTAATCACACTATTAGAATGTTGCTGTAACGCCCAGGCCTGGGTTTACAGGCTAGAGCATTTTGGGTTCATTTTGGTTTAGGGGTTTTCACAGTTCTATGGTGTCTAGTTCTATGTTGGGTTAATGGCTCCCAATTAGAGGCAGCTGAGTCTCGTTGTCTCTAATTGGGAACCATTTATATGTTTGGGAATTGCACCTTAGTTTCGTGGGTTATTGTATGTTCATGTCATGATTATGTTAGGTTCAGTCGGGTTCTTGTCTAGTTAGGTTTCGCCGTTCGAGGTTTAGTTAGGTCTCTTCCGTCGTGGTTAGGTTTAGTTCTCTTTGTGTATAGTTTAGCATTTAGCGTTAGGGCTCTCGTCTTGTTCATCGTTTCCTTGTTTTGTTTTCGTTCTGTCCCGTGTATTATCATTAAATCATGTATTCTGGCTACATCGCTGCGTCTTGGTCTGTCCCCTCAGAAGAGAATCGTGACAGAATAACCCACCAACAAAAGACCAAGCAGCGAGAGACCCGGAGCTTAGCTCTTGGGAAAAGGAGCAGCGCAGGTGTGCGAGGACTGAGCGTGGGAGCTATGAGGACTTATATGGCGTCTGGACCCCGGAGAGAAAAGTTCATTGGAACTCGCCTGGCACGGAAGCCCGTAAGGCAGCCCCAAGAAACTTTTGGGGGCACACGAGGGTTGGCCGGTTCAGGAGGGACTCCTGAGCCAACTCCTCGTGCTTTATGGAGAGAGCGTAGGGAGAGCGTCGCAGCGAAGGGAGGCCGTGCTATGCAGTGTTGCGCACGGTTTCCCTATAGGGATTCAGAGGCCGGTGCGAGTGATTCCCGCTCCACTCATCAGTCGGGGAAAATAAGGGTGCAGCCAGAAAGAGTGGTGCCATCGCTGCGCACTAAGTCCCCGGTACGTCTCCTGGGACCCGGATATCCTGCTCCAGTTCCGTGTGCGGTGTCTCCGGTACGTGTCCGCAGCCCAGTGCGAGAGATCCCAGCGCCACTCATTGGTCGGGCCGAGGTCTGTGTGCTACCTGGGAGAGTGGTGCCAGCTCTGCGAGCCAGGCCTCCAGTGCGCCTTTTAGGACCAAGCTATCCTGTGGTCCTACGGGCAGAATCTCCGGCACGCATCCACAGCCCAGTGCGAGAGATTCCAGCTCCACTCACCCGTGAGGCCAGGGTTAGTGAGCTAGCTGGAGGTATGTCGGCTCTCCGTATCAGGTCCCAGGTCGGGTGGAGGTTTCTACACACGTCCAGTCCCGGTTCCACGCTCCGAGATCCCTGTTCCACGCTCCGAGATCCCTGTTCCACGTTCCAAGATCCCTGTTCCACGTTCCAAGATCCCTGTTCCACGTTCCAAGATCCCTGTTCCACGTTCCAAGATCCCTGTTCCACGTTCCAAGATCCCTGTTCCACGTTCCAAGATCCCTGTTCCACGTTCCAAGATCCCTGTTCCACGTTCCAAGATCCCTGTTCCACGTTCCAAGATTCCAGCTCCGTGTTCCAAGATCCCAGTCCGTGTAGTGGTTTCCGCCGCGTCCTGTCGGCTCCGCGCACTGCTCCCGTGCGCTCCGAGAGTCCAGCACGTCCTGCTCGGCTCCGGCGCGCAGCTCCCGTGCGCTCCGAGAGTCCAGCACGTCCTGTTCGGCTCCGGCGCGCAAGTTCCCGTGCTCTCCGAGAGTCCAGCACGTCCTGTTCGACTCCGGCGCACCAAGCTCCCGTGCGCTCAGAGAGCCCAGTTCGGCCTGTTCCGCTCCCGCACCAGAGTGCGCGTCCCGAGCCCAGTTCGGCCTGTTCCCGCTCCCCGCACCAGAGTGCGCGTCCCGAGCCCAGTTCGGCCTGTTCCCGCTCCACGCACCAGAGTTCCAGTGAGCATCACGAGTCCGGCACTGCCAGTGCCCGCTCCACGCACCAGAGTTCCAGTGAGCGTCACGAGTCAGGTACGACCAGTTCCTGCTCCACGCACCAGAGTCCCAGTGAGCATCACGAGTCCAGTACTGCCAGTTCCTGCTCCACGCACCAGAGTCCCAGTGAGCATCACGAGTCCAGTACTGCCAGTTCCTGCTCCACGCACCAGAGTTCCAGTGAGCATCACGAGCCCAGTTCGGCCTGTTCCCGCTCCACACACCAGAGTCCCAGTGAGCATCACGAGTCCAGTACGACCAGTTCCCGCTCCACGCACCAGAGTCCCAGTGAGCATCACGAGTCCAGTACTGCCAGGTCCTGCTCCACGCACCAGAGTTCCAGTGAGCATCACAAGTCCAGTACGACCAGTTCCTGCTCCACGCACCAGTGTTCCAGTGAGCATCACAAGTCTAGTACGACCAGTTCCTGCTCCACGCACCAGAGTTCCAGTGAGCATCACAAGTCCAGTACTGCCAGTTCCTGCTCCACGCACCAGAGTTCCAGTGAGCATCACAAGTCCAGTACTGCCAGTTCCTGCTCCACGCACCAGAGTTCCAGTGAGCATCACGAGTCCGATAGGGCCAGCTTCTGCTCCACGCACCAGAGTTCCTAGAAAGGGTCCAGGGCCTCCGGTGCGTGACATCAGACCAGCACGGCCAGCACCGGAGCCCCCACCTGGGACAAAAGGAACCCACCTAGATCCCCCACAGGCGTTTGGGGCGCGTCCGAGTCCGGCGCCTTTGGGGGTACTGTAACGCCCAGGCCTGGGTTTACAGGCTAGAGCATTTTGGGTTCATTTTGGTTTAGGGGTTTTCACAGTTCTATGGTGTCTAGTTCTATGTTGGGTTAATGGCTCCCAATTAGAGGCAGCTGAGTCTCGTTGTCTCTAATTGGGAACCATTTATATGTTTGGGAATTGCACCTTAGTTTCGTGGGTTATTGTATGTTCATGTCATGATTATGTTAGGTTCAGTCGGGTTCTTGTCTAGTTAGGTTTCGCCGTTCGAGGTTTAGTTAGGTCTCTTCCGTCGTGGTTAGGTTTAGTTCTCTTTGTGTATAGTTTAGCATTTAGCGTTAGGGCTCTCGTCTTGTTCATCGTTTCCTTGTTTTGTTTTCGTTCTGTCCCGTGTATTATCATTAAATCATGTATTCTGGCTACATCGCTGCGTCTTGGTCTGTCCCCTCAGAAGTGAAACGTGACAGTTGCAGTCAGAATGACTGCTCATTGGCTTGAAGGGGGGTTCCTCGAGGCCCAGTGGTTCTAGTGTTAAGAATCCATGACATTAGTCACATTACATATTTCTCATCATTCCAATACAGAGTCTAATACCTTGAGTTTTATATCAAAACCACAGAACCATACTCAATCATTTGTATCCAGGACATGTTCAATAGTAATGCACGATAATTGCTATGAATATGAACAGTCAAGGTTGGGATTGGCTGTGAGTTTAATATTAAAACCACAGACAGGCCAGTTCTGTCATAATCAGTGGTCTGTGTGTTTAAGAACGCAGGACATGTTCAATAGAAGGAGATTATAATAATGCATTGGGTTTATCTACCATAAATGAAGTTAATACTGAACTAGTCCACCTGATGTGAGGAGATTTTCTCAGATTATCTGTGTGGGTTTAAATGGGGACTAAAGTCACCTCATCTACATGTACCACTAATACCATATAACACAACATAACATGAAATAACAACTCATAACACCATAGAACTCCATATAGCACCATATAACACAACATAACATGAAAAAACACCTTATAACACCATATAACACAACATAACATTAAATATAACACCTCATAACACCATATAACTCCATATAGCACCATATAACACAACATAATACGAAATAACACCTCATAACACAACATAACACGAAACAACATGTCATAACACCACATAACTCCATACAACACAACATAACATGAAATAACACCTCATAACACCATATAACTCCATATAACGCAGCATAACATGAAATAACACCTTATAACACCATATAAAACAAGATAACACGAAACAACACCTCATAACACCACATAACTCCATATAACACAACATAACACGAAATAACACTTCAGGACTTCAGGAAACAGGAGAGGGAGCACCCCCCTATCCACATCGAGGGGACAGTAGTGGAGAAGGTGGAAAGTTTTAAGTTCCTCGGCGTACACATCACGGACAAACTGAATTGGTCCACCCACACAGACAGCGTGGTGAAGAAGGCGCAACAGCGCCTCTTCAACCTCAGGAGGCTGAAGAAATTTGGCTTGTCACCAAAATCACTCACAAACTTTTACAGATGCACAATCGAGAGCATCCTGTCGGGCTGTATCACCGCCTGGTACGGCAACTGCTCCGCCCACAACCGTAAGGCTCTCCAGAGGGTAGTGAGGACTGCACAACGCATCACCGGGTTAAACTACCTGCCCTCCAGGACACCTACACCACCCGATGTCACAGAAAGGCCAAAGATCATCAAGGACAACAACCACCCGAGCCACTGCCTGTTCACCCCGCTATCATCCAGAAGGCGAGGTCAGTACAGGTGCATCAAAGCTGGGACCGAGAGACTGAAAAACAGCTTCTACCTCAAGGCCATCAGACTGTTAAACAGCCATCACTAACATTGAGTGGCTGCTGCCAACATACTGACTTAAATCTCTAGCCACTTTATACATAGGAATTGGATGTAACAAATGTATCACTAGCCACTTTAAACAATTTTGTATATAATGTTTACGTATCCGACATACTCATATCAAATGAGTCATAACACCACATAACTCCATATAACACAACATAAAATGAAATAACACCGCATAACACCATATAACTCCATATAACACAACACAACATGAAATAACACCTCATAACACCATATAACACAACATAACACGAAATAACACCTCATAACACCATATAACTTCATATAGCAACATATAACACAACATAACATTAAATATAACACCTCATAACACCATATAACTCCATATAGCAACATATAACACAACATACCATTATATATAACACCATATAACACCATATAACTCCATATAAAACAACATAACACCTCATAACACCTCATAACACCATATAACACCATATAACACCATATAGCACGACATAACACCTCAGAACACCATATAACAACATATAACACAACATAACATTAAATATAACACCTCATAACACCATATAACTCCATATAACGCAACATAACACGAAATAACACCTCATAACACCATATAAAACAAGATAACACGAAACAACACCTCATAACACCACATAACTCCATATAACGCAACATAACACGAAATAACACCTCATAACACCATATAAAACAAGATAACACGAAACAACACGTCATAACACCATATAACTCCATATAACGCAACATAACAGGAAATAACACCTCATAACACCATATAAAACAAGATAACACGAAACAACACCTCATAACACCACATAACTCCATATAACACAACATAACACGAAATAACACCTCATAACACCATATAAAACAAGATAACACGAAACAACACCTCATAACACCACATAACTCCATATAACGCAACATAACACGAAATAACACTTCATAACACCATATAAAACAAGATAACACGAAACAACACCTCATAACACCACATAACTCCATATAACACAACACAACACAAAATAACACCTCATAACACCATATAACACAACATAACACGAAATAACACCTCATAAAACCATATAACTCCATACAGCAACATATAACACAACCTAACATTAAATATAACACCTCATAACCCCATATAACTCCATATAGCAACATATAACACAACATACCATTATATATAACACCATATAACACCATATAACTCCATATAAAACAACATAACACCTCATAACACCTCATAACACCATAACAACATATAACACCATATAACACCATATAGCGCGACATAGCACCTCATAACACCATATAACAACATATAACAAAATATAACACGACATAACACCTCATAACACCATATAACACCATATAGCACGACATAACACCTCATAACACCATATAACACGACATAACACATGACACCATATAACAACATATAACACCGTAGAACACGACATAACACATACTATACATAAAATCAGAGCTCAGGCTCTGCGCTTCACAGCTCTGTATGTGTTTTGACTGACAGAAGTTCTGAACTTGAGCACCTCACGCGACAAGAAGTTGCCCCCATTCCTCCTGGTAATTGGGCAACTTTTGCAAACGTTTTGTTATCTGAGTGAGAGAAATGCTGTAAATTAAGAGGACTCAATGTACTTTGAATGATGAGACATTGCGGATTATAATAAATACTGCTTTGATGTCATACAAGCAAGCCAAACATCCATGACGAGCACCCCAAATGTGCACTTCACATTTCCAAATCATAGAACTCATGTCATATGCAGTGTCAACATTTACGATCACTATATTTGACGTACAGCTACAAGACAACATGTTGTTGTTCTGGGTTGTTCTGAACAGAATGAGTTTATGTTTGTCTATTGTGACGAAGCGTAACACACAGCTGATGCACTCGTGACTCCTTTCTATGCGCAGCAGAATTACAATCTGTTTCTCTGAATTGCCTATAACTTAGCTAGTCATGTTGGCAATAGAACAAGCTTACAAATGATGTCCACCTGACCCAGATTGGGATTTATAATGGACCGTTTTTGGACTGCGTAAACAACAACAGTAATTGTGTGATGGCGGGGATGCAGGGTTGTGTTCCAAACAAAACAACTACAAGTGTGCTTGTTCTAATTCCTCAACGGCACAGCTAGGAGAGCTAAAAAAAATCACTTTATAGTTTAAGACTCTTCTTTGAGTCAAGTGAAATTGCTTAGAAACTGTGTACAATTTGGAGAGGTGTGTGGCCACTTGGAGACACCAGTTAGTTCTCTCATTCAAACCCTTGTCATTGTTTTGTCTTCTTATATTGCACCTACCTCGCATGTTCCAAGAACGGTCTTATCATGTTACTGAATGTATCCAGAGTATTTTCAGATTTAGTTATCAACAAATGCGGCAAAAGGTCCAGTAAATGTAAAATGCCCATCAAATCAACAGTGTAATGTTTGGATTCAGTCTTGTATCAGGTCAACTGTTTAGTGTAATACTTCCTGTTTAATTTCTACCATGGTTATGCTTTTCATATTTCTTCTGTAAGAAACATTTTCAATTTAGCCATGTCCATACAGGCCAATTCCCATGAGTGTAAAGGGTTAATTGACCCTAGTATGTTGTCCTTTCTACACCACATGTACAGGCATGTTAACACACTAGAGTGGAGGGATGTTTGACTTGGTAGGCCTATCTAGCTACTGTAATTAAGTTAGTCTAAATTCCAAATGGCACCCTATTATCTTTATAGTGCACTACTTTTGACCAGGGCCAATAGGGTAGTGCACTACTTTTGACCAGGACCCATAGGGTAGTGCACTACTTTTGACCAGGACCCATAGGACGCCCATTGACGACCACCCACACACACACACACACACACACACACACACCCACGCGCCCACACACGCACACACATGACAGTGAAAAGGATACCATTTAGGATACATCCTTGGTATTTACAATAGGCAGTAAAGGAACAACATGTATCAGAGAAACATGAAATTATTTTCCGTGATTTCAATTGGGCTGCCTTTGTGAGTCATGAAGGCAGTCACATTCCATGTGATGGTTTAGTCAGGCCAGTAGCATACCACCCTGCATCCCACTGCTGGCTTGCTTCTGAAGCTGAGCAGGGTTGGTCTTGGTCAGTCCCTGGATGGGAGATCAGACGCTGTTGTAGGGCCAGCAGAAGGCACCCTTTCCTCTGGTCTTAAAAAATATCCCAATTCCCCAGGGCAGTGATTTGGGACATTGCCCTGTGTATGGTGCTGTCTTTTGGATGGGATGTTAAACAGGTGTGCTGACTCTCTCTGGTCACTAAAAGATGTGGTGAAGAGGAGAATGCTGAAGTGTAAAACATGTTAGCTCCAGTCAAGGCAGTAAATATTAGTTATTTATCTGTGGCTCAGAGATGTCTGTGTGTGAGTGTGTGTGTGTGTGTGTCTGTGTGTGCGTGTGTCATTAACTTCCATCTGCAGGGAAATATGGAGAAAAGACGCAGAGCAAATAGCAAAATGAAAAACCCCTATCTTTAAGATGCCACGGTGTGTGTGTGTGTGTGACGGGTTTTGACAGTAACTGCCATTACTGTGACGTATGGTTGAATATCTCCTCCAAGAGAAAACAAAGCCAGCATTTGTCATTCCCAATGGATATTTTCTATTACTCCTCGACGCGTGTGTAAAAACGTTTCAGAGGAAAATGTCATTACACGTAGATTTTTTTATGACTGTTCCTCCAGAGATATAGGATTTCATATAACCATGCCAAAGATCAACATTTGGTGATAAACGTTCCCTTTTGTTTTGCTGTGGGTCATGAAACTGAGTAGGAAGAATATCAGCTAATACAAGTTACTGATGGATGAACAGTATATAACTACTGACAAGGCACAAGCAGCTCCTTAGTCTAGGCCTATGTCTCCTATTTTCAATTTCTTTAGAAACAACAGAACTCCATGGCATGACTGTCTGACGCTAGTAGTATGATCTGGGTGTCATAGTATCATAGTATCATAATATCATATTATCAAAGTATCATAATATCATAGTATCATAGTATCGTAGTATCATGATATCATGGTATCATAGTATCATAATATCATATTATCAAAGTATCATAATATCATAGTATCATAGTATCATAGTATCATAATATGATAATATCATAGTATTATAGTGTCATAGTATCATAGAATCATAATATCCTAATATCATAGTATTATAGTATCATTGTATCACAGTATGATAGTACCACTCAAATTTCTCTCGACCTGTGCACCTATGTTGAACATTTTCATTCATAGGCTAGAGTGTAGCAACCTCATGAGGAGGTATAGCGAGAATTCGAGTATCATGTAGTAAGTAGCCTAAACCTATCCATGTTACATTGAGCTGGGTGAATGGAATATAAATGACAGTCATCCAATATGCTGTAATAGAAATAAGGCCATGCTCATAAAAAAAAACTAATAGGACCATCTTAAAAAGCACCGACCACCACTGGTGTACATTTATACATTATATTATCCAAGAATAGAATCAATGGTTCAATAATAGAAATGATCATTATTCCCAGACCTCAGACTGTAGCCTACCCATCAACTCAAGATGGAACTTAGTATCCATTCACTGATTGTTATAATATACTGCAAAATTCACCTGAGCTCCGTAGACTGGTCTTCCCTGGCTGTCTGACCCTGCAGGGACACCTGTCACCATCTGATCCTTCTAAAACATGATAAGTACAGTGTTGTGTACTGACTGTGCACCATGCCAGTGTAGCCTGTAGAGCTGTTTATACCGTGTCAGTGTGAAACGTAGGGAATTAGCTGGGGAAAATGACAGATCAATAACATTGCATTGCTATACTGACTCAGAATATCGTTTTTCAATTGTTTGGCCTCTGCTTTCATTGTTTGATTCAGGTCTAATGTGATTCAGGTCTAATGTGATTCAGGTCTAATGGGATTCAGGTCTAATGTGATTCAGGTCTAATGTGATTCAGGTCTAATGTGATTGATGCAAAGAATAATAGCTAAAGTTATTGAGCTAGCTAGCTAACGTTAGCCAACTTTTGGCTTGCTCCAATGGTACATCAACTGACAAAAACGAACAAAGTTAATTTACTTCTGTTGAAATGGGACAAAAATGCGACAACACATTTCCATACACACAACAGCTGTTAGATACTGCTACCTGACAAATAGCTAGAGGCTAGAGCTGCTAGCTAGCTAGTTAGTTCATTCTCTTCAGACTTTAGTCGAGAAGGGATAAAACATTAGCTAACGTTACATGTCAATTACACTGATAGCTCAGCACTGGGTATAAATAAATAAAAAACCTGCTATATCAGTCAAATAAAGAATAGGCGGTTTCTGCTCTGCTTGCTTTTAAAACTCAGAGAAAAAGTGCAACACACAGAGACAGCAGCTGCAGACAGCAACACCATGCTGGTCCTATAAGACAGCCTTTCAGAAGGTTTTCCTTCACACAGCCTGTCTGCACGCTGTGTGGTGTCCTAAATCCAGCCAGCTCAAACCACCAAACAGCCTGTCTGCACGCTCTGTGGTGTCCTAAATCCAGCCAGCTCAAACCACCAAACAGCCTGTCTGCACGCTCTGTGGTGTCCTAAATCCAGCCAGCTCAAACCACCAAACAGCCTGTCTGCACGCTCTGTGGTGTCCTAAATCCAGCCAGCTCAAACCACCAAACAGCCTGTCTGCACGCTCTGTGGTGTCCTAAATCCAGCCAGCTCAAACCACCAAACAGCCTACCCGACCGCTCTGAGGAGTCTGCATGGTCCTAAAGCATACTGATGCCGCTATTTGTATCAGAGTGCAACGATGGTCCTCGCCTTCTTCCACTGATGAACACCAAGGTAATTCTTTGTCATGTCTCATCTGAGCAGGATCAGATGGTGACAGGGGTCTCATCAGGGTCAGGTGACCAGGGAAGACCAGTAAGGAGAACTTTTGCAGATATGACCCTGGCAACGAGAATTCATGTCTCCAGATTCTCCCTTCTCCCTGTTCTTGTTTGCTTGGAAATGTTGATACTGGAGACTGTTACCTGAAGAAACTGTGTAACCAAGCATTTATAACGGCTAAGAAATGCATTGACATTAATTGGAAGGTTGGTTATCCTCCCACAATGTCACAATGGATGGAAGAAATGTCAAGTTATAGATATATATATTTTTTATTGTTTAACTAGGCAAGTCAGTTAAGAACAAATTCTTATTTTCTTAATGACAGCCTAGGTACAGTGGATTAACTGCCTTGTTCATTGGAATGATTTTTACCTTGTCACCTCGGTGATTCAATCTTGCCACCCCAGGTAGCCTAGATGTGATTTATTACAAGATTATGGGTGCCTTATATGGAATACTGTATGATAAAAAAAATTGTCGCAGTCGCAATTAGATACTTTTTTTTCATGGCACACAAGACACTTGTCTGATTTGCGCCTGTCTCAGTGGACTAATTCAATGAGGAGGTCGCAGGGATACCACGGTCCAAAAATATGGGGGTTGTGTTTCCAGGATGCGGTCTCTCACCTCATTTCAGGGGTATTCATTGTTTCATAACTTCCTTGTGTGCAATGTTTGTTGTGTCTATCAATTACATATATCACCAGTAGTAGCCTACATTTACAGTTAATTCCCATAATTTCTAATCTGCATTGTTTGTTTTTATTTAAATGCATTCAATATATTATTATTACAGTCATTTACCATTCTCATTGTTGGAGTGTTTCCCAGAACTCACAACCTATGCTACACTTGTGAGAAACAAAGTTTTTGTTTATTTCATTCCATTTTACGAGTTGTGTCAATTTATTAATTGTCTTTGTTTGAAACGCTCCTGTCAATGTTGGGTAAGGACACACGCCTGATTAATGGCTCCGGAGTGGCGCAGCGGTCTAAGGCACTGCATCTCAGTGCTAGAGGCATCACTACAGACCCTGGTTTGATTCCAGGCTGCATCACAACCGGCTGTGATTGGGAGTCCCATAGGGTGGCACACAATTGGCCCAGCGTTGTTAGGGTTTGGCTGGGCTGTCATTGTAAATAACAATTTGTTCTTAACTGACTTGCCTAGTAAAATAAATAAATTATGCATATAGAAGTAGGACTAGTCTACCTGGCCTGCAGGCAAATGTAGGCCTATAAATGTGTCCATTTGGGAATGTCTGATAGTATTTCTGATTATCTTAACTCACTACCAATAATGAGCCTCTCAAAGTAATTTTTCTTCACCTCAAACAGCACGTAAACAAAGTCTGTTTGTAATGCCACCAGTACAAAACAAAGTATAAAGGTGTAGGCAAAATACTGTCCACGATTAATATAAACTTGGGCGCATAAACAAAACACCCGGAATAAACATAACCGTCAAAAACACACAGACCGAAACAAAACGAAAATAATCACTCACAAGGACAAGAAGGAAAACAGAGGAATAAATATACTCGCAGACTAATGAGGGGGAATGAACAACAGGTGTGAACTGAAAACAAGGCAAAACCAATGGATAACGAAAAAGGAGCGGTGATGTCAACTGCCGAACACCGCCCAAACAAGGAGAGGGGCCGACTTCGGCAGAATTCGTGACACTGTTTTTAGAATCAATTGAGAATGACAATTGTTCCTCAAAGTATTTGAACAATATTTCCAGCTCTCTCCCTTTGATAACCACTTGGCATGAAAGGGAAAAATTTAATGCTCTGATCCAGTAGAAACATCATAAAATACATGATTACTTCTTATCCCTTCCACAAATAACCTACAGCTGTGTCTGTCCTGAGCTCATTGGCGCTGAAACTCTGAGGGCCAAGAACAGTTTGCTAGTGCAAGTTTTGGGGTGACCCAGTTGATATAATGTTTAAAGTTTGTTGCAGACAGGCCATGTGTCGCCAATGTGATGTATAGGATATTTATTTTGATCAGGATATTTTCTTCCTGCAGGCTGCAATGTTTTTATGTGTTGGCTTTAGAAGTTACTTTACATAGTTGGCAATGGCAATACAAGTTACTTTTAGATTTGTATGATTTAAATGTATACAGAATGTAGATTAACCACAGACAATGATTTTGAGATGCAAAGACTATAAATTAAATTGTTCCATGACAATGTGCTTCTGGCATGCAGATTGGTATAAATTGACATGCAGATTGGTACAAATTCTTATTTACAATGATGGCCTACCAGGGAACAGTGGGTTAACTGCCTTGTTCAGAGGCAGAATGACAGATTTTTACCTTGTTAGCTCAGGGATTCAATCAAGTAAACTTTTGGTTACTTGCCCAACACTCTAACCACTAGGCTACCTTTTTTTCTTCTGGTTAGGCAAACTTGATCTCTTGCTCCCTTTTGAGTCATTTTTATTGAATCAAACAGTGTGCTTAAAGCATCCGACAAGTTCAGTACATATATTTGATTTTATTAAAACACATAGGGTGTGTGTGTGCGTGTGTATATAGATGATTGCCAGTTTGCTGCTAATCCGTATCCTGTTGAGAGGTCTGTACATCTAGCTGCTATAACCTGCAACCTGAATATAACTTATCGTTTTCCTCTGGGTGTTTTTATATCATAAACCTTAATTTTTAGTTTTTAACATATCAAAACATAGAATTATTGCCCACATTCAGTCAATTGAAGATAAATGAAAGCCATACTGCAGGTTTACCTAGAATGTTTATAATGTATTAGATATGTTTGCTGTATGACAAACTTTTCCTCATGTGGACATTGTCATGGAGAACATTGTCATGGAGAACATTGTCTTGGAGAATATTGTCATGGAGAACATTGTCATGCAGAACATTGTCATGGAGAACATTGCCATGGAGAACATTGCATGGAGAACATTGTCACGGAGAACATTGTCATGGAGAACATTATCACAGAGAGCACCACGTCTCTTTCTAACTATTAATACTGTCATCACAAAATCAGTCATCACAGAACCAGTCATCACAAAATGTGTTATCACAGAATCAGTCATCACAGAATCAGTCATCAGAATGCTGTCTGTCCTTACAGTCGGAGCATGTTAGCTTTCCAACACATTACATAATCAAATTGCGCTATCAATTCAACACTCAGAGCTATAAAGTCTTGGTGGTTCTAAACCGCTTCCTTTTAAGAATGACGGAGGCCACTGTGTTCTTGGGGACCTTCAATGCTGCAGAAATGTTTTGGTACCTTTCCCCAGATCTGGCACTCGACACAATCCTGTCTCGGAGCTCTCACGGACATTTCCTTAAACCTCATGGCTTGGTTTTTGCTCTGACATGGACTGTCAACTGTGGGACCTTATATAGACAGGTGTCTGCCTTTCCAAATCATCTCCAATCAATAGAGTTTACCACAGGTGGACTCCAATCAAGTTGTAGAAACATCTCAAGAATGATCAATGGAAACAGGAAGCACCTGAGCTCTATTTAAAGTTTCATATCAAAGAGCCTGAATACCTATGTAAATAAGGTATTTCTGTTTTTTAATTAAAAAAATTAGGCCTTCTTTGCAGATCCTCTCAAGCTCTGTCAGGTTGGATGGAGAGTGTCACTGCACAGCTATTTTCAGGTCTCTCCAGAGATGTTCGATCAGGTTCAAGTCCGGGCTCTGGCTGGGCAAATTCAAAGACATTCAGAGACTTGGCTGTGTGCTTGGGTCGGTGTCCTGTTGGAAGGGGAACCCCAGTCAAAAACACACAGACCGAAACAAAACAAAAATAATCACTCACAAGGACAAGAAGGAAAACAGAGGAATAAATATACTACTTGAGACTAATGAGGGAATGAACAACAGGTGTGAACTGAAAACAAGGCAAAACCAATGGATAACGAAAAAGGAGCGGTGATGTCAACTGCCGAACACCGCCCAAACAAGGAGAGGGGCCGACTTCGGCAGAATTCGTGACACTGTTTTTAGAATCAATTGAGAATGACAATTGTTCCTCAAAGTATTTGAACAATATTTCCAGCTCTCTCCCTTTGATAACCACTTGGCATGAAAGGGAAAAATGTAATGCTCTGATCCAGTAGAAACATCATAAAATACATGATTACTTCTTATCCCTTCCACAAATAACCTACAGCTGTGTCTGTCCTGAGCTCATTGGCGCCGGAAACTCTGAGGGCCAAGAACAGTTTGCTAGTGCAAGTTTTGGGGTGACCCAGTTGATATAATGTTTAAAGTTTGTTGCAGACAGGCCATGTGTCGCCAATGTGATGTATAGGATATTTATTTTGATCAGGATATTTTCTTCCTGCAGGCTGCAATGTTTTTATGTGTTGGCTTTAGAAGTTACTTTTACATAGTTGGCAATGGCAATACAAGTTACTTTTAGATTTGTATGATTTAAATGTATACAGAATGTAGATTAACCACAGACAATGATTTTGAGATGCAAAGACTATAAATTAAATTGTTCCATGACAATGTGCTTCTGGCATGCAGATTGGTATAAATTGACATGCAGATTGGTACAAATTCTTATTTACAATGATGGCCTACCAGGGAACAGTGGGTTAACTGCCTTGTTCAGAGGCAGAATGACAGATTTTTACCTTGTTAGCTCAGGGATTCAATCAAGTACACTTTTGGTTACTTGCCCAACACTCTAACCACTAGGCTACCTTTTTTTCTTCTGGTTAGGCAAACTTGATCTCTTGCTCCCTTTTGAGTCATTTTTATTGAATCAAACAGTGTGCTTAAAGCATCCGACAAGTTCAGTACATATATTTGATTTTATTAAAACACATAGGGTGTGTGTGTGCGTGTGTGTGCGTGTGTGTGTGTATATAGATGATTGCCAGTTTGCTGCTAATCCGTATCCTGTTGAGAGGTCTGTACATCTAGCTGCTATAACCTGCAACCTGAATATAACTTATCGTTTTCCTCTGGGTGTTTTTATATCATAAACCTTAATTTTTAGTTTTTAACATATCAAAACATAGAATTATTGCCCACATTCAGTCAATTGAAGATAAATGAAAGCCATACTGCAGGTTTACCTAGAATGTTTATAATGTATTAGATATGTTTGCTGTATGACAAACTTTTCCTCATGTGGACATTGTCATGGAGAACATTGTCATGGAGAACATTGTCTTGGAGAATATTGTCATGGAGAACATTGTCATGCAGAACATTGTCATGGAGAACATTGCCATGGAGAACATTGCATGGAGAACATTGTCACGGAGAACATTGTCATGGAGAACATTATCACAGAGAGCACCACGTCTCTTTCTAACTATTAATACTGTCATCACAAAATCAGTCATCACAGAACCAGTCATCACAAAATGTGTTATCACAGAATCAGTCATCACAGAATCAGTCATCAGAATGCTGTCTGTCCTTACAGTCGGAGCATGTTAGCTTTCCAACACATTACATAATCAAATTGCGCTTATCAATTCAACACTCAGAGCTATAAAGTCTTGGTGGTTCTAAACCGCTTCCTTTTAAGAATGACGGAGGCCACTGTGTTCTTGGGGACCTTCAATGCTGCAGAAATGTTTTGGTACCTTTCCCCAGATCTGGCACTCGACACAATCCTGTCTCGGAGCTCTACGGACATTTCCTTAAACCTCATGGCTTGGTTTTTGCTCTGACATGGACTGTCAACTGTGGGACCTTATATAGACAGGTGTCTGCCTTTCCAAATCATCTCCAATCAATAGAGTTTACCACAGGTGGACTCCAATCAAGTTGTAGAAACATCTCAAGAATGATCAATGGAAACAGGAAGCACCTGAGCTCTATTTAAAGTTTCATATCAAAGAGCCTGAATACCTATGTAAATAAGGTATTTCTGTTTTTTAATTAAAAAAATTAGGCCTTCTTTGCAGATCCTCTCAAGCTCTGTCAGGTTGGATGGAGAGTGTCACTGCACAGCTATTTTCAGGTCTCTCCAGAGATGTTCGATCAGGTTCAAGTCCGGGCTCTGGCTGGGCAAATTCAAAGACATTCAGAGACTTGGCTGTGTGCTTGGGTCGGTGTCCTGTTGGAAGGGGAACCCCAGTCAAAAACACACAGACCGAAACAAAACGAAAATAATCACTCACAAGGACAAGAAGGAAAACAGAGGAATAAATATACTCGCAGACTAATGAGGGGGAATGAACAACAGGTGTGAACTGAAAACAAGGCAAAACCAATGGATAACGAAAAAGGAGCGGTGATGTCAACTGCCGAACACCGCCCAAACAAGGAGAGGGGCCGACTTCGGCAGAATTCGTGACACTGTTTTTAGAATCAATTGAGAATGACAATTGTTCCTCAAAGTATTTGAACAATATTTCCAGCTCTCTCCCTTTGATAACCACTTGGCATGAAAGGGAAAAATGTAATGCTCTGATCCAGTAGAAACATCATAAAATACATGATTACTTCTTATCCCTTCCACAAATAACCTACAGCTGTGTCTGTCCTGAGCTCATTACGCCGGAAACTCTGAGGGCCAAGAACAGTTTGCTAGTGCAAGTTTTGGGGTGACCCAGTTGATATAATGTTTAAAGTTTGTTGCAGACAGGCCATGTGTCGCCAATGTGATGTATAGGATATTTATTTTGATCAGGATATTTTCTTCCTGCAGGCTGCAATGTTTTTATGTGTTGGCTTTAGAAGTTACTTTTACATAGTTGGCAATGGCAATACAAGTTACTTTTAGATTTGTATGATTTAAATGTATACAGAATGTAGATTAACCACAGACAATGATTTTGAGATGCAAAGACTATAAATTAAATTGTTCCATGACAATGTGCTTCTGGCATGCAGATTGGTATAAATTGACATGCAGATTGGTACAAATTCTTATTTACAATGATGGCCTACCAGGGAACAGTGGGTTAACTGCCTTGTTCAGAGGCAGAATGACAGATTTTTACCTTGTTAGCTCAGGGATTCAATCAAGTAAACTTTTGGTTACTTGCCCAACACTCTAACCACTAGGCTACCTTTTTTTCTTCTGGTTAGGCAAACTTGATCTCTTGCTCCCTTTTGAGTCATTTTTATTGAATCAAACAGTGTGCTTAAAGCATCCGACAAGTTCAGTACATATATTTGATTTTATTAAAACACATAGGGTGTGTGTGTGTGTGTGTGCGTGTGTGTGTGTATATAGATGATTGCCAGTTTGCTGCTAATCCGTGATCCTGTTGAGAGGTCTGTACATCTAGCTGCTATAACCTGCAACCTGAATATAACTTATCGTTTTCCTCTGGGTGTTTTTATATCATAAACCTTAATTTTTAGTTTTTAACATATCAAAACATAGAATTATTGCCCACATTCAGTCAATTGAAGATAAATGAAAGCCATACTGCAGGTTTACTCTAGAATGTTTATAATGTATTAGATATGTTTGCTGTATGACAAACTTTTCCTCATGTGGACATTGTCATGGAGAACATTGTCATGGAGAACATTGTCTTGGAGAATATTGTCATGGAGAACATTGTCATGCAGAACATTGTCATGGAGAACATTGCCATGGAGAACATTGCATGGAGAACATTGTCACGGAGAACATTGTCATGGAGAACATTATCACAGAGAGCACCACGTCTCTTTCTAACTATTAATACTGTCATCACAAAATCAGTCATCACAGAACCAGTCATCACAAAATGTGTTATCACAGAATCAGTCATCACAGAATCAGTCATCAGAATGCTGTCTGTCCTTACAGTCGGAGCATGTTAGCTTTCCAACACATTACATAATCAAATTGCGCTATCAATTCAACACTCAGAGCTATAAAGTCTTGGTGGTTCTAAACCGCTTCCTTTTAAGAATGACGGAGGCCACTGTGTTCTTGGGGACCTTCAATGCTGCAGAAATGTTTTGGTACCTTTCCCCAGATCTGGCACTCGACACAATCCTGTCTCGGAGCTCTACGGACATTTCCTTAAACCTCATGGCTTGGTTTTTGCTCTGACATGGACTGTCAACTGTGGGACCTTATATAGACAGGTGTCTGCCTTTCCAAATCATCTCCAATCAATAGAGTTTACCACAGGTGGACTCCAATCAAGTTGTAGAAACATCTCAAGAATGATCAATGGAAACAGGAAGCACCTGAGCTCTATTTAAAGTTTCATATCAAAGAGCCTGAATACCTATGTAAATAAGGTATTTCTGTTTTTAATTAAAAATTAGGCCTTCTTTGCAGATCCTCTCAAGCTCTGTCAGGTTGGATGGAGAGTGTCACTGCACAGCTATTTTCAGGTCTCTCCAGAGATGTTCGATCAGGTTCAAGTCCGGCTCTGGCTGGGCAAATTCAAAGACATTCAGAGACTTGGCTGTGTGCTTGGGTCGGTGTCCTGTTGGAAGGGGAACCCCAGTCAAAAACACACAGACCGAAACAAAACAAAAATAATCACTCACAAGGACAAGAAGGAAAACAGAGGAATAAATATACTCGCAGACTAATGAGGGGGAATGAACAACAGGTGTGAACTGAAAACAAGGCAAAACCAATGGATAACGAAAAAGGAGCGGTGATGTCAACTGCCGAACACCGCCCAAACAAGGAGAGGGGCCGACTTCGGCAGAATTCGTGACACTGTTTTTAGAATCAATTGAGAATGACAATTGTTCCTCAAAGTATTTGAACAATATTTCCAGCTCTCTCCCTTTGATAACCACTTGGCATGAAAGGGAAAAATGTAATGCTCTGATCCAGTAGAAACATCATAAAATACATGATTACTTCTTATCCCTTCCACAAATAACCTACAGCTGTGTCTGTCCTGAGCTCATTGGCGCCGGAAACTCTGAGGGCCAAGAACAGTTTGCTAGTGCAAGTTTTGGGGTGACCCAGTTGATATAATGTTTAAAGTTTGTTGCAGACAGGCCATGTGTCGCCAATGTGATGTATAGGATATTTATTTTGATCAGGATATTTTCTTCCTGCAGGCTGCAATGTTTTTATGTGTTGGCTTTAGAAGTTACTTTTACATAGTTGGCAATGGCAATACAAGTTACTTTTAGATTTGTATGATTTAAATGTATACAGAATGTAGATTAACCACAGACAATGATTTTGAGATGCAAAGACTATAAATTAAATTGTTCCATGACAATGTGCTTCTGGCATGCAGATTGGTATAAATTGACATGCAGATTGGTACAAATTCTTATTTACAATGATGGCCTACCAGGGAACAGTGGGTTAACTGCCTTGTTCAGAGGCAGAATGACAGATTTTTACCTTGTTAGCTCAGGGATTCAATCAAGTAAACTTTTGGTTACTTGCCCAACACTCTAACCACTAGGCTACCTTTTTTTCTTCTGGTTAGGCAAACTTGATCTCTTGCTCCCTTTTGAGTCATTTTTATTGAATCAAACAGTGTGCTTAAAGCATCCGACAAGTTCAGTACATATATTTGATTTTATTAAAACACATAGGGTGTGTGTGTGCGTGTGTGTGCGTGTGTGTGTGTATATAGATGATTGCCAGTTTGCTGCTAATCCGTATCCTGTTGAGAGGTCTGTACATCTAGCTGCTATAACCTGCAACCTGAATATAACTTATCGTTTTCCTCTGGGTGTTTTTATATCATAAACCTTAATTTTTAGTTTTTAACATATCAAAACATAGAATTATTGCCCACATTCAGTCAATTGAAGATAAATGAAAGCCATACTGCAGGTTTACCTAGAATGTTTATAATGTATTAGATATGTTTGCTGTATGACAAACTTTTCCTCATGTGGACATTGTCATGGAGAACATTGTCATGGAGAACATTGTCTTGGAGAATATTGTCATGGAGAACATTGTCATGCAGAACATTGTCATGGAGAACATTGCCATGGAGAACATTGCATGGAGAACATTGTCACGGAGAACATTGTCATGGAGAACATTATCACAGAGAGCACCACGTCTCTTTCTAACTATTAATACTGTCATCACAAAATCAGTCATCACAGAACCAGTCATCACAAAATGTGTTATCACAGAATCAGTCATCACAGAATCAGTCATCAGAATGCTGTCTGTCCTTACAGTCGGAGCATGTTAGCTTTCCAACACATTACATAATCAAATTGCGCTTATCAATTCAACACTCAGAGCTATAAAGTCTTGGTGGTTCTAAACCGCTTCCTTTTAAGAATGACGGAGGCCACTGTGTTCTTGGGGACCTTCAATGCTGCAGAAATGTTTTGGTACCTTTCCCCAGATCTGGCACTCGACACAATCCTGTCTCGGAGCTCTACGGACATTTCCTTAAACCTCATGGCTTGGTTTTTGCTCTGACATGGACTGTCAACTGTGGGACCTTATATAGACAGGTGTCTGCCTTTCCAAATCATCTCCAATCAATAGAGTTTACCACAGGTGGACTCCAATCAAGTTGTAGAAACATCTCAAGAATGATCAATGGAAACAGGAAGCACCTGAGCTCTATTTAAAGTTTCATATCAAAGAGCCTGAATACCTATGTAAATAAGGTATTTCTGTTTTTTAATTAAAAAAATTAGGCCTTCTTTGCAGATCCTCTCAAGCTCTGTCAGGTTGGATGGAGAGTGTCACTGCACAGCTATTTTCAGGTCTCTCCAGAGATGTTCGATCAGGTTCAAGTCCGGGCTCTGGCTGGGCAAATTCAAAGACATTCAGAGACTTGGCTGTGTGCTTGGGTCGGTGTCCTGTTGGAAGGGGAACCCCAGTCTGAGGTCTTGAGTGCTCTGGACTAGATTTTCATCAAGGATCTCTCTGTAATTTGCTCCGTTAGGCTTTCCCTCGATCATGACTAGTTTCCCAGTCCCTGCCACTGAAAACCTCCCCACAGCACTGAAAACCTCCCCACATGTTTTTCTTTGTCATTATGGGGTATTCTGTGTAGATCGATGAGGGAAATGTTTTACTTAATGAATTTTAGAATAAGGCTGTAACAAAATGTGGAAAAAGGGAAGGGGTCTGAATACTTTCTGAATGCACCGTATAATGACACATGGAGGGGTAGAGGAAACATTTGACTCATCAAATCAAATTATATTGGTCGCATACACATGTTTAGCAGATGATATTGCGGGTGAAATGCTTGTGAGAAAGGGGGTGAGCGAGAGAGGAAGAAAGACTGTGCTAAACTATCAGCCAGGCGTCCTAATGAAACTAACTTCAGGCTTTATTTAAATATTAAATAATAAAAAAAGTATAATAAATATACTTTAAATATTTATTTTCAACCTGAACTTGGTTTTCTGCATGGGACACATGGTACAGGGATTTCATTTAAATCTCATCCTATCATTGGAACGTCACTGGAGTGTATACTTTATTACTTTGTTAAACCCTACACCCTACACAGTACACAATAAACAATAAACAAAGTATGCACAGGTATACTTACATACAAAGCATACTTACCTGTCCGTAATCAAGGCTTTACTGTGTTCTTTCTCTCTTTGTCTTTCTTCCTCTTTCTGTCTTTCTCTGTATTTCTCTGTCTCTCTCTTTCTGTCTTTCTTTTTCTCTGTCTTTCTTGAACATGGCGTCCGAAATACACCCACTCACACTGTAATTCAAGGCTAAGATTATGACTAACCTGCCTGTACTCAGCAGAGGTACAGAGTGTGCGTGCGTGTGTGTGCATGTTTTGTGTGTGTGTGTGTGTGGGTGGGCGTGCAAGTGTGTGTGGGCGTATGTGTGTGTATGTACGTACGTGTGTATCTGCGTGCAGGTGTGAGTTTGCGTTGTGTGAGAGACCTGGCTGTACTTCACAGAGGAACAGAGAGAAAAGAACAGCAGGTCTGTAGATATGAAGACACTCCGGCAAGACAGGAGTTCTAGTTATAATGGAATAAGAGGCCAGTGATTAACGATAGATCAATTTAAATATTGTACAATCAGTTGTGCACTATGGGGAATAGAGAAGAGTTTGGCTATTTACACAACTATACGTCAATGTAATATTATTACATTCAATCTAATATTTTTAAGCTCTTGCTAAACAAATTGAATACTATGCAATCACTTTTGCACAGCACATACGTACATCAATCTAATATCGACGAGGCTGTAGTAGAGTGCGTAGAGAGTTTCAAGTTCCTTGGTGTCCACATCACCAACGAACTGTCATGGTCCAAACATACCAAGACAGTCGTGAAGAGGGCACGACAAAACCTTTTCAGCCTCAGGAAACTGAAAGTATTTGGCATGGGTCCCCAGATCCTCAAAAGGTTCTACAACTGCACCATCGAGAGCATCCTGACCGGTTGCATCACCGCCTGGTATGGCAACTGCTTGGCATCTGAACGTAAGGCGGTGTCAGAGGAAAGACCATAAAACTGTCAGAGACTCCAGTCACCCAAGTTATAGACTGTTTTCTCTGCTACCGCACAGTAAGCAGTACCGGAGTGCCAAGTCTAGGACCAAAAGGCTCCTCATCGGCTTCTACCCCCAAGCTATAAGACTGTGGAACAATTAATCAAATTGCCACCGGACAATTTGCATTGACCCTCCCCCCTCCCTTTAGTACACTGCTGCTACTTGTTGTTTATTATCTATGCATAGTCACTTTACCCCCACCTACATGTACAATTACCCCCGCACACTGACTCTGTACCGGTGCCCCCTGTATATAGCCTCTTTATTGTTATTCTTATTGTGTTACTTTTTATTATAACTTTTTATTTTAGTCTAGTTGGTAAATATTTTCTTAACTCTTGAACTGCACTGTTGGTTAAGGGCTTGTAAGTAAGCATTTCAGTTACTTTCTGTCACGCCTGCTCCCGCTCCCCCTCCCCCTCCCCACGCTTGAAGGTGCCAGGCTCCCCAGCATTACTCCTGCCACCCTCAGTACGAACCCTTGCCTTCCCCACGTCACGCGCATCAGCGATTTTTTGACTCACCTGGACTAAATCACCTGTTTATTACCTCCCCTATATTTGTCTGTTTCCCATCTCTGTTTCCGGCTGCTGCATTAATGTACGTATGTTGTTGTTACCCGTGTGCTGACTCTGTTCCTGTCTTGTTACCTGTCTGTTCCGCATTAAATGTTCAACTCCCCGTACCTGCTTCTCATCTCCAGTGTCAGGCCTTACAACTTTCTGTCTAATTGATAGAACCCCATTGTGGATGGTGCTACTGTAGGGACTGACGATGGAGATGAGAAGCAGGTATGGGGAGTCAACATTTATTCAGGAACAGACATGTAACAAAACAGGAACAGCATCAGCACACGGGTAAATAACGACACACGACAATTAATGCTGAAGCAGGGAACAGAGCGGCTGACATTTTCAGACATAACTTAGGTACAGCAGATCCCCTTATTATATGGGACACTTTTAAATGTGCCTTTAGAGGCCATGCAATTCAGTACTCATCTATAAAACAAAAGCAATTTAGATCAAAAGAGTCCATATTAACAAAGGAAATTGAAGGACTAACAATACAATTAGATAGCAAAAAAAAAATTACCGTGGAGGCAAAACATTCTCCTGCAACCCGCCTCACCCAATGTGGTGCAGATCTGTTTTTTTTTTCAAGTAGTATCCACCTCGAATCCGGAATCGCCCAACAAATGCTAGCTAATTTCACTAGCTACTAGCTAACGTTAGTATTTAGCTTACCATTGCTAGCGGTCATCAGCTAACCTTTAGCTCAGAAAAGCTCTCGCCGTTCGTATAACGCGACTCAAACTAGAGCATACCAGACCTATATTCTCTCCATATCCCCGGATTCTTACCACAAGCTCTGTACATTTTCACCTGGATCTTGCAGCTAGCTAGCTGCTACCTGAGTGACTATTGGCTAACGTTGTTCCCGGAGCAAGCACCAATTAGCCTGAAGCTAGCCTATGCTAAGCCCATCTTCCGGCTAGCTGAAGAGTCCCATCAGCCACTCCTGGGCTACAACACCTATCCAGACCCGTTTTTACTGCCGGTGCAGAGCCCCACCGGGCCTTCACAACTGGACTACCGACGTTATCTGCCCGAGGGGGTTACTCAACCGGACCTCCGTCGCAACGTTCCCCTGAACGCCCATCAGCTAACTGCGGCCTGCTAACGTTAGCTGTCTAGAGCATATCGTCTGCTAGCTAAATTAGGTCCATCTGACAATTTCTTGGGCCACTATTACCTATTTTGCCAATTGGCCTGGTCCCCTTCACCACACGGAACCCCACTAACCCATCACGACTGGTCTACCGACGGAAACGCATGAGGAGGCTATAAACAGACTTCCTCCGTCTTTGTTAGCCGGCCTGCTAGCCTTTGCTAGCTTGCTATCCCCGGCTAGCTGTCTGAATCGCCGTGTCCCCAACCAGCCTCACTACTCACTGGACCCTTATGATCACTCGGCTAAGCATGCCTCTCCTCAATGTCAATATGCCTTGTCCATTGCTGTTCTTGTTAGTGTGTATTGTCTTATTTCACTGTAGAGCCTCTAGCCCTGCTCAATATACCTTATCCAACCCTTCAGTTCCACCACCCACACATGCGATGACATCACCTGGTTTAAATGTTTCTAGAGACACTATCTCTTTCATCACCACTCAATGCCTAGGTTTACCTCCACTGTATTCACATCCTACCATACCTTTGTCTGTACATTATGCCTTGAATCTATTTTATCGCCCCCTGAAACCTGTTATTTTTACTCTCTGTTCAGGACGTCCTAGACGACCAGTCCTTATAACCTTTAGCAGTACCCTTATCCTACTCCTCCTCTGTTCTTCTGGTGATATAGAGGTTAATCCAGGCCCTGTAGTGCCTAGCTCCACTCCTATTCCCCAGGCGCTCTCATTTGTTGACTTCTGCAACCGTAATAGCCTTGGTTTCATGCATGTTAACATCAGAAGCCTCCTCCCTAAGTTTGTTTTATTCATTGCTTTAAAACTCTGCCAACCCGGATGTCCTAGGCATGTCTGAATCTTGGCTTAGGAAAACCACCAAAAACGCTGAAATCTCCATCCCTAACTACAACATTTTCAGACAAGATAGAACGGCCAAAGGGGGCGGTGTTGCAATCTACTGCAGAGATAGCCTGCAGAGTTCTGTGTTACTATCCAAGTCTGTACCCAAACAATTTGAACTTTTACTTTTAATAATCCACCTTTCTAGAAACAAGTCTCTCACTGTTGCCGCTTGCTATAGATCACCCTCTGCCCCCAGCTGTGCTCTGGACACAATATGTGAACTGATTGTCCCCCATCTATCTTCAGAGTTTGTGCTGCTAGGTGACCTAAACTGGGACATGCTTAACACCCCGACCACCGTATGATCTAAGCTTGATGCCCTCAACCTCACACAAATCATCAATGAACCTACTAGGTACAACCCCAAAGCTGCAAACACGGGCACCCTCATAGATGTCATCCTAACTAACTTGCCCTCCTAATACACCTCTGCTGTTTTCAACCAAGATCTCAGCGATCACTCCCCTAATTACTGTCAAACGTTCCCTAAAACACTTCAGCGAGCAGGCCTTTCTAATTGACCTGGCCGGGTATCCTGGAAGGATATTGACCTCATCCCATCAGTAGAGGATGCCTGGTTATTCTTTAAAAGTGCCTTCCTCACCATCTTAAAAAAGCATGCCCCACTCAAGAAATTTAGAACCAGGAACAGATATAGCCCTTGGTTCACTCCAGACCTGACTGCCCTTGACCAGCACAAAAACATCCTGTGGCGTTCTGCATTAGCATCGAACAGCCCCCGTGAAATGCAACTTTTCAGGGAAGTCAGGAACCAATATACACTGGCAGTTAGGAAAGCCAAGGCTAGCTTTTTCAAGCAGAAATTTGCTTCCTGTAACACAAATTCAAGTTCTGGGACACTGTAAATGGAAAATAAGAGCACCTCCTCCCAGCTGCCCACTGCACTGAGGATAGGAAACGCTGTCACCACCGATAAATCCACAATAATTGAGAATTTCAATAAGCATTTTTCTACGGCTGGCCATGCTTTCCACCTGGCTACCCCTACCCCGGTCAACAGCCCTGCACCCCCCTCAGCAACTTGCCCAAACCTCCCCCATTTCTCCTTCTCCCAAATCCAGTTAGCTGATGTTCTGAAAGAGCTGCAAAATCTGAACCCCTACAAATCAGCCGGGCTAGACAATCTGGACCCTTTCTTTCTAAAACGATCTGCAGAAATTGTTGCTACCCCCCTTACTAGCCTGTTCAACCTCTCTTTCGTGTCGTCTGAGATTCCCAAAGACTGGAAAGCAGCTGCGGTCATCCCCCTCTTCAAAGGGGGAGACACTCTTGACACAAACTGCTACAGACCTATATCTATCCTACCCTGCCTTTCTAAGGTCTTTGAAAGCCAAGTTAACAAACTTTATCAAACTTCTACAGATGCACAATCGAGAGCATCCTGTCGGGCTGTATCACCGCCTGGTACGGCAACTGCTCCGCCCACAACCGTAAGGCTCTCCAGAGGGTAGTGAGGACTGCACAACGCATCACCGGGGGTAAACTACCTGCCCTTCAGGACACCTACACCACCCGATGTCACAGGAAGGCCAAAGATCATCAAGGACAACAACCACCTGAGCCACTGCCTGTTCACCCCGCTATCATCCAGAAGGCGAGGTCAGTACAGGTGCATCAAAGCTGGGACCGAGAGACTGAAAAACAGCTTCTACCTCAAGGCCATCAGATTGTTAAACAGCCATCACTAACATTGAGTGGCTGCTGCCAACATACTGACTTAAATCTCTAGCCACTTTAAACATAGGAATTGGATGTAACAATGTATCACTAGCCACTTTAAACAATTTTGTATATAATGTTTACTTATACGACATACTTATATCAAATGTATACACTGTACTCTAAACCATCTACTGAATCTTGCCTATGCTGCTCGGCCATCGACTCCAAATCTCTAGCCACTTTAATAATTATAATTGGATGAAATAATGTATCACTAGCCACTTTAAACAATGCCATTTATATAATGTTTACATATCCTACATTACTCATCTCATATATATATATATATATATATATATATATATATATATATATATATATATATATATATATGTGTGTATATACTGTACTCCATACCATCTACTGCATCCTGCCTCACTCATCCATATACACTGCTCAAAAAAATGAATGAAATAATCTTATTAAATACTTTTTTCTTTACATAGTTGAATGTGCTGACAACAAAATCACACAAAAATTATCAATGGAAATCAAACTTATCAACCCATGGAGGTCTGGATTTGGAGTCACACTCAAAATTAAAGTGGAAAACCACACTACAGCCTGATCCAACTTTGATGTAATGTCCTTAAAACAAGTCAAAATGAGGCTCAGTAGTGTGTGTGGCCTCCACGTGCCTGAATGACCTCCCTACAACGCCTGGGCATGCTCCTGATGAGGTGGAGGATGGTCTCCTGAGGGATCTCCTCCCAGACCTGGACTAAAGCATCCGCCAACTCCTGGACAGTCTGTGGTGCAACGTGGCGTTGGTGGATGGCGCGAGACATGATGTCCCAGATGTGCTCAATTGGATTCAGGTCTGGGGAACGGGCGGGCCACTCCTTAGCATCAATGCCTTCCTCTTGCAGGAACTACTGACACACTCCAGCCATATGAGGTCTAGCATTGTCTTGCATTAGGAGGAACCCAGGGCCAACCGCACCAGCATATGGTCTCACAAGGGGTCTGAAGATCTCATCTCGGTACCTAACGGCAGTCAGGCTACCTCTGGCGAGCACATGGAGGGCTGTGCGGCCCCCCAAAGAAATGCCACCCCACACCATGACTGACCCACCGCCAAACCGGTCATGCTGGAGGATGTCGCAGGCAGCAGAACGTTCTCCTCGGCGTCTCCAGACTCTGTCACGTCTGTCACGTGTGAACCTGCTTTCATCTGTGAAGAGCACAGGGCGCCGGTGGCGAATTTGCCAATCTTGGTGTTCTCTGGCAAATGCCAAACGTCCTGCACGGTGTTGGGCTGTAAGCACAACCCCCACCTGTGGACGTTGGGCCCTCATACCACCCTCATGGAGTCTGTTTCTGACCGTTTGAGCAGACACATGCACATTTGTGGCCTGCTGGAGGTCATTTTGCAGGGCTCTGGCAGTGCTCCTCCTTGCACAAAGGCGGAGGTAGTGGTCCTGCTGCTGGGTTGTTGCCCTCCTACGGCCTCCTCCATGTCTCCTGATGTACTGGCCTGTCTCCTGGTAGCGCCTCCATGCTCTGGACACTACGCTGACAGACACAGCAAACCTTCTTGCCACAGCTCGCATTGATGTGCCATCCTGGATGAGCTGCACTACCTGAGCCACTTGTGTGGGTTGTAGACTCCGTCTCATGCTACCACTAGAGTGAAAGCACCGCCAGCATTCAAAAGTGACCAAAACATGAGCCAGGAAGCATAGGAACTGAGAAGTGGTCTGTGGTCACCACCTTCAGAACCACTCCTTTCTTGGGGGTGTCTTGCTAATTGCCTATCATTTCCACCTGTTGTCTATTCCATTTGCACAACAGCATGTGAAATTTATTGTCAATCAGTGTTGCTTCCTAAGTGGACAGTTTGATTTCACAGAAGTGTGATTGACTTGGAGTTACATTGTGTTGTTTAAGTGTTCCCTTTATTTTTTTGAGCAGTGTATTTATATGTACATACTCGTATTCATTCCGTTACTCTTGTGTGTATAAGGTATTTGTTGTGAATTTGTTAGATTACTTGTTAGATACTACTGCATGGTCGGAACTAGAAGCACAAGCATTTCGCTACACTCGCATTAACATCTGCTAACCATGTGTATGTGACAAATAAAATAAAATTTGATTTGATTTGATTAACAAACAGATTACCGACCATTTCGAATCTCACCGTAACTTCTCCGCTATGCAATCTGGTTTCAGGTGCCATGGGTGCACCTCTGCCACGCTCAAGGTCCTAAACGACATCATAACCGCCATCGATAAGAGACATTACTGTGCAGCCGTATTCATTGATCTGGCCAAGGCTTTCGACTCTGTCAATCACCACATCTTTATCGGCAGACTTGACAGCCTTGGTTTCTCAAATGATTGCCTCGCATGGTTCACCAACTACTTCTCCGATAGAGTTCAGTGTGTAAAATTGGAGGGCCTGTTGTCCGGGCCTCTGGCAGTCTCTATGGGGGTGCCACAGGGTTCAATTATTGGGCCGACACTCTTCTCTGTATACATCAATGATGTCGCTCTTGCTGCTGGTGAGTCTCTGATCCACCTCTATGGAGATGACACCATTCTGTATACTTCTGGCCCTTCTTTGGGCACTGTGTTAACTACCCTCCAGACGAGCTTCAATGCCATACAGCTCTCCTTCCATGGCCTCCAACTGCTCTTAAACACAAGTAAAACTAAATGCATGCTCTTCAACCGATCACTGCCCGCACCTGCCCGCCCGTCCAGCATCACTACTCTGGACGGTTCTGTCTTAGATTATGTGGACAACTACAAATACCTAGGTGTCTGGTTAGACTGTAAACACTCCTTTCAGACTCACATCAAACATCTCCAATCCAAAAATGTAATCTAGAATTGGCTTCCTATTTCACAACAAAGCATCCTTCACTCATGCTGCCAAACATACCCTCGTAAAACTGACCATCCTACCGATCCTCGACTTCGGTGATGTCATTTACAAAATAGCCTCCAATACTCTATTCAACAAATTGGATGCAGTCTATCACAGTGCCATCCGTTTTGTCACCAAAGCCCCATATACCACCCAACACTGCGACCTGTACGCTCTCGTTTGCTAGCCCTCACTTTACACTCATCGCCATACCCACTGGCTCCAGGTCATTTACCAAGTCCATGCTAGGTAAAGCCCCGCCTTATTTCAGCTCGCTGGTCACCATAGCAGCACCTACCCGTAGCACGCGCTCCAGCAGGTGTATCTCACTGGTCACCCCCAAAGCCAATTCCTTCTTTGGCCGACTTTCCTTCCAGTTCTCTGCTGCCAATGACTGGAACGAACTACAAAAATCTCTGAAACTGGAGGCACTTATCTCCCTCACCAGCTTTAAGCACCAGCTGTCAGAGCAGCTCACAGACCCCTGCACCTGTATTTAGCCCATCTGTAAATAGCCCAAACCAACTACCTCATCCCCTACAGTATTTATTTATTTATCTTGTTCCTTTGCACCCCAGTTTTTCTACATTGCACATTCATCTACTGCACATCTACCATTCCAGTGTTTAAATGCTATATTGTAATTACCTTGCCACCATGGCCTATTTATTGCCTTACCTTCCTTATCTTACTTCATTTGCACTCTTTGTATATAGATTTGTTTTTCTACTGTATTATTGACTGTATGTTTGTTTTACTCCATGTGTAACTCTGAGTTGTTGTATATGTCGAGCTGCTGTGCTTTATCTTGGCCAGGTTGCAGTTGTAAATGAGAACTTGTTCTGAACTTGCCTACCTGGTTAAATAAAGGTGAAATAAAAAAAATAAAAAAAAAAGAATAAGTTAGAGGAAAAACAAAAAGAAATGGAGGAACTTATACAAGAAAAATCCAGTGTAATATATTATAAAAATAAAGTGAACTGGATGGAATATGGGGGAAAATGCACCAAATTCTTTTTCAATCTTCAATATAGAAATGCTACCAAAAAAAATATATTGAAACTTGTTACAAATGACGGAGTCACGCATGATTCACCTAATGATATTTTGAAAGAGGAAGTAAAGTACTTTAAGAATATGTTTTCGTTTCAGTCTCCTCCATCTCCACTAACCGAAGCTAATTGTATGGATTTTTTCCCTAATAATAATGTAAAATTAACATCTGTACAAGAAGACTCATGTGAAGGACAAATTACAGAAGAGGAACTTCTTGATGTAATTAAAGCCTTTAAGGCTGGGAAAACTCCAGGGCTGGATGGCATACCAGTGGAAGTATACAAAACCTTTTTTTGATATACTCAGAGGACCATTATTGGCATGTTTACACCACCCCTATATAAATGGTAGATTATCAGACACAAAACAAGAATGTCTGATATCATTATTACTGAAACAGGACCCAAGTGGTATATATAAAGATCCAGTCCATTTAAAAAATTGGAGGCCTCTTACACTACAGTGTTGTGATGCAAAAATCCTAGCAAAATGCTTGGCGCAGAGAATTAAAAAAGTATTGTCCGATCTTATTCATCCTAATCAGACAGGTTTTTTACATGGACGATACATTAGAGATAATATAAGACAAGTACTGGAAACAATAGATTACTATGAAATATAGGGGACACCAGTCCTGGTTTTCATAGCTGATTTTGAAAAGGCTTTTGATAAAGTACGACTGGAGTTTATATATAAATGCCTAGAATATTTCAATTTTGGGGAATCTCTTATAAAATGGGTTAAAGTTATGTATAGTAACACTAGGTGTAAAATAGTAAATAATGGTAACATCTCCGAATGTTTTAAACTATCTAGAGGAGTAAAACAAGGTTGTCCGCTATCGGCATATCTATTTATTATTGCCATGGAAATGTTAGCTGTTAAAATCAGATCCAACAATAATATTAAGGGATTAGAAATCTGTGCCTTAAACAAAGGTGTCATTGTATGCTGATGATTCATGTTTTCTTTTAAAACCACAATTAGAATCCCTCCATGGCCTCATAGAGGATCTAGATACTTTTGCTATCCTCTCTGGATTAAAACCAAATCATGATAAGTGTACTATATTACGTATTGGATCACATTGGATCGTATTGGATCGTGTAGTTTACCAATTAACTGGTCTGGCGGAGATGTGGACATATTCGGTATACAAATCCCAAAAGAAAGAAATGATCTCACTCCAATAAATGTTATTAGAAAGTTAGCAAAAATAGATAAGATCTTGCTACTATGGAAAGGAAAATACCTGTCTATTTGTGGAAAAATCACCCTGATTAACTCTTTAGTCATATCACAGTTGACCTATTTGCTTATGAATTTTGCCTACACCTAGTGACCTGCTTTTTAAATTATATGAACAAAAAATATTCAATTTATTTAGATTACACCTGCTCACTTTTGATAGTTTGAAAAGGAAATAATCTCCAAAATATAGTTATTTTTTAAACAAGCCTTAGAAAGTTGGTTGCAATTTCAGTTGAATCCACCTGAAAAGACAGAACAAATAATAAAACAAATATTGTGGTTAAACTCAAATATACTAATTGATAAAAATACCTTTGTTGTGTAAAAAAAATATAATTTAAGTGAATGATATCATAAATAAGACTGGTGGAGTTATGTAACACATGCCGCTAACACAGACATATGGAAATGTCTGCTCTACCCAAAATTACAACCAAATAATTGCAGCATTACCACAAAAATGGAAGAGGCAAGTAGAAGGGGAAAAAAGTAAGAAACTTGTATGTCGGCCCTGCATAAAAGAACATAAATGGTTAAAGAAAAATTTGATAAATAAAAACATATACCAAATTCATTTAAGGACCAAAAAACTGCCAGCTGTGCCATATAATTTGCAAAATAGTTGGGAAGAGATTTCCGATTTACCCATTCCATGGCACATGGTTTATGAATGATACTCAAAACAGCGCCGGATTCAAAACTTCCAATTTTTCAATTTAAATTACTATACAAAATTATTGCAACCAATAGAATGTTATATATATGGAGGATACAATCTTCCCAGCTCTGCAGATTTTGCTGTGAGGAGGCAGAGTCATTAGATCCTTTATTTTGGTATTGTCCGTATGTAGCTAGTTTTTGGTAACATGTCCAGGAATGGCTGAAGAATTGCCTAGAACTAACGCTGCAGATAGGAATACTTGGCAATTTGAAATGCCATAGTCAATCAATCAATAATATAATAATTATTTTAGCAAAAATATTTATTTTTTATTTACAATCTGTAGAAGCTATGAGAATAGAAAGGTTAATTACTTTTGTGAAGCAAAAATATATGGCAAATAGAAATCCAAAATGGATGGTGTTGAGAGATAGATGGAAGGGGTTGAATGGAGCTGAAGGGTGGGACTAATAACAAGATAACCAATGTAAAACATACGGGGTCTGTAAAATGTATATAGGTTCAGAACTTTTGTGAAATAGCACAGTTACAAATAGAATTCAAACTGGATGGACATCAGAAATAGAGGAAGGACTACAAACAAACAAATATAACGATTGTAAAATAGATTGTGTCTGTAAAAAGTGTATAAGATGTATAAACTGAAGGTAGAAGCCTAAGTGTTATTGTTTATTGGTTTACTCCAGTTGGGGGAAGGGTGGTAGGGTTTGAGGGGAATAATAAAGGTATATTCTAAAAAAAGTATGTATGTCTGTATAGGTATGTGTATGTATATATGTGTATATGTATGCATATGTGTATGTACGTGTATGTATATGGATATATATTTACCAAAAAAAGGAAATGATCCAGACAATTACATTGATGAATGCAACAATCTTTCCGCAATATTAAGCTGATCCACCCCTTAAAAAAAAAAAATATATATATATCTTTGAAAGGGTCCTGAAAAAGGGACGTTTCTTTTTTTGCTGAGTTTACTATAGAAGCTCAAGGGACATCTAGTCCCCACTCTACGGACATACAGCACTGAAGCAAATCCACATCCCAAATTAAACCCTAGTCCCGATATAGTGCATTAATTTTGACTAGAGCCCTATACGGTATTGCACTATATACACTACCGTCAACATTGAAGAAGCGACTCTGGGATGCTGGCTTTCTAGGCAGAGTTGCAAAGAAAAAGCCATATCTCAAACTGGCCAATAAATATAAAAGATTAATATGGGCAAAACAACACAGACACTGGACAGAGGAACTCTGCCTAGAAGGCCAGCATCCCGGAGTCTACTCTTCACTGTTGATGTTGAGAATGATGTTTTGCGGGTACTATTTAATGAAGCTGCCAGTTGAGGACTTGTGAGGCATCTGTTTCTCAAACTAGACATTCTAATGTACTTGTCCTCTTTCTCAGTTGTGCACCGGGGCCTCCCACTCCTCTTTCTATTCTGGTAAGAGCCAATTTGCGCTATTCTGTGAAGGGAGTAGTACACAGCGTTGTACGAGATTTTCAGTTTCTTGGCAATTTCTCGCAATGTTCATTTCTCGGAACAAGAATGACGAGTTTCAGAAGAAAGTTCTTTGTTTCTAATAAAGGGAGATCTCTGTATAGTGCAATACTAAGAAGACTCTTGTAACTAAGAGTGATCAGAGACTGTATTTCTCTCTAGAACTAGACAATTTGACTTGACAGGGCAATTAGAACCACTTTAACCCCTCAGTGAAACTGAAAGAGAAGCTTTAATCCAGGCTTTGTGATGGCTGCCCTGCTGTGTCGTGTTACTCTGCAGGTGAAGAGTCAGGGTTTGTAATTGAAGCCTATTTAATGGATTAAGCCCTGTTTGTTGGTGCTTAATAGGCATAAGTTACCACAAACAGACTTAGCCTCATTACTACAGAATGTGGGGATGTATCCATCCACAAAATTGCTTTTGGGCAGTAGGCAGTATAAACACAAAGACTACATACACCATAAACACAAAGGCTACTTAACAATATAAATACAAAGAACACATAACACCATAAACAATAAGACTACATAGCATAAATACAAAGAACACATAACACCATAAACAAAAAGACTACATAACAACATAAACACAAAGACTACATAACACCAAAAACACAAGGGCTACATAACACCAAAAACACAAAGGCTACATAACAACATAAACACAAAGACTACATAACATCATAAACACAAAGACTACATAACAACATAAACACAAAGACTACATAACACCAAAAACACAAAGGCTACATAACACCATACACACAAATACTACATAACAACATGAACACAAAGGCTACATAACACCATAAACACAAAGACTACATAACACCGTAAACAAAAAGGCCCATCAGCCACACACTTTATCTTGTTTGGCAGTTTTCTTTCCATATGTTTCATAATTACCAAAGCTTCAGATAGATGCTTATAGGACACAGATGAATCACGATCACACAGATTAATGTCTCTGTCTCAGCTCTGTCTCAGCTCTGTCACAGCTCTGTCACAGCTCTTTCCCAGATCTGTCTCAGCTCTATCCCAGCTCTGTCTCAGCTCTATCACAGCTCTGTCTCAGCTCTATGACAGCTCTGTCTCAGCTCGATCAAAGCTCTGTCTCAGCTCTGGCACAGCTCTGTCTCAGCTCTCACAGCTCTATCACAGCTCTGTCACAGCTCTGTCAAAGCTCTGTCTCAGCTCTATCACAGCTCTGTCACAGCTATGTCTCAGCTCTATCCCAGCTCTGTCACAGCTCTATCACAGCTCTGTCTCAGCTCTGTCACAGCTCTGTCTCAGCTCTGTCACAGCTCTATCACAGCTCTATCTCAGCTCTATCACAGCTCTGTCTCAGCTCTATCACAGCCTTTTCACAGCTCTATCACAGATCTGTCACAGCTATGTCAAGGCTTTGTCTCAGCTCTGTCACAGCTCTGTTTAGCTTAATCACAGCTCTGTCACAGCTCTGTCACAGCTCTGTCTCAGCTCTATCACAGCTCTGTCACAGCTCTATCACAGCTCTGCCTCAGCTCTGTCACAGCTCTGTCTCAGCTCTATCACAGCTCTGTCACAGCTCTATCACAGCTTTGTCTCAGCTCTGTCACAGCTCTGTCACAGCTCTATCACAGCTCTGTCACAGCTCTATCACAGCTCTGTCAAAGCTCTATCACAGCTCTGCATCAGCTCTGTCACAGCTCTGTCTCAGCTCTATCACAGCCCTGTCACAGCTCTATCACAGCTCTGCCTCAGCTCTGTCACAGCTCTGTCTGAGCTCTATCACAGCTCTGTCTCAGCTCTGTCACAGCTCTTTCTCAGCTCTGCCTCAGCTCTGTCACAGCTCTATTTCAGCTCTGTCTCAGCTCTGTGACAGCTCTGTCTCAGCTCTATCACAGCTCTGTCTCATCTCTGTCACGGCTCTGTCTCAGCTCTGTCACAGCTCTGTCTCAGCTTTATTACAGCTCTGTCACAGGTCTGTCTCAGCTCTATCACAGCTCTGTCACAGCTCTATCACAGCTCTGTCTCAGCTCTATCAAAGCTCTGTCTCAGCTCTGTCACAACTCTGTCTCAGCTCTATCACAGCTCTGTCACAGCTCTGTCTCAGCTCTATCACAGCTCTATCACAGCTCTGTCTCAGCTCTGTCACAGCTCTATCACAGCTCTGTCTCAGCTCTATCATAGCTGTCTCAGCTCTGTCACAGCTCTGTCTCAGCTCTATCACAGCTCTGTCACAGCTCTGTCTCAGCTCTATCACAGCTCTATCACAGCTCTGTCTCAGCTCTGTCACAGCTCTATCACAGCTCTGTCTCAGCTCTATCATAGCTCTGTCTCAGCTCTGTCACAGCTCTGTCTCAGCTCTATCACAGCTCTGTCACAGCTCTGTCTCAGCTCTATCACAGCTCTGTCTCAGCTCTGTCACAGCTCTGTCACAGCTCTGTCACAGCTCTGTCTCTGCTCTGGCACAGCTCTGTCTCAGCTCTGTCACAGCTCTGTCTCAGCTCTATCACAGATCTGTCACTGCTCTATCACAGCTCTGTCACAGATCTATCACAGCTCTGTCTCAGCTCTGTCACAGCTCTGTCTCAGCTCTGGCACAGCTCTGTCACAGCTCTATAACAGCTCTGTCACAGCTCTGCCTCAGCTCTGTCACAGCTCTGTCTCAGCTCTATCACAGCCTTGTCAGAGCTCTGTCACAGATCTATCACAGCTCTATCACAGCTCTGTCTCAGCTCTGTCACAGCTCTGTCTCATCTCTGTCACGGCTCTGTCTCAGCTCTGTCACAGCTCTGTCTCAGCTTTATTACAGCTCTGTCACAGGTCTGTCTCAGCTGTATCACAGCTCTGTCACAGCTCTATCACAGCTCTGTTTCAGCTCTATCATAGCTCTGTCTCAGCTCTGTCACAGCTCTGTCTCAGCTCTGTCACAGCTCTGTCACAGCTCTGTCACAGATCTGTCTCAGCTCTATCACAGCTCTATCACAGCTCTGTCTCAGCTCTGGCACAGCTCTATCTCAGCTCTATCACAGCTCTGTCACAGTTCTATGACAGCTCTGTCTCAGCTCAATCACAGCTCTGTCTCAGCTCTATCACAGCTCTGTATCAGCTCTATGACAGCTCTGTCTCAGCTCTATGACAGCTCTGTCACAGCTCTGTCTCAGCTCTGTCACAGCTCTGCCTCAGCTCTATCCCAGCTCTGTCTCAGATCTATCACAGCTGTTTCACAGTTCTATGACAGCTCTGTCTCTGCTCTATCACAGCTCTTTCTTACCTCTGTCTCAGCTCTATGACAGCTCTGTCTCAGCTCTATGACAGCTCTGTCACAGCTCTGTCTCAGCTCTATAACAGCTCTGTCACAGCTCTATGACAGCTCTGTCTCAGCTCTATCATAGCTCTGTCTCAGCTCTATCACAGCTCTGTCACAGTTCTATCACAGCTCTGTCACAGCTCTATCACAGCTCTGCCTCAGCTCTGTCACAGCTCTGTCTCAGCTCTATCACAGCCTTGTCAGAGCTCTATCACAGGTCTGTCTCAGCTCTATGACAGCTCTGTCTCAGCTCTATGACAGCTCTGTCTCAACTCTGTCACAGCTCTGTCTCAGCTCTATCATAGCTCTGTCTCAGCTCTATCACAGCTCTATCACAGCTCTGTCTCAGCTCTGTCACAGCTCTATCACAGCTCTGTCTCAGCTCTATCATAGCTCTGTCTCAGCTCTGTCACAGCTCTGTCTCAGCTCTATCACAGCTCTGTCACAGCTCTGTCTCAGCTCTATCACAGCTCTGTCTCAGCTCTGTCACAGCTCTGTCACAGCTCTGTCTCAGCTCTGGCACAGCTCTGTCTCAGCTCTGTCACAGCTCTATAACAGCTCTGTCACAGCTCTATCACAGCTCTGTCACAGCTATGTCACAGATCTGTCTCAGCTCTATCACAGCTCTATCACAGCTCTGTCTCAGCTCTGGCACAGCTCTATCTCAGCTCTATCACAGCTCTGTCACAGTTCTATGACAGCTCTGTCTCAGCTCAATCACAGCTCTGTCTCAGCTCTATCACAGCTCTGTATCAGCTCTATGACAGCTCTGTCTCAGCTCTATGACAGCTCTGTCACAGCTCTGTCTCAGCTCTGTCACAGCTCTGCCTCAGCTCTATCCCAGCTCTGTCTCAGATCTATCACAGCTGTTTCACAGTTCTATGACAGCTCTGTCTCTGCTCTATCACAGCTCTTTCTTACCTCTGTCTCAGCTCTATGACAGCTCTGTCTCAGCTCTATGACAGCTCTGTCACAGCTCTGTCTCAGCTCTATAACAGCTCTGTCACAGCTCTATGACAGCTCTGTCTCAGCTCTATGACAGCTCTGTCTCAGCTCTATGACAGCTCTGTCTCAACTCTGTCACAGCTCTGTCTCAGCTCTATCACAGCTCTGTCACAGTTCTATCACAGCTCTGTCACAGCTCTATCACAGCTCTGCCTCAGCTCTGTCACAGCTCTGTCTCAGCTCTATCACAGCTCTGTCTCAGCTCTATGACAGCTCTGTCTCAGCTCTATGACAGCTCTGTCTCAACTCTGTCACAGCTCTGTCTCAGCTCTATCATAGCTCTGTCTCAGCTCTATCACAGCTCTATCACAGCTCTGTCTCAGCTCTGTCACAGCTCTATCACAGCACTGTCTCAGCTCTATCATAGCTCTGTCTCAGCTCTGTCTCAGCTCTATCACAGCTCTGTCACAGCTCTGTCTCAGCTCTATCACAGCTCTGTCTCAGCTCTGTCACAGCTCTGTCACAGCTCTGTCTCAGCTCTGGCACAGCTCTGTCTCAGCTCTGTCACAGCTCTATAACAGCTCTGTCACAGCTCTATCACAGCTCTGCCTCAGCTCTGTCACAGCTCTGTCTCAGCTCTATCACAGCCTTGTCAGAGCTCTATCACAGATCTATCACAGCTCTGTCACAGCTCTGTCTCATCTCTGTCACGCCTCTGTCTCAGCTTTATTACATCTCTGTCACAGGTCTGTCTCAGCTCTATCACAGCTCTGTCACAGCTCTATCACAGCTCTGTTTCAGCTCTATCATAGCTCTGTCTCAGCTCTGTCTCAGCTCTGTCACAGCTCTGTCACAGCTCTGTCACAGATCTGTCTCAGCTCTATCACAGCTCTATCACAGCTCTGTCTCAGCTCTGGCACAGCTCTATCTCAGCTCTATCACAGCTCTGTCACAGTTCTATGACAGCTCTGTCTCAGCTCAATCACAGCTCTGTCTCAGCTCTATCACAGCTCTGTATCAGCTCTATGACAGCTCTGTCTCAGCTCTATGACAGCTCTGTCACAGCTCTGTCTCAGCTCTGTCACAGCTCTGCCTCAGCTCTATCCCAGCTCTGTCTCAGATCTATCACAGCTGTTTCACAGTTCTATGACAGCTCTGTCTCTGCTCTATCACAGCTCTTTCTTACCTCTGTCTCAGCTCTATGACAGCTCTGTCTCAGCTCTATGACAGCTCAATCACAGCTCTGTCTCAGCTCTATCACAGCTCTGTCACAGCTCTATGACAGCTCTGTCTCAGCTCTATCATAGCTCTGTCTCAGCTCTATCACAGCTCTGTCACAGTTCTATCACAGCTCTGTCACAGCTCTACCACAGCTCTGCCTCAGCTCTGTCACAGCTCTGTCTCAGCTCTATCACAGCCTTGTCAGAGCTCTATCACAGCTCTGTCTCAGCTCTATGACAGCTCTGTCTCAGCTCTATGACAGCTCTGTCTCAACTCTGTCACAGCTCTGTCTCAGCTCTATCATAGCTCTGTCTCAGCTCTATCACAGCTCTATCACAGCTCTGTCTCAGCTCTGTCACAGCTCTATCACAGCTCTGTCTCAGCTCTATCATAGCTCTGTCTCAGCTCTGTCACAGCTCTGTCTCAGCTCTATCACAGCTCTGTCACAGCTCTGTCTCAGCTCTATCACAGCTCTGTCTCAGCTCTGTCACAGCTCTGTCACAGCTCTGTCTCAGCTCTGGCACAGCTCTGTCTCAGCTCTGTCACAGCTCTATAACAGCTCTGTCACAGCTCTATCACAGCTCTGCCTCAGCTCTGTCACAGCTCTGTCTCAGCTCTATCACAGCCTTGTCAGAGCTCTATCACAGATCTATCACAGCTCTGTCACAGCTCTGTCTCATCTCTGTCACGGCTCTGTCTCAGCTCTGTCACAGCTCTGTCTCAGCTTTATTACAGCTCTGTCACAGGTCTGTCTCAGCTGTATCACAGCTCTGTCATAGCTCTATCACAGCTCTGTTTCAGCTCTATCATAGCTCTGTCTCAGCTCTGTCACAGCTCTGTCTCAGCTCTATCACAGCTCTGTCACAGATCTGTCTCAGCTCTATCACAGCTCTATCACAGCTCTATCTCAGCTCTGGCACAGTTCTGTCTCAGCTCTGTCACAGCTCTATCTCAGCTCTATCACAGCTCTGTCACAGTTCTATGACAGCTCTGTCTCAGCTCAATCACTGCTCTGTCTCAGCTCTATCACAACTCTGTATCAGCTCTATGACAGCTCTGTCTCAGCTCTATAACAGCTCTGTCACAGCTCTGTCTCAGCTCTGTCACAGCTCTGTCTCAGCTCTATCCCAGCTCTGTCTCAGCTCTATCACAGCTCTGTCACAGCTCTATGACAGCTCTGTCTCAGCTCTATCACAGCTCTGTCACAGCTCTATGACAGCTCTGTCTCAGCTCTATCACAGCTCTGTATCAGCTCTATGACAGCTCTGTCTCAGCTCTATGACAGCTCTGTCACAGCTCTGTCTCAGCTCTGTCACAGCTCTGCCTCAGCTCTATCCCAGCTCTGTCTCAGATCTATCACAGCTGTTTCACAGTTCTATGACAGCTCTGTCTCTGCTCTATCACAGCTCTTTCTTACCTCTGTCTCAGCTCTATGACAGCTCTGTCTCAGCTCTATGACAGCTCAATCACAGCTCTGTCTCAGCTCTATCACAGCTCTGTCACAGCTCTATGACAGCTCTGTCTCAGCTCTATCATAGCTCTGTCTCAGCTCTATCACAGCTCTGTCACAGTTCTATCACAGCTCTGTCACAGCTCTATCACAGCTCTGCCTCAGCTCTGTCACAGCTCTGTCTCAGCTCTATCACAGCCTTGTCAGAGCTCTATCACAGCTCTGTCTCAGCTCTATGACAGCTCTGTCTCAGCTCTATGACAGCTCTGTCTCAACTCTGTCACAGCTCTGTCTCAGCTCTATCATAGCTCTGTCTCAGCTCTATCACAGCTCTATCACAGCTCTGTCACAGCTCTATCACAGCTCTGTCTCAGCTCTATCATAGCTCTGTCTCAGCTCTGTCACAGCTCTGTCTCAGCTCTATCACAGCTCTGTCACAGCTCTGTCTCAGCTCTATCACAGCTCTGTCTCAGCTCTGTCACAGCTCTGTCACAGCTCTGTCTCAGCTCTGGCACAGCTCTGTCTCAGCTCTGTCACAGCTCTATAACAGCTCTGTCACAGCTCTATCACAGCTCTGCCTCAGCTCTGTCACAGCTCTGTCTCAGCTCTATCACAGCCTTGTCAGAGCTCTATCACAGATCTATCACAGCTCTGTCACAGCTCTGTCTCATCTCTGTCACGGCTCTGTCTCAGCTCTGTCACAGCTCTGTCTCAGCTTTATTACAGCTCTGTCACAGGTCTGTCTCAGCTTTATCACAGCTCTGTCACAGCTCTATCACAGCTCTGTTTCAGCTCTATCATAGCTCTGTCTCAGCTCTGTCACAGCTCTGTCTCAGCTCTATCACAGCTCTGTCACAGATCTGTCTCAGCTCTATCACAGCTCTATCACAGCTCTATCTCAGCTCTGGCACAGTTCTGTCTCAGCTCTGTCACAGCTCTATCTCAGCTCTATCACAGCTCTGTCACAGTTCTATGACAGCTCTGTCTCAGCTCAATCACTGCTCTGTCTCAGCTCTATCACAACTCTGTATCAGCTCTATGACAGCTCTGTCTCAGCTCTATAACAGCTCTGTCACAGCTCTGTCTCAGCTCTGTCACAGCTCTGTCTCAGCTCTATCCCAGCTCTGTCTCTGCTCTATCACAGCTCTGTCACAGCTCTATGACAGCTCTGTCTCAGCTCTATCACAGCTCTGTCACAGCTCTATGACAGCTCTGTCTCAGCTCTATCACAGCTCTGTCTCAGCTCTATGACAGCTCTGTCTCAGCTCTATGACATCTCTGCCTCAGCTCTGTCTCAGCTCTGTCACGGCTCTGTCTCAGCTCTGCCTCAGCTCTGTCACAGCTCTGTCACAGCTCTATCTCAGCTCAATCACAGCTCTGTCTAAGCTCTATGACAGCTCTGTCTCTGCTCTATGACAGCTCCTTCTCAGCTCTGTCTCAGCTCTGTCTCAGCTCTGCCTCAGCACTGTCACAGCTCTGTCTCAGCTCTATCACATCTCTGTCACAGTTCTATGACAGCTCTGTCACAGCTCTGTCTCAGCTCTATAACAGCTCTGTCTCAGCTCTATCACAGCTCTGCCTCAGCTCTGTCTCGGCTCTGTCACAGCTCTGTCTCAGCTCTATTAAAGCTCTGTATCAGCTATGTGACAGCTCTGTCTCAGCTCTATGACAGCTCTGTCTCAGCTCTATCACAACTATGTCTGAGCTCTGTCACAGCTCTGTCTCAGCTCTATCACAGCTCTGTCACAGCTCTATCACAGATCTGTCTCAGCTCTATGACAGCTCTGTCTCAGCTCTATGACAGCTCTGCCTCAGCTCTATCTCAGCTCTGTCACAGCTCTGTCTCAGCTCTATTAAAGCTCTGTATCAGCTATGTGACAGCTCTGTCTCAGCTCTATCACAGCTCTGTCTCAGCTCTATGACAGCTCTGTCTCAGCTCTATGACAGCTCTGTCTCAGCTCTATTACAGCTCTGTCACAGCTCTGTCTCAGCTCTATCACAGCTCTGTCACAGCTCTATGACAGCTCTGTCTCAGCTCTATCACAGCTCTGTCTCAGCTCTATGACAGCTCTGTCTCAGCTCTATGACAGCTCTGCCTCAGCTCTGTCTCAGCTCTGTCACAGCTCTGTCTCAGCTCTATTAAAGCTCTGTATCAGCTAGGTGACAGCTCTGTCTCAGCTCTATCACAGCTCTGTCTCAGCTCTATGACAGCTCTGTCTCAGCTCTGTCTCAGCTCTATTAAAGCTCTGTATCAGCTATGTGACAGCTCTGTCTCAGCTCTATCACAGCTCTGTCTCAGCTCTATGACAGTTCTGTCTCAGCTCTATGACAGCTCTGTCTCAACTCTGTCACAGCTCTGTCTCAGCTCTAGCACAGCTCTGTCTCAGCTCTGTCACAGCTCTGTCTCAGCTCTATGACAGCTCTGTCTCAGCTCTATGACAGCTCTGTCTCAGCTCTATGACAGCTCTGTCACAGCTCTGTCTCAGCCCTGTCACAGCTCTGTCTCACCTCTAACCCAGCTCTATCTCAGCTCTATCACAGCTCTGTCACAGTTCTATGACAGCTCTGTCTCAGCTCAATCACAGCTCTGTCTCAGCTCTATGACAGCTCTTTCTCAGCTCTGTCTCAGCTCTGTCTCAGCTCTGCCTAAGCTCTGTCACAGCTCTGTCTCAGCTCTATCACATCTCTGTCACAGCTCTATGACAGCTCTGTCTCAGCTCTATCACAGCTCTGTCTCAGCTCTATGACAGCTCTGTCTATGCTCTATAACAGCTCTGTCTCAGCTCTATCACAGGGGAGGAGTCCATAATGTTAGAGGTGTAGAGAGGGGGGAGGAGTCCATAATGTTAGAGGTGTAGAGAGGGGGGTGGAGTCCATAATGTTAGTGTATAGAGGGGGGAGGAGTCCATAATGTTAGTGTAGAGATGGGGGGAGGAGTCCATAATGTTAGAGGTGTAGAGAGGGGGGAGGAGTCCATAATGTTATGGGTTGGGTCGGGAGGAGGAGTCCATTCGGTTATGGGTTGGGTCATTGGGAGGGGGAGGAGTCCATAAGGTTGTGGGTTGGGTCAGAGTTAGGGGTCCATAAGGAGGTGTGAGAGTGGGTTGGGTTGGGTCGGGGGGAGTAGGAGAGAGAGTGGGTCGGGTCAGGTTGGGGGAGGAGAGAGAGTGGGCTGGGTCGGGTCGGGGGAGGAGAGGGAGTGTGTTGGTTCGGGAGGAGAGGGAGTGGGTTGGGTCTGGTCGGGGAGGAGGAGGAGAGAAAATGGGTTGGGTCAGGTTCGGGGGAGGAGAGAGAGTGGGTTGGATCGGGTCGGGGGGAGGAGAGGAGAGGGAGTGGGTTGGGTCTGGTCGGCGGGAGGAGGAGGAGAGAAATGGGTTGGGTCAGGTTGGAGGGAGGAGAGAGAGTGGGTTGGGTGGGTCGGGGGAGGAGAGGAGAGGGAGTGGGTTGGGTCTGGTCGGGGGGAGGAGGAGGAGAGAAAATGGGTTGGGTCAGGTTGGAGGGAGGAGAGAGAGTGGGTTGGGTCGGGTCGGGGGGAGGAGAGGAGAGGGAGTGGTTTGGGTCTGGTCGGCGGGAGGAGGAGGAGAGAAAATGGGTTGGGTCAGGTTGGAGGGAGGAGAGAGAGTGGGTTGGGTCGGGTCGGGGGGAGGAGAGGAGAGGGAGTGGGTTGGGTCTGGTCGGGGGGAGGAGGAGGAGAGAAAATGGGTTGGGTGCTACAAATCTTACATCCTCCACTGCCTCCTCAGCATTCCCCCAGTGTGCTCCACACGTTTATATAGCTATAGCACAGTCAGTGCTGTAAAACCCAAGATGAAAAACTGCAATGTGGCCAGTAGCAGTAGCAATAACTCAGTCAGCATCGGTCAGAGCACGGAAGATAGGATCAATTAAGAGATTGGGCACATTCAATGTAGTCTTTATTCCTTTCATGCTGCTTAGATTATCATACAGATCTCACGACGCCTGGAGAAGTGTTTAACATCTCTTAATACGATATACAGATGTAGGATCTTAATTTGATCTCTTTTGTTGCTGGGAAGTTTTCTGCAGAGCAAGAAATGCAAACTTGTAGTGTATTTGAGTATTAAGAAGTCTTCTAAAGTTTTTGTAATTTTCACTGAAATATGAGAATTGAAAAAATCAACCTCTACAAAAATGTCCATATATTATGCATAATAATTCACATTTCCTTTTGCTGCAGGATTATCTTCCTGCTGTAGCAAACTGGCTCAAATTAATATCCTACATCTGTAGTAATCTTCTACGCTGCGTGACTGCATTGAAAGACTACCTGGAAAGCTATTATTTGATAACGTTTTATCACTCGCTCACTCATACATTTCACTAGTTCTGTCAGATGTAATGGAAATGGTGAGATCGTGCTAGGAAAGAGATGTTTTATCAAGACAGGCAGTGGGGTTGAAATTATGTCAGCCATGCTCAGCTCATTATGATAGCATAAATCACGTCTCTATTTTCTGTGTTAGATTGGTCATTCTTCACCCTGCTGCACCTGGGGAATTATACATGTGTCATTGTGGCTGTGTCATTGTGAGACTCTTAGTTAGATGGAGCTCAGCTCATTGCATTTCCGTCGCACACTTGCACGCGCACACACACACACACATTGTATTTCCATCACAATGTGTTACAGCTCTGTCTCTAAGGACCTCAGCCTGTAGGCTGTTTGCTACCTCAAGGCATGCACATACAGCGGCATTGTGGGAAGTTTTCACCTGAATCCTGCATCAAATCAAATCAAATTATATTGGTCACATGCTTTGTAAACAACAGGTGTAGACTAACAGTGAAATGCTTACTTACGGACCCTTCCCAACAATGCAGAGAGAAAGAAAATAGAGAAATAATAGAAAAGTAATATAATGTAATATTAAAAGTTATAATAAAATGTATATACTGTAATACACAATGAGTAATGATAACTTGGCTATATACAGGGAGTACCAGTACTGAGTCGATGTGAGGGGTACGAGGTAATTGAGGTGTACATATAGGTAGGGATAAAGAGACTAGGCAACAGGATAATAAACAGGAACAGCAGCGCATGTGAGGAGTCAAAAGAGTTAGTGCTAAAAGGGTCAATGCAGATAACCAATAGCTACCTGGACTAACTGTTTAACTAACTATTTATGGCTTGTTGGGTAGTAGCTGTTCAGGGTCCGCTTGGTTTCAGACTTGGTGCATTGGTACCGCTATCGCTAGAGAACAGTCTAAGACTTGGGTGGCCTTCCTCTGACATTGCCTGGTATAGAGGTCTTGGATGGCAGGGAGCCTCGGCCCCAGTGATATACTGGGCTGTACTCACTACCCTCTGTAGCACCTTGCTGTCTGATGCCTTGCAGTTGTCATACCAAGCAGTGATGCAGCCAGTCAAGATGCTCTCAATGGTGCAGCTGTGTAACCTTTTGAGGCTCTAAGGGCCCATGACAAATCTTTTCAGCCTCCTGAGGGGAAAGAGGCATTGTTGTGTCCTCTTCACGACTGTGTTGGTGTGTGTGGACCATGATAGATCCTTAGTAATGTGGACACAGAGGAACTTGAAGATCTCGACCCTCTTCACTACAGCCATGTCAATCTAGTCAGCAATAAGCTGCTTGGTCTTGATCACGTTGAAGGAGAGGTTGTTGTCCTGGCACCACACGGCCAGGTCTCTGACCTCCTCCCTATAGGCTGTCTCATCGTCGTCGGTGATCAGGCCTACCACCATCATGTCGTCAGCAAACTTAATGATGTAAGGACAGACGCTGGAGATGAGAAGCAAGTACAAGGAGTGAACATTTAATGAAACACGGACAGGAACAGATTACGGACAGTGTCTGGACAGAGGAAAACAAAATGACAATAATGCTGACACTGGGAGCAAACTGAGAAGCAGACAGATATATAGGGGCAATCAACAAAGTAAAGGAGTCCAGGTGAGTCCAATGAGTGCTGATGCGCATAATGATGGTGTACGGTGTACGTAATGAAGGGAAGCCTGGCGCACTTGAGTGCCAGAGAGGGGAAGCGGGAGCAGGCGTGACAAATTATGGTGTTGGAGTAGTGCTTGGCCACGCAGTCGTGGGTGAAGAGGGAGTACAGGAGGGGACTAAGCACCCACCCCAGAGGGGCCTCCGTGTTGAGGGTTAGCATGGCGGATGTGTTGTTTCCTACCCTCACCATTTGGGGGCGGCCTGTCAGGAAGTCCAGGATCCAGTTACAGAAGGAGGTGTTCAGTCCCAGGGTCCCAGCTTGGAGGGCACTATGGTGTTGAATGCTGAGAGGAAGTTAATGAACAGCATACTCACATAGATATTCTTCTTGTCCAGGTGGTAGAGGGCAGTGTGCAGTGCTATTGATATTGTGTCATCTGTGGATCTGTTGGGGCGGTATGTGAATTGAAGTGGGTCCAGGATGTCTGTGATGATGGAGTTGATGTGAGCCATGACCAGCCTTTCAAAGCATTTCATGGCTACAGATGTCAGTGTGCGATAGTCATTTGTACAGGTTACCTTGGCATTCCTGGGCACAGGGACTATGGTGGTTGGCTTGAAACATGTGGAGGTTACAGTCAGGGAGAGGTTGAACATGTCAGGGAAGACACTTGCCAGCTGGTCAGCACATACTCTGAGTACACGTCCTGGTAATCCGTCTGGCCCAGTGGCCTTGTGAATATTAACCTGTTTAAAGGTCTTACTGAAGCACTGTGCTAGGATCTCATTTGAGTGAAGGCTGCTGAGGGACTTGGAGACAAGGTCTGTCTAGCTGACTGAAAGGAGTAAACTTGTTGTGTGTTTGTGTGTGTCTGTTTGGTCTTGATCTTCTATCCCCAAAAGGCCCCAAAAGTAAAACAAGGAAAATTCCCCCTCCAAGATAAAAGCTAATTTAAGCATAGGGGTTAGGTGTAGGTTTATGGTTAGAATTAGGGTTATGGTTAGGGGTTAGGGTTATGGGTTAGGGGATAGGTTTATGGTTAGAATTAGGGTTATGGGTTAGGGGTTAGGGAAAAGGTTACACACACACTCATGATCTCACAGCTGGTGAGGTTGATTTGGGAGGTGGAGATTAAAGTCTGATGTTTCTTCTTTTTAAAAGCAGCCCTGCACCACCACACACACACACACACACACACACACACACACACACACACACACACACACACACACACACACACACACACACACACACACACACACACACACACACACACAGACAGACAGACAGACAGACAGACAGACAGACAGACACAGACACAGACACAGACACAGACACACACAGACAGACACATACACTGCCAGCTGTCACATCCTCCCCTCGAATCTCTCTGGGCTTCTGGAAAAACAAGACAGATAAGATGTCAAGTGAGAAAAGGAGGGTGTTCCTCAGAGAGCCCCTCTCTGTCTTAAAACAGTAACCTTCATTAATGTATGAATCACTTATTTTACAGTACTATTCTACAGTACTATTCCATATTAATATTCTACAGTACTATTTTACAGAACTATTCTACAGTACTATTCTACAGTACTATTATGCAATACTATTCTATAGTACTATTATACAGTACTATTCTACAGTACTAATCTACAGTACTATTTTAAGGAACTATTATACAATACTATTCTATAGTACTGTTATACAGTACTAGTCTACAGTACTAGTCTACAGTACTATTATACAGTACTATTTTACAGTAATATTCCACAGTACTATTCTACAGTACTATTCCACAGTACTATTATACAGTACTATTATACAGTACTATTTTACAGTACTGTTCCACAGCACTATTCTACAGTACTATTCCACAGTACTATTCTACAGTACTATATTACAGTACTATGATACAGTACTATTACACAGTCTTAGTCTACAGTACTATTATACAGTACTATTTTACAGTACTATGAAACAATACTTTTCTATAGTACTATTATACAATCTTAGTCTCCAGTACTATTATACAGTACTATTATACAGTAATATTCTACATTACTATTCTAAAGTACTATTATACAGTAATATTCTACATTACTATTCTAAAGTACTATTATACAGTGCTATTCTACAATACTATTATACAGTGCTATTCTACAATACTATTATACAGTGCTATTCTACAGTACTATTTTAAAGTACTATTATACAGTACTATTCTACAATGCTATTATACAGTACTATTCTACAGTACTATTATACAGTCTTAGTCTACAGTACTATTATACAGTACTATTCTATAGTACTATTACACAGTCTTTGTCTACATTACTATTCTACAGTACTATCTTAAAGTACTATTATACAATACTATTCTACAGTACTATTATACAGTGCTGTTCTACAGTACTGTATGCCTCTAATAAACAAGGTCTTACCTGGCGTCAAAGGAGGCTGATTCGCCAGCAGTTTGGGTAGGGCTTGATCATAATTCTTTGCATCAGCCATGTTCTCCATGTCATGTTAAGTGTTGAGATCACAATGGACGCATGTAATCTGAGGAGCATCTGCCTGTCTGAATCCATAAGTCTCTGGGTGAAGCTTTCATGTCATATTCATGTTAGCAGAATGTCTTAACAAGAACAGATGAGGCATGCAATGAACAGGGAAACACTGCAAGGTTGATTCCCTATTTACTATATAGTGCACTACTTTTGACCAGGGCCCTATGGCAAAAAGTAGTGCACTATATATGAAATATGGTGTCATTTGAGTCACAACCCAAACCATGAAATCCTTTCAGCTCATTTTATGCTTCTGTAGCAAGGAACAGATGACATGAAGACTGAACGCCAGATGCCAATGTTGGCTTCGTAATGTTGATGCCCTAAAATGAACACTCATAAAAACCTAATTAAACCTCATGAATGTCCATACATACAGTGGGGCAAAAAGGTATTTAGTCAGCCACCAATTGTGCAAGTTCTCTCACTTAAAAAGATGAGAGAGGCCTGTAATTTTCATCATAGGTACACTTCAGCTATGACAGACAAAATTAGGAAAAAAAAAATCCAGAAAATCACATTGTAGGATTTTTAATGAATTTATTTGCAAATTATGGTGGAAAATAAGTATTTGGTCACATACAAACAAGCAAGATTTCTGGCTCTCACAGACCTGTAACTTCTTCTTTAAGAGGCTCCTCTGTCCTCCACTCGTTACCTGTATTAATGGCACCTGTTTGAACTTGTTATCAGTATAAAAGACACCTGTCCACAACCTCAAACAGTCACACTCCAAACTCCACTATGGCCAAGACCAAAGAGCTGTCAAAGGACACCAGAAACAAAATTGTAGACCTGCACCAGGTTGGGAAGACTGAATCTGCAATAGGTAAGCAGCTTGGTTTGAAGAAATCAACTGTGGGAGCAATTATTAGGAAATGGAAGACATACAAGACCACTGATAATCTTCCTCGATCTGGGGCTCCACGCAAGATCTCACCCCGTGGGGTCAAAATGATCACAAGAACGGTGAGCAAAATCCCAGAACCACACGGGGGGACCTAGTGAATGACCTGCAGAGAGCTGGGACCAAAGTAACAAAGCCTACCATCAGTAACACACTACGCCGCCAGGGACTCAAATCCTGCAGTGCGACGTGTCCCCTGCTTAAGCCAGTACATGTTCAGGCCCGTCTGAAGTTTGCTAGAGAGCATTTGGATGATCCAGATGAGGATTGGGAGAATGTCATATGGTCAGATGAAACCAAAATAGAACTTTTTGGTAAAAACTCAGCGTCGTGTTTGGAGGACAAAGAATGCTGAGTTGCATCCAAAGAACACCATACCTACTGTGAAGCATGGGGTGGAAACATCATGCTTTGGGGCTGTTTTTCTGCAAAGGGACCAGGACGACTGATCCGTGTAAAGGAAAGAATGAATGGGGCCATGTATCGTGAGATTTTGAGTGAAAACCTCCTTCCATCAGCAAGGGCATTGAAGATGAAACGTGGCTGGGTCTTTCAGCATGACAATGATCCCAAACACACCGCCCGGGCAACGAAGGAGTGGCTTTGTAAGAAGCATTTCAAGGTCCTGGAGTGGCCTAGCCAGTCTCCAGATCTCAACCCCATAGAAAATCTTTGGAGGGAGTTGAAAGTCTGTGTTGCCCAGCGACAGCCCCAAAACATCACTGCTCTAGAGGAGATCTGCATGGAGGAATGGGCCAAAATACCAGCAACAGTGTGTGAAAACCTTGTGAAGACTTACAGAAAACGTTTGACCTCTGTCATTGCCAACAAAGGGTATATAACAAAGTATTGAGAAACTTTTGTTATTGACCAAATACTTATTTTCCACCATAATTTGCAAATAAATAAATTTGAAAAATCCTACAATGTGATTTTCTGGATTTCTTTTTCTCATTTCGTCTGTCATAGTTTAAGTGTACCTATGATGAAAATTACAGGCCTCTCTCATCTTTTTAAGTTGGAGAACTTGCACAATTGGTGGCTGACTAAATACTTTTTTGCCCCACTGTATCTCTACAGAAAGTTGTTCTGAATGAGCCCTACCATTAAGTAAAGTTAGTTACGCCATCCCACACCTTTATATCTTGATGCACCCCACCTCTTCAAACCACTGGTTTTAGGACAGCTCCAGGAACTATATGGGGCTCCAATATATAGATCCATGCATCCCCATCCTATCTGGTCAGGATCTGTTCAACTGCTAGGATGGGATGTGAAGAGATGTGATGAGGAGAGATGGGATGAGGAGGGATGGGATGGGGCAGGATTGGATGAGGAGGGATGGGATGAGGATGGATGGGATGAGGAGAGATGGAATGAGGAGAGATTGGAAGAGGAGGGATGGGATGAGGAGAGATGGGATGAGGAGAGATTCTGGAGGAGAGATGGGATGAGGAGGGATGGGATGAGGAGAGATGGGATGAGGAGAGATGGGAAGAGGAGGGATGGGATGAGGAGAGATGGGATGGGGAGAGATTCCGGAGGAGAGATGGGATGAGGAGGGATGGGATGAGGAGAGATGGGATGTGGGGAGATGCTGGAGGAGGGATGGGATTAGGATTTTTAAGGTGTGTGTGATGGGTAGCTCAGCTCCAGGGGTCCTGATGGGGTCCTGATGGGGACCATGGCTGCCCTGCTGTCTGCCTGAGAGGCTGGCTGAGAGGGGAGAAATTGGCTCGAAACCTGCATCCAGGTGTGATTGAAATAACTACCTCCAGCTGTGTGCACACAAATGCTCACACAGACACGAATACACACACACATACGCACACATATTTACTGTCTCACAGAGCCCTGGAGAGGCTGTTGTTGCAGGAAAGAGCAGTCTCTGATCTTAGAAGAGTCTAAATGCCAAAAAACAATATTTAACTATGATGTCGATATTGATGAGTAGCAGGCGCAGGAGTCACTGTTGTGGTACAGTGGTTATTCTTGACAGTCTGGTAACAAACAATCCCTTTGCTACCTAGTTGAGTTCCTTGAAGGTTACAGTGCAATTACATTGTGGGTTAGGAGAGATGATATGAAAAAGAAACACGTCATAAAATATAACTTTGCTCTCCTTATTTCTCCACTAATTTTTTACTTCAGCAGAACTAAACAGTAGGGCTCTGGTCAAAAGTAGTGCACTATATAGGGAATAGGGAGTAATTTGGGACGCTACCCCAATCTCTGCAAAACAATGCTGCAAAGGAGTTGATGTTGGTGTTTACATTTTCTGGCTGTTGGCTAATTTCCTTGGTAGAATTATATAATGAATCCCTCTGTGTTTTGTAAAAATTTAATTCAAGGATGTGAAAACCTGCTGGTCAGCATCTGCATCTACTTCAGACATCTGTAAACCACTTTGAGGCAGAACTACAGCAAACAAAATTAGGTTTGAGATGCTTTTTGAGTTTTCTGGCAGCAAACATCCCAATTCAATTATAATATTCATCCCATCTGGCTTGATGCTAATGTGTTAGGAAAGTGGTTTTGAATACAAGTCTGTGGATTGGTATCATATCTACAGTATCTGACTTTCTTACTTCTCCCTCTTCATTAGAAAGTGCTGCACTCCTCCTGAAGACTGTGTCCCAAAATGGCACCCTTGACATAGTGCTCTACTATGTGCCCTGGTCAAGAGTAATGCACTAAGCAGTGAATAGGGTGCCGTTTGGGACACAGCCGAAGCCTTTCATTTGTGACTGTGAAGAGTCAGCATATTTAGTCAGCAGGATACGCACCGACGTGGAATTGAATTTGCCAGACTATAGTGTGTGCTGTGGTCTCTAGGGAAATGACAGGACATTGTAGAAAGCATTCTGCTGAATACACGCCATTCGCCTTGAAGAACCACCTTGAACTAAGAGCAGCCAAGTTAAGCACAACTTCACTCATTGGACAGATATGTCATCAGCAAGCTTGCTATTTCAATACAGGCCTACACTTTTTTTTGTCCATATTTTCATTCTATACTGACCTGCAGGTTGCATATGGAAACAGAACTTGCTGTCTGCTGGCAAGGCTTGTTGGATGTAAGGCTTGTTACATAAGACTTGTTGGATATAAGGTTTGTTAGATATAAGGTTTGTTAGACATAAGGCTTGTTAGATATAAGGATTGTTGTATATAAGGTTGCTAGATATAATGCTTGATATAATGCTTGTTAGATATACATTTCTTGTTAACAAACTATAGTTTTGGCAAGTTGGTTAGGACATCTACTTTGTGCATGACACAAGTAATCTTTCCAACAATTGTTTACAGACAGATTATTTCACTTATAATTCACTGTATCACAATTATAGTGGGTCAGAAGTTTACATACACTAAGTTGACTGTGCCTTTAAACAGCTTGAAAAATTCCAGAAAAATATGTCATGGCTTTAGAAGCTTGTGATAGGCTATTTGACATCATTTGAGTCATTTGGATGTGTACCTGTGGATGTATTTCATGGCCAACCTTCAAACTCAGTGCCTCTTTGCTTGACATTATAGGAAAATCCAAAGAAATCAGCCAAGACCTCAGAAATAAAATTGGAGACCTCCACAAGTCTGGTTCATCCTTGCGAGCAATTTCCAAATGCCTGAAGGTACCACTTTCATCTGTACAAACAATAGTACACAAGTACAAACACCAGGGGACCATGCAGCCGCCATACCGCTCAGGAATGATACACGTGCTGTGTCCTAGAGATGAACGAACAACCCAATCCCAGAACAACAGGAAAGGACCTTGTGAAGAAGCTGGAGGAAACAGGTACACAAGTATCTACATCCACAGTAAAACTGTCCTATTTCGACATAACCTGAAAGGCCTCTCAGCAAGGAAGAAGCCACTGCTCCAAAACTTCCGTAAAAAAGCCAGACTACCATGTGCAACTGCACATGGGGACAAAGAGTGTACTTTATGGAGAAATGTCCTCTGGTCTGATGAAACAAAAATAGAACCGTTTGGCAATAATGACCATCGTTATGTTTGGAGGAAAAAGGGGGAGGCTTGCAAGCCGAAGAACACAATCACAACCGTGAAGCACGGGGGTGGCAGCATCATGTTGTGGGGGTGCTTTGCTGCAGGAGGGACTTGTGCCCTTCACAAAATAGATGACATCATGAGGAAGGAAAATGATGTGGATATATTGAAGCAACATCTCAAGACATCAATCAGGAAGTTAAAGCTTGGTCGCAAATGGGTCTTCCAAATGGACAATGACCCCTAGCGTACTTACAAAGTTGTGGCAAAATGGCTTAAGGACAACAAAGTCAAGGTATTGGAGTTTACCAATGTGAAACATTCAGGTTTGAGGTTCAATAACATTTTGGATTGACTGAGAGCATTGTGTTTGTTCAACAGTAAAATGAATCCTGAGGAATACAATTTGCCTAATAATTGTGCACGCAGTGTATTTAAGGGGCCTAGACACTGCCCTGGGGAATTCCTGATTCTACCTGGATTATGTTGGAGAGGCTTCCATTAAAGAACACCCTCTGTATTCTGTTAGACAGTTAACTCTGCATCTGTACACAGCCCATCTATAAATAGCCCATCCAACTAGCTCATCCCCATATTGTTATTCATTTGATTTATTTTGCTCCTTTGCACCCCAGTATCTCTACTCGCACACTCATCCTCTGCACATCTATCACTCCAGTGTTTAATTGCTATATTGTAATTATTTCACCACTATGGCCTATTTATTGGCTTACCTCCCTTATCCTACCTCATTTGCACACACTGTATATAGACTTTTCTATTGTATTATTGACTGTATGTTTGTTTATTCCATGTGTAACTCTATGTTGTTGTTTATGTCGCACTGCTTTGCTTTATCTTGGCCAGGTCGCAGTTGTAAATGAGAACTTGTTCTCAACTAGCCTACCTGGTTAAATAATGGTGAAATGTAAAAAATCTGAAATCCACAATATAGCAGGGGGGTGTAAAGCCATAACACATACGTTTTTCCATCAGCAGATGATGATTGATAATGTTAAAAGCTGCACTGAACTCTAACAAAACAGCTCCCACAATCTTTTCATCATCAATTTCTCTCAGCCAATAATCAGTTATGTGTGTAAGTGCTGTGCATGTTGAATGTCTTTCCCTATACAGTGAGGGAAAAAAGTATTTGATCCCCTGCTGATTTTGTACGTTTGCCTACTGACAAAGAAATGATCAGTCTATAATTTTAATGGTAGGTTTATTTGAACAGTGAGAGACAGAATAACAACAAAAAAATCCAGAAAAAAGAAAAAAAAAAGAAAAATGTTATAAATTGATTTGCATTTTAATGAGGGAAATAAGTATTTGACCGTCTCTCAATCAGAAAGATTTCTGTCTCCCAGGTGTCTTTTATACAGGTAACGAGCTGAGATTAGGAGCACACTCTTAAAGGGAGTGCTCCTAATCTCAGTTTGTTACCTGTATAAAAGACACCTGTCCACAGAAGCAATCAATCAGATTCCAAACTCTCCACCATGGCCAAGACCTAAAAGCTCTCCAAGGATGTCAGGGACAAGATTGTAGACCTACACAAGGCTGGAATGGGCAACAAGACCATCGCCAAGCAGCTTGGTGAGAAGGTGACAACAGTTGGTGCGATTATTCGCAAATGGAAGAAACACAAAAGAACTGTCAATCTCCCTCGGACTGGGGCTCCATGCAAGATCTCACCTCGTGGAGTTGCAATGATCATGAGAACGGTGAGGAATCAGCCCAGAACTACACGGGAGGATCTTGTCAATGATCTAAAGGCAGCTGGGACCATAGTCACCAAGAAAACAATTGGTAACACACTACGCCGTGAAGGACTGAAATCCTGCAGCGCCCGCAAGGTCCCCCTGCTCAAGAAAGCACATATACATGCCTGTCTGAAGTTTGCCAATGAACATCTGAATGATTCTGAGGACAACTGGGTGAAAGTGTCAGATGAGACCAAAACGGAGCTCTTTGGAATCAACTCAACTCGCCATGTTTGGAGGAGGAGGAATGCTGCCTATGACCCCAAGAACACCATCCGCACCGTCAAACATGGAGGTGGAAACATTATGCTTTGGGGGTGTTTTTCTGCTAAGGGGACAGGACAACTTCACCACATCAAAGGGACGATGGACGGGGCCATGTACCGCCAAATCTTGGGTGAGAACCTCCTTCCCTCAGCCAGGGCATTTAAAATGGGTCGTGGATGGGTATTCCAGCATGACAATGACCAAAAACACACGGCCAAGGCAACAAAGGAGTGGCTCAAGAAGAAGCACATTAAGGTCCTGGAGTGGCCTAGCCAGTCTCCAGACCTTAATCCCATAGAAAATCTGTGGAGGGAGCTGAAGGTTCCAGTTGCCAAACCTCAGCCTCGAAACCTTAATGACTTGGAGAAGATCTGCAAAGAGGAGTGGGACAAAATCCCTCCTGAGATGTGTGCAAACCTGGTGGCTAACTACAAGAAACGTCTGACCTCTGTGATTGCCAACAAGGGTTTTGCCACCAAGTACTAAGTCATGTTTTGCAGAGGGGTCAAATACTTATTTCCCTCATTAAAATGCAAATCAATTTATAACATTTTTGACCTGCGTTTTTTTGTTTTGTTATTCTGTCTCTCACTGTTTAAATAAACCTACCATTAAAGTGGGCAAACTTACAAAATCAGCAGGGGATCAAATACTATTTTCCCTCACTGTAAGTGTGCTGAAAGTCTGTTGTCAATTTGTTTACAGTAAAATAGCATTGTATCTGGTCAAACACAACTTGTTCCAAAAGTTTACTTTGGCTTGGTAAAAGGCTGATTGGTCAGCTATTTGAGTCAGTAAAGGGGGCTTTACTGTTCTGGGTAGCGGAATAGCTTTTGCTTCCATCCAGGCCTGGGGGCACATACTTTCTAGAAGTCTTAGATTGAAGAAATGGAAAATAGGAGTGGCAATATTGTCCGCTGTTATCCTCAGTAATTTTCCATCAAAGTTGTCAGACCCCGGTGGCTTGTCATTGTTGATAGACAACAATAATTGTTTCACTTCTTCCACACTTACTTTACGGATTTCAAATGTCTTTCAGAACTTGATCAGTTATACTTAGATGTGTAATGTCAGCGATTGTTGCTAGCATGTCATGCCTAAGTTTGCTTATCTTGCCAATTAAGAAATCATGAAAGTAATTGGCAATATCAGTGGGTTTTGTGATGAATGAGCCATCTGATTCAATGAATGATGGAGCTGATTTTGCCATTTAAGGTGCTCCAAAGCTTTTTACTATCATTCTTTATGTCATTTATCTTTGTTTCATAGTACAGTTTTTCATCTTTTTATCCAGTTTAGTCACATGATTTCTCAATGTGCAGTATGTTTGCCAATCGGTTGTGCAGCCAGACTTATTTGCCGTTCCTTTTACTTCATCCCTCTCAACCATAACATTTTTCAATTCCTCATCAATCTACTAGGATTTAACCAACAATGCAGTTGAAGAAATAGAGTTACGAAAATATTTTCATCTAAATATTTATTTAAATAATTTACATTCAGGGCAGTTAGGGGGACATAAATTTGCTTACTTACATAGTGTCTTCCAATGCCCTTAGGATAATGTACATTTGCTGAAGCATTATGGCAACTCAGCAATACAATGGCAGGGATTATCTGAGCAGGGCTTGGGTCATTGACAAACCATCTTACTGTAAAGTGTCTGTAAATCTTTCTGCATCTTATATTAATTAAGGTAGGGAGTCAATATGTCTGCTTAGTGCTCACAATATTTTTATATTTTTATATTTTTATATATTTTTTATTTAACTATGCAAGTCAGCTAAGAACAAATTCGTATTTACAATGACGGCCTACCCCAGCCAAACCCTAACCCTGGTGACCCTGGGCCAATTGTGTTCGCCGCCCTATGGGACTCCCAATCACTGCCAGTTGTGATACAGCCTGGAATCTAACCAGTGTGTATCACAACCGGCCGTGATTGGGAGTCCCATAGGGCAGCGTACAATTGGTTGAGCGTCGTCCGGGCTAGGGTTTGGCAGGGGTAGGCCGTCACAGTAGGGAAACCATAGAACCCAACAGAGATTCCCAACCCCATGTCTGATGAGGAATACACTTTGTGCAGAAGAAACTCCCTGCGTGTGCATCCCAAATGGCACACTATTCCCTTAATAGTGCACTACTTTTGTAAAGGGGTCATAGAGCTCTGGTCAAAAGTAGGGCACTATATAGGAGATAGGGTGCCATTTGGGATGCAGACTGTGACTCTTAATCAGAGAGTTGCTGTGCTCCTGACAGGTAGCTTAAGTACTCTCCATTAGGGCACTACGGTCGTCCCAAAAGGTACCCTATTCCCTATATAGTGCACTAATTTTGACCAGAACCCTGATTAAAAGTAGTGCGCTACATAGAGAATAGAGTGCCTTTTGGGACACCACTCCCATCTTTCTCCAAAGAGTGCAGTTACAGACCGGTCCACCCACATCGCCTGCATGGCATTAATCACACAGCAGCAGAGCTACGATAGAGTGGGTGTGCGTGCGTGCGTGTGTGTGTGCGAATGCGTGTGTGTGTGTTAAAATAATTCCATTGTTGGAATTGAATACTATAAGAATACTTTTTTTTACAGTTATTCAACTATAAATTACAAAAGTTATGATAGATTGTCTGAAGATTCCGGTAACTTTGGTAAATTACCGGTAGCTTTGCCACCCTAATTAGGAGCCATTAAGTTGCCAAACTGAATCAACGAGTCTCTTTTTCACCTAAATTAAAGAGGCATCCTTTAATGGTGTGACTTCTCTCCTGCAGATAATGTGATGAGGGTGTGGGCGTTGGGAGAGCGCCAGAGCACTCGTTCTCTCAGTGTGTGTGTGAGTGAGTGAGTGAGTGAGTGAGTGAGTGAGTGAGTGAGTGTGTGTGTGTGTGTGTGTGTGTGTGTGTGTGTGTGTGTGTGTGTGTGTGAGTGAGTGAGTGAGTGTGTGTGTGTGTGTGTGTGTGTGTGTGTGTGTGTGTGTGTGTGTGTGTGTGTGTGTGTGTGTGTGTGTGTGTGTGTGTGGTGTGTGTGTGTGTGTGTGTGTGTGTTTGTGTGTGTGTGTGTGTGTGTGTGTGGTGTGTGTGTGTATGTGGTGTGTGTGTGTTGTGTGTGTGTGTGTGTGTGCGTACGTGCACGCAGAGAACATGTCAGCTCTGAGGTGAGCAGCAGAAGGGGGTTATATAACCAAACGGGACGCAGTCCTCCATGTGTGTGTGCATGTGTGTATGTTGCACAATTTCAAAGATATGCAAATTAACTCACATTGGATATTATTGTATAATTGAAACCCATCATTATCTAGTGATGAGAGTTTGTTTGCAAATGTAATTTGTGAACCTTTGACCGTCTAATTTACACAAACCAATTACAGGCATCATAATGGTAAGTTCTGCACATATATATGCATATTGCATGCTATTACTAGGTAATGTGTTGTATCGCAAAGCAGGACTACAAAGGACATTGCGTCTACAACATGAACAGACCAACTGCATTGAACAAAAGCCGGTGGGGGATGTAGATGTATTGAGATAAAAATTACCCAGCATTCCCTGCATGGCTAATGCATTTGTCGATCATTTGAACGGAGGCTGTAGTCAGAAGATTAATCAACTTCTTCAGAGGTCACGATCTGGTAACGCGACGGATGGAGACATTTTACTGAACATGGCGTCAGTTACAGAGCATGCATTCCAAACATACCCTATTCCCTTTACCGTGCACTACAAAGGGTTCTTGTCAAAAGTAGTGCACTACAAAGGGTTCTTGTAAAAAGTAGTGCACTACATAGGGAATAGTGTGCTGTTTGAGTCTTTATAACAGAAGGGAATTCACTTTTTCATATGATTAGTATGTTAATAATGTGAGGGTAACATTCGCTCAGGGTATAGTGCTCACACACACACACGCACAAACGACACACATGACACACATGACACATACGCAGAGCAGCATGCTTCATAGAACCCATTCATACTGCTGACATTTTTTGCCAGGCGGTTTATCAGAGGAGACAGTATGCAGAGTTCACGCTTCAAATACAGAATGCACAATGTACTACTGCAGCCCTTTATCAAACCAAATCACAATGTACTACTGCAATCCTTTATCAAACCAAATCACAATGTACTACTGCAACCCTTTATCAAACCAAATCACAATGTACTACTGCAACCCTCTATCAAACCAAATCACAATGTACTACTGCAACCCTTTATCAAACCAAATCACAATGTACTACTGCAACCTTCTATCAAACCAAATCACAATGTACTACTGCAACCCTCTATCAAACCAAATCACAATGTACTACTGCAACCCTTTATCAAACCAAATCACAATGTACTACTGCAACCTTCTATCAAACCAAATCACAATGTACTACTGCAACCCTCTATCAAACCAAATCACAATGTACTACTGCAACCCTCTATCAAACCAAATCACAATGTACTACTGCAACCCTTTATCAAACCAAATCACAACGTACTACTGCAACTCTCTATCAAACCAAATCACAATGTACTACTGCAACCCTTTATCAAACCAAATCACAATGTACTACTGCAACCCTTTATCAAACCAAATCACAATGTACTACTGCAACCCTTTATCCAACCAAATCACAATGTACTACTGCAGCCCTATCATACTAAATAAAAACAACTAATTAATGCAAAGCACAAAGCTATTTGTGTTGGGACGTGTCCAGCATATCACAGCGTTTATTGTGTCCAATTACATCAACATGGTTGCTACAGAACAGGATCCCTCCCCTGGGATTCAGAAGGGGCCAAAACACACACACACACACACACACACACACACACACACACACACACACACACACACACACACACACACACACACACACACACACACACACACACACACACACACACACACACACACACACACACACACACACACTGTATATTTCCAGTTCTATATTCTCCTCAAACATAGTCTACCTCTTTTAACAATTCAAAGGAGTTCTGTCAGTAGAGAGCTACCGTGTGTTACCCCTATGTCACCACTTCCGCCGAAGTCGGTCCCTCTCCTTGTTCGGGCGGCGTTCGGCGGTCGACGTCACCGACCTTCTAGCCATCGCCGATCCACTTTTCATTTTCCATTGGTCTTGTCTTTGTTTTATACACACCTGGTTTCTATTCACCAATTACATGTTCATTATTTAACCCTCTGTTTTTCGCATGTTTGTGTGTGTTATTGTTCATATCTATGCAGTCCATTTGGTGGACTTGGTATTGTTACTACGTTGTGTTGTAAATTACGTTGTGTTGCTCATCTCTGCTGTCCTGCGCCTGACTCTTTCCACCAACTACACCATGCATTCTGACACCCTAACAAGCATTCTCCCTCGCTAAGCTGCAGCTGTGTGTGTGTGTGTGTGTGTGTGTGTGTGTGTGTGTGTGTGTGTGTGTGTGTGTGGGTGTGTGTGTGTGTGTGTGTGTGTGTAGAGCTGAAGAGGGTGATATTCAAAGAGCACACAGCATGAGATAGTGTCGTCTGTGTTTGAATGCACTACTTTGCTACTGTATTAATGTATTACTGTAATAGTGTATTACCGTATTACTGTATTACTGCATTACCATATTACTGTGCTTCTGTTGTTGGTACATGGATGTAAGACATGTCCCAAATGGCACCATTCTCTCTACATAGTGCACTACTTTTGACCAAGGCCCATAGAGATCTGGTCAAAAGTAGAGCACTATAGAGGAAATAGGGTGCGATTTGGGATGCAGCCTTTGATTGTTGCTATAGTAACATCCCAGAGGGTGTGTATGGGTGAGTGGATCATTAACACTCTGCCCTGGGATTTCTCTTAGCCTCAGATGTCTGATAAATTGTGTTACAGCTTGATACATTTAATATATACAGAACCAGACAAAAGTTTGTTTTCCAAACCTTTGACTGGTACTGTATATATAAAAAAGGATGGAGGTTGATAGAGAGGAGTACATGTACTGTGTATATATATATATATATATGTTCCTAATGTGTTGTATACTCAGTTCAAATGGAAACATAAACACACCCCAGGCACCAATACATCTTGGCTGTTTAATAAGCTCTACATGAATCTAGAGGATACCAGATAACAACATAAACATACCACATGTACCAATACATCTTGGCTGTTTAATAAGCTCTAGTCTACAACAATCAAGAGGATATCAGATAGAAACCCTAGCATAGGCTGATAATGAATGTCCTCTAGTCATAACATAGAGACCTAATGGTCAAGCATCTCCCTCCCCTTCAATAGATCATAATTTTTTGTCTGGCACACCCCTTTTTAATCCAAAGTGACTTACAAGCATGCGTGCATACATTGTATGTAATGGAGATCTATGTATTTGTGTTCTAGTGTGTTCTAGATTGTGTTGTAGTGTGTTCTAGTGGTGCTGTAATACCTCTGGAGACATGCAGCCACATCAGAGAGAATCACACCACAGCTGTTTTACTACCATAATTGAAAACCCATTAAATGGACTTGCTCAGCCAATCATTCACATTTAGTGTGTGTGTGTGTGTGTGTGTGTGTACCCTCTCGATGGTTCATGGTTATTACGCTCCCTAAGATCTTACATTGTACTATAGATGATGAATTATCAGGGAGAACTTGGTCTTCCCTCCGTCTCATTACCTCTCTCTCTCATTTCCTCTCTCTCATTACCTCTCTCTCTGTCTCATTACCTCTCTCTCTGTCATTACCTCTATCTGTCATTACCTCTCCCTCTGTCTCATTACCAATCTCTGTCATTACCTCTCTCTCTCTCTCATTACCTCTCTCTGTCATTACCTCTCTCTGTGTCACGTATCCCTCCGGAACTGTCATTGCGCACACCAGGCCCCAATTAGCAATCAGTAGTGTTTGCATATATGTGCCCTTTGGTTTTCCATTGTGCTGTCGATTATTATTCTATGTCCGTTGGTGCATGTGAGTACCTGTGCTGTGTGTTTTGGGTTTCGTGCCATGTTGGATTGCGCACATGATTCCGGGCCTCGTCCTGTGTTTTGATCATTGTGCGCGTCTGTATTTATTCCAGGTACTCCTTGCTATTTAGTTTTGGGTTTCAACCCTGTGTTTTTTGTATACGTGTTTGTTTCTCTTTCGTCCCTGTGCCTTTACACGGCACGCTGTAATGTGGGCAAATAAAAACCCATATTACGCATTCCTGCGCTTGTCTCCCGATCCATTCATACCAATGTGACACTCTGTCATTACCTCTCCCTCTGTCTCATTACCTCTCTGTCATTACCTCTCTCATTACCTCTCTCTCTCATTACCTCTCTCTCTCTCATTACCTCTCTGTCTCATTACCCCTCTCTCTCTCTGTCTCTGTCTCTCAATTCATTTTCAATTCAAGGGTTTATTGGCATGGGAAACATATGTTTACATTGCCAAAGCAAGTAGAAATGTGTGACCTGTGGCAATAGATATGTGAGTTTATAAAAATTTGTTTTCAAATCTGAGGGAAATCCTGCTAAATGTAGGTTAGGAAGTGCAGCTCAGTTTCCACCTCATTTTGTGGGCAGTGTGCACATAGCCTGTCTTCTCTTGAGAGACAGGTTTACCTACGGCAGCCTCTATCGATATCAAGGCTATACTCACGAGTCTGTACATAGTCAAAGGTTTGCTTAAGTTTGGGTCAGTCACAGTGGTCAGGTATTCTGCCACTGTGTACTCTCTGTTTGGGCCAAAACGTGTCTTTTTGTTTTCTCCTGATTTCTAGTTGTGTTACTGTTGCAGTCCTGGCGCTCTGTGGGGTCTGTTTGTGTTAATGAACAGAGCCTCAGGACCAGCTTGCTTTGGGGACTCTTCTCCGGGTTCATCTCTCTGTAGATGATGGCTTTGTTATAGAAGGTTTGGGAAGCACTTCATTTTAGGTGGTTGTAGAATTTAACTTCTTAGGGATCGGCGCACGAGGTGACCGTTTTGGAGAGCCTGGCGTGCCCAAAGTAAAATGCCTCCCATTCATATATATATACTATTCCACTGTTATGAAACATGTGTATATATATACTATACCACTGTTATGAAACATTAGTTTACATACTATGAAACTGTTATGAAACATGAGTTTATATACTATACCACTGTTATGAAACATGAGTTTATATACTATACCACTGTTATGAAACATGAGTTTATATGCTATACCACTGTTATGAAACATGAGTTTATATACTATATCACTGTTATGAAACATGAGTTTATATACTATATCACTGTTATGAAACATGCGTTTGTATACTATACAACTGTTATGAAACATGAGTTTATATACTATACAACTGTTATGAAACATTAGTTTATATACTATACAACTGTTATGAAACATGAGTATATATACTATACAATTGTTATGAAACATGAGTTTATATACTATACAACTTTTATGAAACATGAGTTTATATACTATACCACTGTTATGAAACATGAGTTTATATACTATATCACTGTTATGAAACATGCGTTTGTATACTATACAACTGTTATGAAACATGAGTTTATATACTATACAACTGTTATGAAACATTAGTTTATATACTATACAACTGTTATGAAACATGAGTATATATACTATACCACTGTTATGAAACGTTTTGGAGAGCCTGGCGTGCCCAAAGTAAAATGCCTCCCATTCATATATATATACTATTCCACTGTTATGAAACATGTATATATATACTATACCACTGTTATGAAACATTAGTTTATATACTATGAAACTGTTATGAAACATGAGTTTATATACTATACAACTGTTATGAAACATGAGTTTATATACTATACCACTGTTATGAAACATGAGTTTATATACTATACAACTGTTATGAAACATGAGTATATATACTATACAACTGTTATGAAACATTAGTTTATATACTATACCACTGTTATGAATCATGAGTTTATATACTATACAACTGTTATGAAACATTAGTTTATATACTATACAACTGTTATGAAACATTAGTTTATATACTATACAACTGTTATGAAACATGAGTATATATACTATACCCCTGTTATGAAACGTTTTGGAGAGCCTGGCGTGCCCAAAGTAAAATGCCTCCCATTCATATATATATACTATTCCACTGTTATGAAACATGTATATATATATACTATACCACTGTTATGAAACATGAGTTTATTTACTATAGCACTGTTATGAAACATTAGTTTATATACTATATCACTGTTATGAAACATGAGTATATATACTATACCACTGTTATGAAACATGAGTTTATATACTATACCACTGTTATGAATCATGAGTTTATATACTATACCACTGTTATGAAACATTAGTTTATATACTATACAACTGTTATGAAACATGAGTTTATATACTATACCACTGTTATGAATCATGAGTTTATATACTATACCACTGTTATGAAACATTAGTTTATATACTATACAACTGTTATGAAACATGAGTATATATACTATACAACTGTTATGAAACATGAGTTTATATACTATACCACTGTTATGAAACATGAGTTTATATACTATACCACTGTTATGAAAATTGAGTTTATATACTATACCACTGTTATGAAACATGAGTTTATATACTATACCACTATTATGAAACATGAGTTTATATACTATACCACTGTTATGAAACATGAGTTTATATACTATACCACTGTTATGAAACACGAGTTTATATACTATACCACTGTTATGAAACATGAGTTTATATACTATACCACTATTATGAAACATGAGTTTATATACTATACCACTGTTATGAAACATGAGTTTATATACTATACCACTGTTATGAAACATGAGTTTATATACTATACCACTATTATGAAACATGAGTTTATATACTATACCACTGTTATGAATCATGAGTTTATATACTATACCACTATTATGAAACATGAGTTTATATACTATACCACTGTTATTACCACTGGATTATGACAATACAACAGTTTATTATTAAACAATAAGGTACGAGGTGGTGTGGTATTTAGCCTTTGGCTAAGGGCTGTTCTTAGGCATGACAAAATGTGGAGTGGCCATATACCACATATCCCGAGGTGCCTTGTTCCTACCAATGTAATTATAACAGTAAAAATAATTGTTTTGTCATACCTGTGGTATACTTTTAGGCAATCAGCACTCAGGGCTCGAACCACCTAGTTTATAATAGCGTTTAAATAACAAAAAAGATAGCCAGTAAAATGTTTTCTTAAAAGGCAAGTACATCCAGCATTAACCCTCTAGACATTGTTGTTGGTTATATAACGGTTATTTGTTTTGACCTTCATTGGACAGAACTGAGGTCTTCATTACCTGACTGCTTGAAAGTCTTTGAGACGTGGGTGCTAAAACATACACACACATCAACACACACACACAAACACAACACACACAATCTCACACACACACACACACAGACGTGGGCGCCAAAAGTTCCCTTACGATGCTCTTATCTCTGTTGCTCGGGCTAATGATGACTTGTGTAAATTGCGAGGCAATCTTGAGAGTCAAGCATCAGAGGCAAGTGCACCACTGTGATTTAGAGAAGTGTGTGTGTGTGTGTGATTTAGAGAAGTGTGTGTGTGTGTGTGATTTAGAGAAGTGTGTGTGTGTGTGTGTGTGTGATTTAGAGTAGTTTGAAGGAGAAGTGTTATTGCGTCTGCATTTGAAGTGGTGGTATGTACTTAAAGCATGCAGAGAGTTTGATGAGAGGTTGTGTTGTGATGATTTCAGGGCCAATATGTGACTCGTTAAAGGAGACTAGGCATATGTCGCATGTCACTACTTCACAGGAGAACCATTTGAACTAAAACTTTTTTTTAATCCAAATTACGTTTTGTGGCAGAAATGCCTTCTGGAACATGTGAACTTTCATCTGCCTTAATAACAATCTTGCATGTACAAATAAAAATTTTAAATTACGAGCCTAGTTGGTTTAGCCATGGAAAAAGACAGGAACCATCCCGCTAGCCATGATTGGCTGAGATAATGGATTGGCTGGACATGCCGAGCGATGAGTTTGGATTGGTCTGCCATGTAGTACGCTTCTGTCTATAACATGAGCTGGTCAGAATGTGTAGGTAATCCTTTCTAACGCAGCTTTGAAATCAGTGGAATGCCTGGTGTATTTAGAGTATGATATCTAAGGAGATGAAGAAAATTCTGGCTTTTGATTGAAAATATGCAGAGGGAGTCGAAAAGAGCACACACAGAAGGCTGTATAAAACATCTGTCTCCAGACGACATCTTCAAACGAAGGGTAACCATGGAATCCGTGACAGAGAGGGAGAAGCGTCCATCCATTTAAACGGGTAAGACAGTCTAGCTAGCTACATTTTCAGATATTACACATTTCTAATTTAGCCAGAAAGTGGTTTTCATTTCAAGTTAAAGTGTACTGTTAGCTATCTAGCTAACGTTAGCTGGCTGGCTTGCTAGCTAACGCATTATGTGTATGATCTGTGCAGTAATATTATTTGTATCTCAGTTCCATTTGCATTGTTAGTTATAGCCTAATGTTAGCTAGCTAGCTAACATTGAACATGGTTGGTTAGCTACCTGCAGATTCATGCAGGGTAGTGACGTTATGAGTTGGGATTATGGTTAATTGTTTAACTAGCTAGTTACTTGTCTAAACAAAAGACTCCACTATGTAGGTAACCATTTCAATAGAATATTCATGATGTCATTGCGACAACTGTTGATAGCCGTAGCTGGTAAATTCTCTCTGGCTATCTACTCAAGAGAGCAAGAGAGCAGAATACTGACGAATATATGAATACTTGACTAATATATGAATGCTCAACACCCGTTGAATATGGTCGGTGTCAGTAAACTATGGGGAAAAAAGCATAATTAAATTGTTGCCAGCAGCACAGTTACAGTCACCAACGCTCTGGATAACATAAAAACAGCCTAACCAGCTCTGCTAAGGAGAGTAAAATGGTCAGAGTGAGCTGTTCTCTCATTTGTGTCTGGAAGTAGCTAGCAAGCTAGCCAACGTTCGCAAGTTAGTGTGCGTACTTGACTGCTGTTGTTAGGTCAGAACACTGTTGTTAGGTTGGATAAACCCTACTTCCACTAGCATCACTACTCTGGACGGTTCTGACTTAAGTGTCTGGTTAGACTGTAAACTCTCCTTCCAGACTCACATTAAGCATCTCCAATCCAAAATTAAATCTAGAATCAACAATCCTATTCCGCAACAAAGTCTCCTTCACTCATTCTGCCAAACATACCCTCGTAAAACTGACTATCCTACCGATCCTTGACTTCGGCGATGTTATTTACAAAATAGCCTCCAACACCCACTGGCTCCAGGTCATTAGCTCAGCTCACTGGTCACCATAGCAACGCCCACCCGTAGCACACGCTCCAGCAGGTATATTTCACTGGTCATCCCCAAAGCCAACACTTCCTTTGGCCGCTTTTCCTTCCAGTTCTCTGCTGCCAATGACTGGAACGAGTTACTAAAATCACTGAAGCTGGAGTCTTATATCTCCCTCTCTAACTTTAACCATCAGCTGTCAGAGCAGCTTGCTGATCACTGTACATGTACACAGCCAATCTGTACATAGCACACCCAACTACCTCATCCCCATATTGTTACTTATCCTCTTGCTCTTTTCCACCCCAGTATCTCTACTTGCACATCATCATCGGCACATCTATCACTCCAGTGTTAATGCTAAATTGTAATTATTTCAACTCTATGGCCTATTTATTGCCTTACCTCCCTACTCTTCTACATTTCCACATACTGTACATAGATTTTTCTATTGTGTTATTGACTGTACGTTTATGTTTATGTGTTTATGTGTTTATGTGTTTATGTGTAACTCTGTGTTGTTGTTTTTGTCGCACTGCTTCGCTTTATCTTGGCCAGGTTACAGTTGTAAATGAGAACTTGTTCTCAACTGGCCTACCTGGTTAAATAAAAGTTGTTTTAAATAACAAAACATTTAAGGGCCATTTTCTCAAAAGTGAGGTTACAAGTTGATCAACTTTCAAAGCAGAATTACTTTCTCATTGTTCCTCAACTGTAGTGTATGATATACCATTTTCTACTTTCATCCAACGTAAAAAACACAGTTTCAAGTTTTGCTTCATAAGACCAAATCGAGCCGGTCCATCACATATGTGGTCAAAACTGAAAAAAACAGTGAAAAATAAATGTAGTGACTACAGTGTGTGTGTCGCAAGTGTGTGTGTTACCAGTGTGTGTGTTACCAGTGTGTGTGTTACCAGTGTGTGTGTTGCCAGTGTGTGTGTCTCAAGTGTGTCTGTGTCGCCAGTCATAGCTGCTAGCTACCTGTGAGCCCACAGCGTCCCAGTGGTCCATTAGCATAGGCTCATTTAAACAGGAGCACTCCCTCATCTCTGGGCCCTGGAGTAAAGGCAGAACAGATGGCTGTGTGCGTGTATGTGTGTGTCTGTGTCTGTGTCTTGTGTGTACTTGCATGCATGCGTGTGTGTGCATTGTGCGTGTGTATGTGTACATCAAAAATCTAATCATATACAGGGGGGTACCGGTACAGAGTCAATGTGCGGGGGCACCGGTTAGTCAAAGTAATTGAGGTAATATGTACATGTAGGTAGAGTTTTTAAAGTGACTATGCATAGATAATAACAGAGAGTAGCAGCAGGGTAAAAGGGGGCAATGCAAATATTCTGGGTAGCCATTTGATTAGATGTTCAGGAGTCTTATGGCTTGGGGGTAGAAGCTGTTTAGAAGCCTCTTGGACCTAGACTTGGCGCTCCGGTAACGCTTGCCGTGCGGTAGCAGAGTGAACAGTCAATGATTAGGGTGGCTGGAGTCTTTGACAATTTTTAGGGCCTTCCTCTGACACCGCCTGGTATAGAAATCCTGGATGGCAGGAAGCTTGGCCCCAGTGACGTACTGGCCGTACGCACTACCCTCTGTAGTGCCTTGCGGTCGGAGACCTGGTAGTTGCCATACCAGGCAGTGATAAAACCAGTCAGGATGCTCTCGATGATGCAGCTGTAGAACTTTTGAGGATCTGAGGACCCATGACAAATCTTTTCAGTCTCCTGGGGGGAAATAGGTTTAGTCGTGCCCTCTTCACGACTGTCTTGGTGTGCTTGGACCATGTTAGTTTGTTGGTGATGTGGACACCAAGGAACTTGAAGCTCTCAACCTGCTCCACTACAGCCCCGTTGATGAGAATGGGGGTGTGCTCAGTCCTCATTTTCCTGTAGTCCACAATCATCTCCTTTGTCTTGATCACTTTGAGGGAGAGGTTGTTGTCCTCGCACCACACTGCCAGGTCTCTGACCTCCTCCCTATAGGCTGTCTTGTCGTTGTCGGTGATCAGGCCTACCACTGTTGTGTCATCGGCAAACTTAATGATGGTGTTGGAGTCGTGCCTGGCCCGTGCAGTCATGAGTGAACAGGGAGTACAGGAGGGGACTGAGCACGCACCACTGAGGGGCCCCTGTGTTGAGGATCAGTGTGGCGGATGTGTTGTTACCTACCCTTACCATCTGGGAGGTGTTTAGTCCCAGAGTCCTTAGCTTATTGATGAGCTTCGAGGGCACTATGGTGTTGAACTCTGAGCTGTAGTCAATGAATAGCATTCTCACATAGGTGTTCCTTTTGTACAGGTGGGAAAGGGCAGTGTGGAGTGCAATAGAGATTGCATCATCTGTGGATCTGTTAGGGCGGTATGCAAATTAGAGAGGGTCTAGGGTTTCTGGAATAATGGTGTTGATGTGAGCATTGACCAGCCTTTCAAAGCCCTTCATGGCTACAGACATGAGTGCTACGGGTCGGTAGTCATTTAGTCAGCTTACCTTTGTGTTCTTGGGCACAGGGACTATGGTGGTCTGCTTAAAACATGTTGGTATTAGACTCGGACAGGGAGAGGTTAAAAATGTCAGTGAAGACAGTTGCCAGTTGGTCAGCGCATGCTCGGAGTACACGTCCTGGTAATCCGTCTGGCCCTGTGTCCTTTTGAATGTTGACCTGTTTAAAGGTCTTACTCACATCGGCTGTGGAGAGCGTGATCACACAGTCTTCCGGAACATCTGGTGCTCTCTTGCATGTTTTCGTGCTATTTGCCTCGAACCGAGCATTGAAATAGTTTAGCTCGTCTGGCAGGCTCGTATCACCGGGCAGCTCTCGGCTGTGCTTCCCTTTGTAGCTCCTTGAAAGCGGCAGCTCTAGCCTTTAGCTCAGTGCGGATGTTGCCTGTAATCCATGGCTTCTGGTTGGGGTATGTACGTACACAGTCACTGTGGGGACGACGTCATTGATGCACTTATTGATGAAGCTAATGACTGACGTGGTGTACTCCTCAATGCCATCGGAAGAACCCCGCAACATATTCCAGTCATGTAGCTTAGCGTCTGCTTCATTTTACCACTTTTTTATTGACCGAGTCACTGGTGCGTCCTGCTTTAATTTTTGCTTGTAGGGGGAGGGACAGCTTTGTATGCATCTCTGTGTGTGGAGTAAAGGGGGTCCAGAGGTTTTTTCTCTCTGGTTGCACCCCCCTATCCACATCGAGGGGACAGTAGTGGAGAAGGTGGAAAGTTTTAAGTTCTTCGGCATACACATCACGGACAAACTGAATTGGTCCACCCACACAGACAGCGTGGTGAAGAAGGCGCAACAGCGCCTCTTCAACCTCAGGAGGCTGAAGAAATTCGGCTTGTCACCAAAATCAGTCACAAACTTTTACAGATGCACAATCGAGAGCATCCTGTCGGGCTGTATCACCGCCTGGTACGGCAACTGCTCCGCCCACAACCGTAAGGCTCTCCAGAGGGTAGTGAGGACTGCACAACGCATCACCGAGGGTAAACTACCTGCCCTTCAGGACACCTACACCACCCGATGTCACAGGAAGGCCAAAAAGATCATCAAGGACAACAACCATCTGAGCCACTGCCTGTTCACCCCGCTATCATCCAGAAGGCGAGGTCAGTACAGGTGCATCAAAGCTGGGACCGAGAGACTGAAAAACAGCTTCTACCTCAAGGCCATCAGACTGTTAAACAGCCATCACTAACATTGAGTGGCTGCTGCCAACATACTGACTTAAATCTCTAGCCACTTTAAACATAGGAATTGGATGTAACAATGTATCACTAGCCACTTTAAACAATTTTGTACATAATGTTTACGTATCCGACATACTCATATCAAATGTATACACTGTACTCTAAACCATCTACTGAATCTTGCCTATGCCGTTCAGCCATCGACCCAAATCTCTAGCCACTTTAATAATTATAAATGGATGAAATAATGTATCACTAGCCACTTTAAACAATGCCATTTATATAATGTTTACATATCCTACATTACTCATCTCATATATATATATGTGTATGTACTGTACTCCATACCATCTACTGCATCTTGCCTATGCCGGTCAGCCATCGCTCATCCATATATTTATATGTACATACTCGTATTCATTCCTTTACTCTTGTGTGTATAAGGTAGTTGTTGTGAATTTGTTAGATTACTTGTTAGATACTACTGCGTGGTCGGAACTAGAAGTACAAGCATTTCGCTACATTCGCATTAACATCTGCTAACCATGTGTATGTGACAAATAACATTTGATTTGATTTGATTTGATAACATGCTATCTGTCTGTCTGTCTTCCTCTATCTATCTGTCTCTGGCTCCACCTCTGTCTGTCTGTCTGTCTTCCTTCCTCTCTCTATCTGTCTCTGTGGCTCCAACTCTGTCCGTCTGTATGTCTGTCTGTCTTCCTCTCTATCTGTCTCTGTGGCTCCACCTCTATCTGTCTGTCAGTCTGTCTGTCTGTCTGTCTTCCTCTCTCTCTCTGTCTGTCTCTGTGGCGCCAACTCTGTCTGTCTATCTGTCTGTCAACATCTCCCTCTCCCTCTCCGTCTTTGCTCTGCCTGCTGTGTCGCTCACATTTTTGTCTTACTCCATCTGTGTTTATCACTTTCTGTCTTTGTCTCTTGCTTTCTGTCTGCCTGCCTGCCTGCCTGCCTGTCTGTCTGTCTGTCTGTCTGTTAAATACCAGAACCATCCAGCAACTGACATTGATACAAAACCATATCCCAGCACACCCAAACCTCAACAAGGCAAAACAGCAAGGCAGAGTTAATAACAAAAACAAATCCACTCAGAAGCTATGGGCTCAAACAAGAGAAGACCTACAACTACAGTACCCAGGCTGACCTTTGGCCATTTGTGTCTGTCTCTTTCTTCTAAGGGAAATACCATCTTTCTTAGAGAGATTTATATGTCCCGGCACTCTGAAGCAGAGGGAAACAGTGGAGGATGAGGGTTTGGGCTGAGATAAGATGGAGGACAAGTGTGAGTGGGACAGAGAAAGACACACAGAGAGAGAGAGAGAGAGAGAGAGAGAGAGAGTGGGAGAAGAGAAAGAAATCCATTAAATTCTGTTGAAATATTAAGTAAATATATCCATCTGCTTTCACATATTTTTTCCCATGTATTTGTATTAGGTAAAATACCTACTGAAAGGTTTATCTCATATTGGATTCCACCATGTGGAGAGAGAGGGGTCACTTGGTCTGTCTTCCTCTAACGCCTGCTTTTCTCATGTCTATGTTCATATACACGATTTAGCTTTTTAGTCTTCTCTCTCTCTCTCTCTCTCTCTCTCTCTCTCTCTCTCTCTCTCTCTCTCTCTAAACCACTGCAGACTCAGGTGTACTACCTAGCTCTAGTTGTATTTCACACAAGCTCAAGCATAGAGATGAATAGGAAAGTAGTCATTGGTGTGATAATGATGGGCACACACACACACACACGTCATTGGTGTGATTGTGATCATGATGGAGAAGTAGATGTGGAGGATTCCTCAGCTAATACTGTAATTAGCTCTAGAGCCCTTGACTAGATTTTTTACTTTACTTCACCAGAAAGCCATCAATTTGAAACCTCTAGTGATAAAAGAATGTACTAGTGTGTGTGCGTACGCATGTGTGCGTATGTGTGTGTGCATGTGAGCGTAGGGGTAGGAGTGCATGAGTATATGGATGTGTGTGTGTAATTCTCCCGCTCGTGAGTGTCACAACTCTTGTGATGTGGAGTTGTGGTAGAGGACAGGTTATTATTTCCTATAATCTAGAGGAGGCTTGTGGCAGCAGTAAGACCCTCAGGAGATAAAGAACCCTGCTGGTCTCTCCAGAGAGCATTTCAAGTGTGAGTGTGGTAGATGTTTTTTTCGTTCCAAATGGCACCCTATTCCCTATGTAGTACACTTCTTTTGACCAGATCATATTTAAATTCTAATGCCACTCGAGCCCCTGCTTCAGTCACAGGAGATGCAGAATTAGCAGCTGTGACATGCATAGCGACATCAGTCGATCTAGCGAAGGGAAAAACAGGTAAATAGTTTGGCAGTATTAGAGGGATATATATGAAGTAATTTGCCTGTCAATGGGACCTAGCATCCCAAATGGCACCCTATTCCTTGTGTAGTGAACTTGAGAGGCAGATCCAATTATTATACTAAATGTGTGGAATAAAAAGCTTTCATTCCAGTAGTGAAAGCCAGTATAGAGAAAGGCAGGTTGTCATAGCCAGTATAGAGAAAGGCAGGATGTCATAGCCAGTACAGTGAAAGGCAGGATGTCATAGTCAGTATAGAGAAAGGCAGGATGTCATAGCCAGTACAGTGAAAGGCAGGATGTCATAGTCAGTATAGAGAAAGGCAGGATGTCATAGCCAGTACAGTGAAAGGCAGGATGTCATAGTCAGTATAGAGAAAGGCAGGATGTCATAGCCAGTATAGAGAAAGGCAGGATGTCATAGCCAGTACAGTGAAAGGCAGGATGTCATAGCCAGTACAGTGAAAGGCAGGATGTCATAGCCAGTATAGTGAAAGGCAGGTTGTCATAGTCAGTATAGTGAAAGGCAGGATGTCATAGTCAGTATAGTGAAAGGCAGGATGTCATAGCCAGTATAGTGAAAGGCAGGATGTCATAGTCAGTATAGTGAAAGGCAGGATGTCATAGTCAGTATAGTGAAAGGCAGGATGTCATAGCCAGTATAGTGAAAGGCAGGATGTCATAGCCAGTATAGTGAAGGCAGGATGTCATAGCCAGTATAGTGAAAGGCAGGTTGTCATAGCCAGTACAGTGAAAGGCAGGATGTCATAGCCAGTATAGTGAAAGGCAGGTTGTCATAGTCAGTATAGTGAAAGGCAGGAAGTCATAGTCAGTATAGTGAAAGGCAGGATGTCATAGTCAGTATAGTGAAAGGCAGGATGTCATAGTCAGTATAGTGAAAGGTAGGATGTCATAGCCAGTATAGTGAAAGGTAGGATTTCATAGCCAGTATAGTGAAAGGCAGATTGGCATAGCCAGTATAGTGAAAGGTAGGATTTCATAGCCAGTATAGTGAAAGGCAGGATGTCATAGTCAGTATAGTGAAAGGTAGGATGTCATAGCCAGTATAGTGAAAGGCAGGTTGTCATAGCCAGTATAGTGAAAGGCAGGTTGTCATAGCCAGTATAGTGAAAGGCAGGATGTCATAGCCAGTATTATGAAAGGTAGGATTTCATAGCCAGTATAGTGAAAGGCAGGATGTCATAGCCAGTATAGTGAAAGGCAGGATGTCATAGCCAGTATTATGAAAGGTAGGATTTCATAGTCAGTATAGTGAAAGGTAGGATTTCATAGCCAGTATAGTGAAAGGTAGGATGTCATAGCCAGTATAGTGAAAGGCAGGATGTCATAGCCAGTATTATGAAAGGTAGGATTTCATAGTCAGTATAGTGAAAGGTAGGATTTCATAGCCAGTATAGTGAAAGGCAGGATGTCATAGTCAGTAAAGTGAAAGGCAGGTTGTCATAGCCAGTATAGTGAAAGGCAGGATGTCATAGTCAGTATAGTGAAAGGCACGTTGTCATAGTCAGAATAGTGAAAGGCAGGTTGTCATAGTCAGTATAGTGAAAAGCAGGTTGTCATAGCCAGTATAGTGAAAGGCAGGTTGTCATAGCCAGTAGAGTGAAAGGCAGTTTGTCATAGCCAGTATAGTGAAAGGCAGGATGTCAAAGTCAGTATAGTGAAAGGCAGTTTGTCATAGCCAGTATAGTGAAAGGCAGGATGTCATAGCCAGTAGAGTGAAAGGCAGGTTGTCAAAGTCAATATAGTGAAAGGCAGGATGGCATAGCCAGTAGAGTGAAAGGCAGGCTGTCATAGTCAGTATAGTGAAAGGCAGGATGGCATAGCCAGTAGAGTGAAAGGCAGGTTGTCAAAGTCAGTATAGTGAAAGGCAGTTTGTCATAGCCAGTATAGTGAAAGGCAGGATGTCATAGCCAGTAGAGTGAAAGGCAGGTTGTCAAAGTCAATATAGTGAAAGGCAGGATGGCATAGCCAGTAGAGTGAAAGGCAGGCTGTCATAGTCAGTATAGTGAAAGGCAGGATGGCATAGCCAGTAGAGTGAAAGGCAGGATGTCAAAGTCAGTATAGTGAAAGGCAGGTTGGCATAGCCAGTATAGTGAAAGGCGGGTTGTCATAGCCAGCATAGTGAATGGCAGGCTGTCATAGTCAGTATAGTGAAAGGCAGGATGTCAAAGTCAATATAGTGAAAGGCAGGATGTCATAGCCAGTAGAGTGAAAGGCAGGCTGTCATAGTCAGTATAGTGAAAGGCAGGATGGCATAGCCAGTATAGTGAAAGGCAGGTTGGCATAGCCAGTATAGTGAAAGGCAGGTTGTCATAGCCAGTATAGTGAAAGGCAGGATGTCATAGCCAGTATAGTGAAAGGCGGGTTGTCATAGCCAGCATAGTGAATGGCAGGCTGCCATAGTCAGTATAGTGAAAGGCAGGATGTCATTGCCAGTGTAGTGAAAGGCAGATTGGCATAGCCAGTATAGTGAAAGGCAGGATGTCATAGTCATTATAGTGAAAGGCAGGTTGTCATAGCCAGTATAGTGAAAGGCAGGATGTCATAGTCATTATAGTGAAAGGCAGGATGTCAAAGTCAGTATAGTGAAAGGCAGGTTGTCATAGTCAGTATAGTGAAAGGCAGGATGTCATAGTCAGTATAGTGAAAGGCAGGATGTCATAGTCAGTATAGTGAAGGCAGGATGTCATAGTCAGTATAGTGAAAGGCAGGATGTCATAGTCGGTATAGTGAAGGCAGGATGTCATAGTCAGTATAGTGAAGGCAGGATGTCATAGTCAGTATAGTGAAAGGCAGGATGTCATAGTCAGTACAGTGAAGGCAGGATGTCATAGTCAGTATAGTGAAAGGCAGGTTGTCATAGTCAGTATAGTGAAAGGCAGGATGTCATAGTCAGTATAGTGAAAGGCAGGTTGTCATAGTCAGAATAGTGAAAGGCAGGTTGTCATAGTCAGTATAGTGAAAAGCAGGTTGTCATAGCCAGTATATTGAAAGGCAGGTTGTCATAGCCAGTATAGTGAAAGGCAGGATGTCATAGCCAGTATAGTGAAAAGCAGGTTGTCATAGCGAGTATAGTGAAAGGCAGGATGTCATAGCCAGTATAGTGAAAGGCAGGATGTCATAGTCAGTATAGTGAAAGGCAGGATGTCATAGTCAGTACAGTGAAAGGCAGGATGTCATAGTCAGTATAGTGAAAGGCAGGATGTCATAGCCAGTATAGTGAAAGGCAGGATGTCATAGTCAGTATAGTGAAAGGCAGGATGTCATAGTCAGTATAGTGAAAGGCAGGATGTCATAGCCAGTATATTGAAAGGCAGGATGTCATAGTCAGTATAGTGAAAGGCAGGATGTCATAGCCAGTATATTGAAAGGCAGGATGTCATAGTCAGTATAGTGAAAGGCAGGATGTCATAGCCAGTATAGTGAAAGGTAGGATTTCATAGCCAGTATTGTGAAAGGCAGGATGTCATAGCCAGTATAGTGAAAGGTAGGATTTCATAGCCAGTATTGTGAAAGGCAGGATGTCATAGTCAGTAAAGTGAAAGGCAGGATGTCATAGTCAGTATAGTGAAAGGCAGGTTGTCATAGCCAGTATAGTGAAAGGCAGGTTGTCATAGCCAGTATAGTACAAGGCAGGATGTCATAGTCAGTAAAGTGAAAGGCAGGATGTCATAGTCAGTATAGTGAAAGGCAGGTTGTCAAAGTCAGTATAGTGAAAGGCAGGATGTCATAGCCAGTAGAGTGAAAGGCAGTTTGTCATAGCCAGTATAGTGAAAGGCAGGTTGGCATAGCCAGTATAGTGAAAGGCAGGTTGTCAAAGTCAGTATAGTGAAAGGCAGGATGTCATAGTCAGTACAGTGAAAGGCAGGATGTCATAGTCAGTATAGTGAAAGGCAGGTTGTCATAGCGAGTATAGTGAAAGGCAGGATGTCATAGCCAGTATAGTGAAAGGCAGGATGTCATAGTCAGTATAGTGAAAGGTAGGATGTCATAGCCAGTATAGTGAAAGGTAGGATTTCATAGCCAGTATAGTGAAAGGCAGATTGGCATAGCCAGTATAGTGAAAGGCAGGATGTCATAGTCAGTATAGTGAAAGGTAGGATGTCATAGCCAGTATTATGAAAGGTAGGATTTCATAGCCAGTATAGTGAAAGGCAGGATGTCATAGCCAGTATAGTGAAAGGTAGGATTTCATAGCCAGTATTGTGAAAGGCAGGATGTCATAGTCAGTAAAGTGAAAGGCAGGATGTCATAGTCAGTATAGTGAAAGGCAGGATGTCATAGTCAGTAAAGTGAAAGGCAGGATGTCATAGTCAGTAAAGTGAAAGGCAGGATGGCATAGCCAGTATATTGAAAGGCAGGTTGTCATAGCCAGTATAGTGAAAGGCAGGTTGTCATAGCCAGTATAGTACAAGGCAGGATGTCATAGTCAGTAAAGTGAAAGGCAGGATGTCATAGTCAGTATAGTGAAAGGCAGGTTGTCAAAGTCAGTATAGTGAAAGGCAGGATGTCATAGCCAGTAGAGTGAAAGGCAGTTTGTCATAGCCAGTATAGTGAAAGGCAGGTTGGCATAGCCAGTATAGTGAAAGGCAGGTTGTCAAAGTCAGTATAGTGAAAGGCAGGATGTCATAGTCAGTACAGTGAAAGGCAGGATGTCATAGTCAGTATAGTGAAAGGCAGGTTGTCATAGCGAGTATAGTGAAAGGCAGGATGTCATAGCCAGTATAGTGAAAGGCAGGATGTCATAGTCAGTATAGTGAAAGGTAGGATGTCATAGCCAGTATAGTGAAGGTAGGATTTCATAGCCAGTATAGTGAAGGCAGATTGGCATAGCCAGTATAGTGAAAGGCAGGATGTCATAGTCAGTATAGTGAAAGGTAGGATGTCATAGCCAGTATAGTGAAAGGTAGGATTTCATAGCCAGTATAGTGAAAGGCAGGTTGTCATAGCGAGTATAGTGAAAGGCAGGATGTCATAGCCAGTATTATGAAAGGTAGGATTTCATAGCCAGTATAGTGAAAGGCAGGATGTCATAGCCAGTATAGTGAAAGGTAGGATTTCATAGCCAGTATAGTGAAAGGCAGGATGTCATAGTCAGTAAAGTGAAAGGCAGGATGTCATAGTCAGTATAGTGAAAGGCAGGTTGTCATAGTCAGTATAGTGAAAGGCAGGTTGTCATAGCCAGTATAGTACAAGGCAGGATGTCATAGCCAGTACAGTGAAAGGCAGTTTGTCATAGCCAGTATAGTGAAAGGTAGGATTTCATAGCCAGTATAGTGAAAGGCAGGATGTCATAGTCAGTAAAGTGAAAGGCAGGATGTCATAGTCAGTATAGTGAAAAGCAGGTTGTCATAGCGAGTATAGTGAAAGGCAGGATGTCATAGTCAGTATAGTGAAAAGCAGGTTGTCATAGCGAGTATAGTGAAAGGCAGGATGTCATAGCCAGTATAGTGAAAGGCAGGATGTCATAGTCAGTATAGTGAAAGGTAGGATGTCATAGCCAGTATAGTGAAAGGTAGGATTTCATAGCCAGTATAGTGAAAGGCAGATTGGCATAGCCAGTATAGTGAAAGGGAGGATGTCATAGTCAGTATAGTGAAAGGTAGGATGTCATAGCCAGTATAGTGAAAGGTAGGATTTCATAGCCAGTATAGTGAAAGGCAGGTTGTCATAGCGAGTATAGTGAAAGGCAGGATGTCATAGCCAGTATTATGAAAGGTAGGATTTCATAGCCAGTATAGTGAAAGGCAGGATGTCATAGCCAGTATAGTACAAGGCAGGATGTCATAGTCAGTATAGTGAAAGGCAGGTTGTCATAGTCAGTATAGTGAAAAGCAGGTTGTCATAGCGAGTATAGTGAAAGGCAGGATGTCATAGCCAGTATAGTGAAAGGCAGGATGTCATAGTCAGTATAGTGAAAGGTAGGATGTCATAGCCAGTATAGTGAAAGGTAGGATTTCATAGCCAGTATAGTGAAAGGCAGATTGGCATAGCCAGTATAGTGAAAGGGAGGATGTCATAGTCAGTATAGTGAAAGGTAGGATGTCATAGCCAGTATAGTGAAAGGTAGGATTTCATAGCCAGTATAGTGAAGGCAGGTTGTCATAGCGAGTATAGTGAAGGCAGGATGTCATAGCCAGTATTATGAAAGGTAGGATTTCATAGCCAGTATAGTGAAAGGCAGGATGTCATAGCCAGTATAGTGAAAGGTAGGATTTCATAGCCAGTATAGTGAAAGGCAGGATGTCATAGTCAGTAAAGTGAAAGGCAGGATGTCATAGTCAGTATAGTGAAAGGCAGGTTGTCATAGTCAGTATAGTGAAAGGCAGGTTGTCATAGTCAGTATAGTACAAGGCAGGATGTCATAGCCAGTATAGTGAAAGGTAGGATTTCATAGCCAGTATAGTGAAAGGTAGGATTTCATAGCCAGTAAAGTGAAAGGCAGGATGTCATAGCCAGTATAGTGAAAGGTAGGATTTCATAGCCAGTATAGTGAAAGGCAGGATGTCATAGTCAGTATAGTGAAAGGTAGGATTTCATAGCCAGTATAGTGAAAGGTAGGATTTCATAGCCAGTATAGTGAAAGGTAGGATTTCATAGCCAGTAAAGTGAAAGGCAGGATGTCATAGCCAGTATAGTGAAAGGTAGGATTTCATAGCCAGTATAGTGAAAGGCAGGATGTCATAGTCAGTAAAGTGAAAGGCAGGATGTCATAGCCAGTATAGTGAAAGGTAGGATTTCATAGCCAGTATAGTGAAAGGCAGGATGTCATAGTCAGTATAGTACAAGGCAGGATGTCATAGCCAGTATAGTGAAAGGTAGGATTTCATAGCCAGTATAGTGAAAGGTAGGATTTCATAGCCAGTAAAGTGAAAGGCAGGATGTCATAGCCAGTATAGTGAAAGGTAGGATTTCATAGCCAGTAAAGTGAAAGGCAGGATGTCATAGCCAGTATAGTGAAAGGTAGGATTTCATAGCCAGTATTGTGAAAGGCAGGATGTCATAGTCAGTATAGTGAAAGGCAGGATGTCATAGCCAGTATAGTGAAAGGCAGGTTGTCATAGCGAGTATAGTGAAAGGCAGGTTGTCATAGCCAGTATAGTGAAAGGCAGGATGTCATAGCCAGTATAGTGAAAGGCAGGATGTCATAGCCAGTATAGTGAAAGGCAGGATGTCATAGCCAGTATAGTGAAAGGCAGGATGTCATAGTCAGTATAGTGAAAGGTAGGATGTCATAGCCAGTATAGTGAAAGGTAGGATTTCATAGTCAGTATAGTGAAAGGCAGGATGTCATAGCCAGTATAGTGAAAGGCAGGATGTCATAGCCAGTATAGTGAAAGGCAGGATGTCATAGTCAGTATAGTGAAAGGTAGGATGTCATAGTCAGTATAGAGAAAGGCAGGATGTCATAGCCAGTATAGTGAAAGGCAGGATGTCATAGTCAGTATAGTGAAAGGCAGGATGTCATAGCCAGTATAGTGAAAGGCAGGATGTCATAGTCAGTATAGTGAAAGGTAGGATGTCATAGCCAGTATAGTGAAAGGTAGGATTTCATAGCCAGTATAGTGAAAGGCAGATTGGCATAGCCAGTATAGTGAAAGGCAGGATGTCATAGTCAGTATAGTGAAAGGTAGGATGTCATAGCCAGTATAGTGAAAGGTAGGATTTCATAGCCAGTATAGTGAAAGGCAGGTTGTCATAGCGAGTATAGTGAAAGGCAGGATGTCATAGCCAGTATTATGAAAGGTAGGATTTCATAGCCAGTATAGTGAAAGGCAGGATGTCATAGCCAGTATAGTGAAAGGTAGGATTTCATAGCCAGTATAGTGAAAGGCAGGATGTCATAGTCAGTAAAGTGAAAGGCAGGATGTCATAGTCAGTATAGTGAAAGGCAGGATGTCATAGTCAGTATAGTGAAAGGCAGGATGTCATAGCCAGTATTATGAAAGGTAGGATTTCATAGCCAGTATAGTGAAAGGCAGGATGTCATAGCCAGTATAGTGAAAGGTAGGATTTCATAGCCAGTAGAGTGAAAGGCAGTTTGTCATAGCCAGTATAGTGAAAGGCAGGATTTCATAGTCAGTATAGTGAAAGGCAGGTTGTCATAGCCAGCATAGTGAATGGCAGGCTGTCATAGTCAGTATAGTGAAAGGCAGGATGTCATAGCCAGTATAGTGAAAGGCGGGTTGTCATAGCCAGCATAGTGAATGGCAGGCTGTCATAGTCAGTATAGTGAAAGGCAGGATGTCATTGCCAGTGTAGTGAAAGGCAGATTGGCATAGCCAGTATAGTGAAAGGCAGGATGTCATAGTCATTATAGTGAAAGGCAGGATGTCATAGTCATTATAGTGAAAGGCAGGATGTCAAAGTCAGTATAGTGAAAGGCAGGTTGTCATAGTCAGTATAGTGAAAGGCAGGATGTCATAGTCAGTACAGTGAAAGGCAGGATGTCATAGTCAGTATAGTGAAAGGCAGGTTGTCATAGTCAGTATAGTGAAAGGCAGGATGTCATAGTCAGTATAGTGAAAGGCAGGATGTCATAGTCAGTATAGTGAAAGGCAGGTTGTCATAGTCAGAATAGTGAAAGGCAGGTTGTCATAGTCAGTATAGTGAAAAGCAGGTTGTCATAGCGAGTATAGTGAAAGGCAGGATGTCATAGCCAGTATATTGAAAGGCAGGTTGTCATAGCCAGTATAGTGAAAAGCAGGTTGTCATAGCGAGTATAGTGAAAGGCAGGATGTCATAGCCAGTATAGTGAAAGGCAGGATGTCATAGTCAGTATAATGAAAGGCAGGTTGTCATAGTCAGTATAGTGAAAAGCAGGTTGTCATAGCGAGTATAGTGAAAGGCAGGATGTCATAGCCAGTATATTGAAAGGCAGGTTGTCATAGCCAGTATAGTGAAAAGCAGGTTGTCATAGCGAGTATAGTGAAAGGCAGGATGTCATAGCCAGTATAGTGAAAGGCAGGATGTCATAGTCAGTATAGTGAAAGGCATGATGTCATAGTCAGTATAGTGAAAGGCAGGATGTCATAGCCAGTATATTGAAAGGCAGGATGTCATAGTCAGTATAGTGAAAGGCAGGATGTCATAGTCAGTATAGTGAAAGGCAGGATGTCATAGCCAGTATAGTGAAAGGTAGGATTTCATAGCCAGGATATAGTGAAAGGCAGGTTGTCATAGCCAGTATAGTGAAAAGCAGGTTGTCATAGCGAGTATAGTGAAAGGCAGGATGTCATAGCCAGTATAGTGAAAGGCAGGATGTCATAGTCAGTATAGTGAAAGGCATGATGTCATAGTCAGTATAGTGAAAGGCAGGATGTCATAGCCAGTATATTGAAAGGCAGGATGTCATAGTCAGTATAGTGAAAGGCAGGATGTCATAGTCAGTATAGTGAAAGGCAGGATGTCATAGCCAGTATAGTGAAAGGCAGGATGTCATAGCCAGTATAGTGAAAGGCAGGTTGTCATAGCCAGTATTATGAAAGGTAGGATTTCATAGCCAGTATAGTGAAAGGCAGGATGTCATAGCCAGTATAGTGAAAGGTAGGATTTCATAGCCAGTATTGTGAAAGGCAGGATGTCATAGTCAGTAAAGTGAAAGGCAGGATGTCATAGTCAGTATAGTGAAAGGCAGGTTGTCATAGCCAGTATAGTGAAAGGCAGGTTGTCATAGCCAGTATAGTACAAGGCAGGATGTCATAGCCAGTATTGTGAAAGGCAGGATGTCATAGCCAGTAGAGTGAAAGGCAGTTTGTCATAGTCATTATAGTGAAAGGCAGGATGTCAAAGTCAGTATAGTGAAAGGCAGGTTGGCATAGCCAGTAGAGTGAAAGGCAGGATGTCATAGTCAGTATAGTGAAAGGCAGGTTGTCATAGTCAGAATAGTGAAAGGCAGGTTGTCATAGTCAGTATAGTGAAAAGCAGGTTGTCATAGCGAGTATAGTGAAAGGCAGGATGTCATAGTCAGTACAGTGAAAGGCAGGATGTCATAGTCAGTACAGTGAAAGGCAGGATGTCATAGTCAGTACAGTGAAAGGCAGGATGTCATAGTCAGTACAGTGAAAGGCAGGATGTCATAGTCAGTACAGTGAAAGGCAGGATGTCATAGTCAGTATAGTGAGAGGCAGGTTGTCATAGTCAGTATAGTGAAAGGCAGGATGTCATAGTCAGTATAGTGAAAGGCAGGTTGTCATAGTCAGAATAGTGAAAGGCAGGTTGTCATAGTCAGTATAGTGAAAAGCAGGTTGTCATAGCGAGTATAGTGAAAGGCAGGATGTCATAGCCAGTATATTGAAAGGCAGGTTGTCATAGCCAGTATAGTGAAAAGCAGGTTGTCATAGCGAGTATAGTGAAAGGCAGGATGTCATAGCCAGTATAGTGAAAGGCAGGATGTCATAGTCAGTATAGTGAAAGGCAGGATGTCATAGTCAGTACAGTGAAAGGCAGGATTTCATAGTCAGTATAGTGAAAGGCAGGTTGTCATAGTCAGTATAGTGAAAGGCAGGATGTCATAGTCAGTATAGTGAAAGGCAGGTTGTCATAGTCAGAATAGTGAAAGGCAGGATGTCATTGCCAGTGTAGTGAAAGGCAGATTGGCATAGTCATTATAGTGAAAGGCAGGCTGTCATAGCCAGTATAGTGAAAGGCAGGCTGTCATAGCCAGTATAGTGAAAGGCAGGATGTCATAGTCATTATAGTGAAAGGCAGGATGTCATAGTCATTATAGTGAAAGGCAGGTTGTCATAGTCAGTATAGTGAAAGGCAGGATGTCATAGTCAGTACAGTGAAAGGCAGGATGTCATAGTCAGTATAGTGAAAGGCAGGTTGTCATAGTCAGTATAGTGAAAGGCAGGTTGTCATAGTCAGAATAGTGAAAGGCAGGTTGTCATAGTCAGTATAGTGAAAAGCAGGTTGTCATAGCGAGTATAGTGAAAGGCAGGATGTCATAGCCAGTATATTGAAAGGCAGGTTGTCATAGCCAGTATAGTGAAAGGCAGGATGTCATAGCCAGTATAGTGAAAGGCAGGATGTCATAGTCAGTATAGTGAAAGGCAGGATGTCATAGTCAGTACAGTGAAGGCAGGATGTCATAGTCAGTATAGTGAAAGGCAGGTTGTCATAGTCAGTATAGTGAAAGGCAGGATGTCATAGTCAGTATAGTGAAAGGCAGGTTGTCATAGTCAGAATAGTGAAAGGCAGGTTGTCATAGTCAGTATAGTGAAAAGCAGGTTGTCATAGCGAGTATAGTGAAAGGCAGGATGTCATAGCCAGTATATTGAAAGGCAGGTTGTCATAGCCAGTATAGTGAAAAGCAGGTTGTCATAGCGAGTATAGTGAAAGGCAGGATGTCATAGCCAGTATAGTGAAAGGCAGGATGTCATAGTCAGTATAGTGAAAGGCAGGATGTCATAGTCAGTATAGTGAAAGGCAGGATGTCATAGCCAGTATATTGAAAGGCAGGATGTCATAGTCAGTATAGTGAAAGGCAGGATGTCATAGTCAGTATAGTGAAAGGCAGGATGTCATAGCCAGTATAGTGAAAGGCAGGATGTCATAGCCAGGATATAGTG